>ML685831.1:105371-307106 GCA_007922175.1 Pelusios castaneus
GTTTGTACAGCACCTAGGGCAGTGCGGACCTGGTCCAAGACTTGGCTCTAAGGTGCTACGATAATATAACTAATTATTTAATCTATTTCAAATATTTTTTAAAAAGCAAATGCATGTATCTATATAGAGTTGTACACATTTGAGAGTATTGTACTGCAATATAAATATTCTCCTTCTCCTTCTAATTTCTGTCAGAGATACGTGCCATGAACTTCTGGGGCATGTGCCTCTACTTGCTGATCCCAAGTTTGCCCAGTTTTCACAAGAAATAGGACTGGCTTCACTGGGAGCATCTGATGAAGAAGTTCAGAAACTAGCCACTGTGAGTCAATCACTACATGCTTTGCCTCACTCCTATGTTTCTCTTTGGTTACAAAAGTGAAGAGAATTGTCTAATAACTGTTCTTCAGTTTGCAGATGACTCCACTATTACAATGGCTTCAAGTTGTGGCTGGGGAGGTCGAGGTTGGATATTAGGAAAAACTTGCTCACTAGGAGGGTGGTGAAGCATTGGAAAGGATTAACTAGTGAGGTGGTGGAATCTCCATCTTTGGAAACATTTAAGGCCCAGTTAGACAAAACTCTGGCTGGGATGATTTAGTGGGAGTGGTCCTGCTTTTAGCAGGGGGTTGGACTAGATGACCTCGTGAGGTCCCTTCCAACCCTAAGATTCTATGAATTACGAGGTCTTATATGGCTCCTATTGAAGTAATTGGATGTTTTTTCCATTGTCTTTAATGGGAGCAGGATCAAGGATACAGTCACTGGATGGTTTATAGCACAGTAATATTTCAATGTCGAACCACCTAATGTCAAGGTTTAGATCAGATTGATTATTCCTGTTTCAGGGTTCTGGAAACAAAGCAACTGAGACACTTGGGGAAAGTGCGTGCGCATGTTCGTGCGCGTGCACGGTTCCAAGTTGTCCTAAAGATGCTGTGTGCACATATGGAAGCTGCTGTGGCCCCTAGTGTTGTCACTGTCCCCTTTTTTCTGATTTGTTTTGGAAGTGTGCAGCATAATATAATATATGATGGATTAATAAATGTAGAGTGTCCATGCTGATGCTGCTGTTATGGTATGTCTAATAAGATGATTTGATCCATTTTAGAATTTTGTTTTAATTTTTTATACTTTTCATTTTTATCCAGAGAAAACAAATGCTGTAAATAATTTTGTAAACAGTATTCTTCACATAACTCAACAAACATTTATATTATAAAATCTAAAAATTCCATATGCAGTTTAAACTACAAGATGAGCTTAAACAGAACGTAGTTGACTAAGCCAGAATTTAGCCAGGCAACTGGGGATAAAACCATCATTCAGGTGAGATATGTAATGGGATTTTTAAATGGCTACAAAAGACCAAGGTCTTGATCTTAATCCTCTTGTGCAAGATGACACATTGGGGGGAAGAGTGCCTACTGAATCACCGGTACCATTCAACAATGATTTCCTATTTAGAAGCTGCCTTTTCTTCAACCTTTATTAAGAGAACAGTGCTAATCCCAAGGAGGACTCTCAAGTGTCTGGGCTTGAACACAATAAGTTCTGGTCATTGATGTCTTCCTTTCTTTCGTCACATTGCAATAATAAAAAGTGGGAAAGTGGTAATACGGTATAAAACTAATACTGAGTTGACCAAAGTCACGAGAAAGTTTTCTTGCTACCATTAAACCCCTAAATCGTCACCCAAACAGACAAGGGCTCAGTTATGGCAAACAAAAGTAGAGAATGACCCTGTAAACTGTGTGCTCCAGCTCTCACCAATTGAGTTCCTATCACCCAGTGCAGATCAACACGGGAGTATACGGCATTGCCTTAGTCAACTCCACACTGTAGTTGGCCAGTTTAGGGATGTGATGATCAAGTGGGGCTACATCAGTGGTCCCAATATCTGTGGCAGAGAGCCTCAAAATATGAAACATTTCCTCTGACGTCAGCTGCTTGAGCATGAATGCTCTTCCAGTGACCTGGTGTAGAGCAATGATGGAGCAATCGCACCCCTGTATGTGGTTGGTGGGAAGCAGTATGGGGACACAACAACAAAAAGAAGACCAATAGCACTTCCTGTAGCTCCTAAAATTTGCCTTGTGGTCTCCCATACACACACATTAAACGCATGTAGGATCAGGATGTGGGAGCCTGCAGGAGGGCAGATAGAAAGAATAGGGCCTTCTACCACTTCTCAGCAGTTAGCCTGGGAAGGCAAAGGAAACCACTTTAATTTTATCCATTAAATAGATTCCACTTTGCTATTAATTGACTTTTACAAGAACATTCTGTCTCATTTCCACCCTGGGTTAAACATATGAAAATAAAGGGAGCTGTGAAATATCTGCCAAAAATCTAAGATAGAAAACAGAATGAGATTTCCAGCTAGACAACTTCAAAGGAAATTCTGAAACTGATGAACTGACCTAGAGCATGCATATTAATGTGGCTGGAACAACATGCCGAAGCGAGTAACTCATGATCATGGCTTGTTTCTAGAAACAGTGAGATGAACAGAGAGGAGATTTCATGCAGTGGAAAATCACTGAGGAGGATGGCTTTACAAAGTGAGGGAGAAAACTGCGGAATGTAGACTAGAAGTGGGGAGTATAAGTGATTTCCTAATACTCATTTCCATGAGCTTAAAGTGAGGTTTTATCCGTGTAAAAACGGCATCTTCTTTCTTGGCAGATCTGCTCTTTGTGTGTATTACAGGCAAAAATAAGTCTAATGATTTTTTTTTTTACTCTTATTTGTCTTGCAGCACTAACACAGCTGAGAGAGTGAGGTTCTATTCCCTCTACATTGACAGAACTGTTCACTTAGTTACTCATCCGCGCATGCCCATGAAGGCAGAGACACTGCAGAGGTGTGATCGAGAGCATATTTTGAAGACTGATATTGTCCCAGTGTCAGAGTGAAATAGTTTTCTCTTTTGGACCTTTATTAGTAGTTGTGATGCATGAGCAGGCAAGAACTCAGCTTAACTCTCAGCTTTCAGGTGGAATTTGAAGCTCTGGCTGCTAGAAAAAACCTCTTTATCTGTAAGCTGAGCATATTTGTATTAGGAATCCTTAAGAGAAAATAAATATCGAAAAAGCCCAGAAGGTCATTTTTACAGTCATTTTTCAGAGTGGATTTTCTCTTTGAGAAGTTCAGGGAGAGGGAAAACCAATAAATTTTCCAATAGGAGAGAAGCAATGTAGAAAGCAAGTTGCTAACAGATAAAGCACTATAAAAATTCAAAGCAATAAAATAGTCTGTTTTACTGTTTGGAGCACTGTGGTCAGCTTCATGTTTCTAATTTGCTGACATATATAATATTATAAACAATATTTAGTGTAGAACGTGCTAACTGTTGGTACTCCAGAACAGAAAAGGCAGGTATAGGGCATACAGATATTGTCCCCACGCTCACCTCTGGCAACAAATCTGTCCAGTTAAGAAGATGGACATTAGAGACTAAGTGACCCCCTTAAACTCTTTCCTTTTGTCTCATACTTGAAGTTGCATTTAAACCTTTAGCTCTCCAGAGGTGGAAAAAGTCTCACTTTTCCCTGTTTCTTTGTAATATTTATTTTGATACTTCAGTAGCATAGCATAGTGGAAACCAGGCAATTTCTCCTGTTTTTGCTGGCCTGTGTACTGAAGGCTTCTGTCGTGAATTGCTTCTGAAACTGGAGGAACTGAATATGATGTTTCATAAATTCATTTTAAGCTTGTTATTATAAAAGTAAATGATTTACTCTCCATTGAATAATAAATGAGATCAGTGATGTAGTAACAGTCTCTTTGAATCTGACCAATATTTGTCTATATATGTTACGGAACATATATAAACAAAATACTGTATGTTTGCATGTTAAAAATGAACATTCAGAAATCTTTCAGTAAGGGAAAAGTAAGTGGTCCATTGGGTGAATCCATTTGCTTTTCCTTACTGCAGATCTACATTATTTAAATTTGTTGGATTCATCCTAGCTAGAGCACATAATTCAGGGTAATTGCCCCCTATACCAGCAGAGTTGATGACCAGAACAGGAAAAACGGGGCTGTTGCAGATAAGGACTGTTGCAGATATGGATTGTTACTTCTCTTTCAGTGGGTTTGCATAGTGTTCTCCTGAAGTATGTGTGGCTATAGGCAGAGCTGGCATCTTGCCTCACTTTCGGAGGATCCTCATTCACTCAGTTGTAAGAGAGGGTTAGAAACTGGGTAGCTATCTTTTCTATTATGGATCAATTAATTTAATGGACAAAAATTCTCATAGGCCTGTGGGAATGCTGCAGCCTTTGAAAAACTCCAGTGATCAATGAAAGCAAGCTACTCTTAAAAATGTTATTGCCAGCACAGTAAAAATGAGCACAATAAAAATGTGCAGCACAATGAATAAGTGATGGTGTTTCTTATAAAGATTTTGCTTCCAAGAACACCTATAGATAGTGAAAGAAGCAGTTGCAAGAAAAAGACTTGGAAGTAAATATGAGTAAAAAACTATTCCTCTACTAAACAAAATTTCAAAGGCTCAGATGAGAAACTCATAATGAGCTACCTTGAGAAAGGCCAGAGGGTGTGATTCTAGAAGTCCAAACACCTCCAATTATAAAAACTTATTAGAACAGTAGGGATGAAAATGCCACTCATGATGGAATATTGTGCATGGGACATTGTGTCATGCTATATAGCACGAGGCTGGAAATGCTAAGCATGATCCGCAATGCCTCTCTGGGAATTCAGTGGTACAAGAACACAACCCGAGCTAATCTACTCTGGCCAGGCTTAAGTGCTTCCAACTGGATATATTTGGAAATATATCCAAATGTAAAATCTGCAATAGCTACAGGAAATGAAATGAAAAGGAACTCCAGGAGCCATATGAGTTTCCCAATTATTCCAGATCTATTTGAATTAAAAGAGAAAAGATAACCTCTTATTGGAGAGTTGCTACTCTTGTTGTCTAACATGAACTGCTGCAATGCACATTGAGTAGCATTCTAATAGCACATTGCAATTCGCAGTTTGTTCATTTTGGGATTCTAGTTGAGTTAATAACAGATATAATGGGCCACAATTTGCAAGTGTCTCATTTTAGCAAGTCTCTTTGATGATAGATCAGTTGACGCACATCATGTAAAGTCTTTCCTAAAGTATGTGCAGTCAAATAAGTTGTCAGAGAAGAATTAGACTAAATGAAGAAGACTTGGTGGGTGGGTTCAAGCAATCAATATTTTGTGTTATTAGAATATTGCTGCACACTTTGCAATGCTTTATCAAGAATACTAGTTCAGAAACACATGGGCAGGGAAATAAATGCTTACTGGCAATATCTGACAAGCTTTGTGATTCAAAAGCAATTAATCCTGAAGTTCCAAAGGGGCAGCCGTGTTAGTCTTGGTCAGCAAAACAAACAAGGAGTACTGTGGCACTTTTAAAGACTAACAAATTTATTTATTGCATGAGCTTTCGTGGGAGAAAGCATCTGACGAAGTGGGATTTTCTCCCAAGAAAGCTCATGTGATAAGTTTGTTAGTCTTTAAAAGTGCCACAGGACTCCTTGTTCGTAATCCTGAAGTAGTTACTTCAGAAAATTGCACCAGGACAGTAGAAAAAATACTATAGCAAGGACACCAAAGGTACTTTCACTGCAAGTAGAAGAGAATGTTAATACTTCAACGAAAATTTTGGGCAGCCTGCTAACCCTCATTCTGGATAGGAGCAGGTTATAGTTATGGGCTTTGATTTGGAAGTATTATGCTTTTAGAATGGGGAAAAGAAAAGAGAATGAGAGAACATCTAAGGCTGAAATCATGAGAGTGAGCTGCTGTAAACAAATTGATACCAAAGTGGTTTGGGTTTTGATCATGAAGGATCTTGAGGGTTCATGCTAGATTTTATTTTATTTGACTTAGAAGTGGGGTATCCCATAGTTTCAAAGGCTATGTACACTTATAAAGTTAAGTCGACTCTGGTAAGTCGACTTAACAAGATCAACTTTAAGTTGACTTAAAGTCAACCTTGTTAAGTTGACTTAACAGAGTGGCCACACTTTGTCGACCTTGTTAAGTCGACTTAACAGTAGACATAGCCGTCCACACTGGCTTTAAGTCAACTTAAGAAGTTGACTTAAGGCTTAAGTCGACCTTCAAAGGTGGTGTTATTAAGTCGACTTAAGGAAGCACTTAAGTCGACTTAATAAAAGCCGAATGTGAACGCGGCTTTGTGTAGGTCAACTTAAGCATCCTTAAGTCGACCTAAGCATCCTTAAGTCGACCTAAGTTGCCAGTGTAGATGCACCCAAAGAGTCAAATCCTGCTCTATCCTCTGGGTGCAGAAGGCCCCTGGATGCAGTGGAGCTGACAAGACTCTGCTGGAGTGGGGCAAAATGGCTTCTAGATATTAGGCAAGGGTCAGTAGCAGAGGGCAAGTCTGGTGGTAGATCAATTACTATGTGGCTCCACCAGTCACTGTTACCTGTGGAATGGGTTCCTCACAATTCAGGACAGCAGTAGGGGCTTCAGAGGAGCTGCTGCTCTGAAGGTGGGGATGGAGAAATTATTCCACATGGGGAGAAATCATATAGGGTGACTAGATGTCCCAATATTATCAGGCCTGTCCTGATATTAGGGGCTTTGTCTTATTTAGACAACTATACTACCTATCCCTGGGGAGGAAAAAAAGGTGTACCAATTTTTCACACTTGCTCTCTGGTCACCCTAAAATCATATATGCCAAGCCTTGCTACTACGTGGAGAATTGGGCCGTTGTTGTTTTTATTATTTATAGGGTGCAGTGTAAATGTATTTTTCAAACCACTTAAGAAGCCAATGTTCTTGGCTTTAATTAGTTTATAAGCCAAGTAGGGCAATCCTAACAGGACACGCTCTGCACATGGAAACAGCATTTATCCTTTCTAAACAATCATTCAAAGGTAAGAGAAGGAATCGTAAGTTATTTATTGTTATGAAGATATATAGTAAAGATTCCTGTTAAGTGCTCAAGCTGTTGTTCAGATTAATAGCCTGGTGGTTGAACAGGCCTCTAGTTTTCAGGCACAGCTTTCTATCCACAAATAATTAAATTTTGTAGTTGGAGCATGTGCTTGATATTTATAGGTGTAGGCCCCAGCCCTGCAATTAGATCCTGGTAGGTTTTGCTGGGATCCAACTACACGATGAAGGCCTTGATTTAGAATGGTAATCAGGTAGGATAATGCATAAGAGGACTACTTGAAAATTAGTTGGGGGTCACAATTTTGGGGATCATTGTAGATATAGAATTTCTCCTGCAAAATGAGATGCTGTTTATGAAAATCAGGCCTTTAATAGTTAAAAATGCTGAAAAAGCTTTAAGAAGTTGAAAATACAGACTTCACAGAAACTCACTGGTATATTGTAATAAGAGTCTGGAATTTTTTATATCAGATATAGACAGTATTATAGTTTCAAAAATAGTCAAATAATAAAAAATTTCCAGTGAGTTATAGAACAGTAAGTGCAAATTTACAATAATAAGAAGTAATATATTTTGACATTACATGTTCATAAGAGAATAGTGTCGGTTTGATGAAATATTTGCATATTATGGGTGCTTATTTTCCAGAGACCTTCTTATCATTAAGAAAGTACAGACTTTGCAACCAGAGTCCTTGCTGGCAGTTCAATAGCTAAGGTAGTAACTGTGTGCTCTGCCAGAGTGGTAATAAAAAAGATACTCTAACAAAATAGCTCAGTGGGAATTTGCAGAATTTAGGTGCCACACACAAATAATGAACATCTACCACTTCAGCTCTGGTGTGAGCTGACACAGATTGAAGATTAGATTAGGTAGGAGAGGGCTAGTGTATTTTGATACGGTATTTTTGTTTTATTCACTTATTTTCTTTCTAGGCCTAAAGAGCAGGAATCATGCTAGCAAAGAAATGTGAATGGTGTCTTTGGCAGACGACATATAATTGTGTAGAAAAAAGGGCATGCACCAAGAGTCACCAGTGACGACAGTTGTCTATAGAAATTTCAGGCACTAACCACAAAAATCAAATAAACTACAGTGTCAGTGGCTACAGTAAAGAAAAAACTGTTTAACTGGTTTATTAGTTGAAAGGCTCTAAATCTGTTGCTATTTCTGAAATGAAGACCCCCACAAAGGCAGAGATTTAAAAACCTCAGCTACGTTTTTGAGTGCATCAGAGTTAAATTCTCTCCTAGTAGTTCTGTGAGCAGCAATATTCATTAAGTGAAGTTAATGAGAACTACAAGAGAATGTCGGTGTGGAATTTGATTCTCACAGTTAAAAAATGCCCTTGCACCTGACCTCTACCATGCCTCTGCCTTAATATTATTAATATTAGAATTACACTAGGACTTAGAGGCTCCAACTGAGATTGGGACCCCCTTGTGCTAGGCACTGTATAAGCACACAGTAATAGACAATCCTTGTCTAGACGGGCAAGACAGTTAAGGGTGGAAAGGGAAATGGGCAGAGAGAAGGTCAATGTCAAACAGCCAGTCAGTGGCATAGCTGAGATTAGTACCCAAGGTGTCCTGGATCCCAGCCCACTGCTCTGAATGCCAGATCAGGATGCCTCTTCCTGCCTAATTTGAGAAAGGGAGATTTTTGCAAAGTTGTGTATTTATTATAGACATGACCATATAATGTGGGTGGACATTGTATAATTTAGACCAGCAGAGACTCACCAGAAGCAGGGGACAAATATTCCACATCTGACACACATATCAGACCAACAACTTAAAAAGGGGAAATACTAACAATTGCTATGTCTACACTGGCAAGTTAGTTTGAATTAAGGAAGCTTAATTCGAACTAACTAAAGCCATGGCTACACTAGGCTTTCATTAGTTCGAATTAAGGGCTTCCTTAATTCGAACTAATAAGTTCAAATAGCCTATTCGAACTAAGGGTTAATTCGAACTAGTTCGTTCAAATTAACCAATATGGCCATGTTAGTTCGAACTAATTGCTTAGTTTGAACTAAGCGGCCCATTGAAATCAATGTAAATCACTAATTCGAACTAAGCAAGTGCCATGAATGACACTTGCTTAGTTCGACCTAAATTTTGCTAGTTCGAATTAAGTTAATTCGAAGTAATTAAAATTAGTTCGAATTAGTTAGTTCGAATGAACTAATTTTAGTAAGTGTAGACATAGCCATTGAGATTACTCGCAAAGAGAAACAGTAGCTAAGTGTCATTAGTGGAAGACCTGAACAAAGCAAGACTCATTTCACCAAGTTGTTTGAAGGACCAGATGGATTTCTGGCAGGACGGATTTTCAGAGGTGGATGATGATTCACCTGCCTCATCTTCCTGAAGTCTTCCTTGGGACCGACTTCTGAGAGTTTCTGCCAAGTTTATGTGAAATGCCATGGAGCAGTAGGTTTCTAATTAAACCATATCTGTTCCAGTAAGCACAGTGACACTGTTAAACACCACGCTGAATTCCTTGAGTTTGACCTTGAAGTGAACTTGCAACCAGAGCAGAATGCCAACCTTCCCTATTCCAATTGGGCAGCTGAGTGCACTGCATTAGCTGTTGCTTTTTTTAGGGGACATCTGGAGAATGTATTTCAGTCTCAGTCACTGGTGTTGAACTAATGAAGGCATGGCTAGCCTATATCTAAAGGAAAGGTTATCTGTTGGCTAATCTATGATTATCATCCAGCCAAAACAGTCTTCTTGTAATCCAGGAGCAAGAAGACTCTAGTAAGAATTTAAGATATCCAATAATTGATAGATCCTCAACTGAGTGAATGAGCATTGGGCAGGTTAGTTTTTCTTTAAAATGGTCCTTGGGCAACAGGTATCACCCTGGCATTTTTCAGCCACTGCTGGATTTCATTAGGTTTTTACGTCTGTAAGGTGCTGGGAGAGCAAAGAAATACATCTTCTCAGGCCTGATGAGGAGGACAATGTAGAGCTGAGTGTCATAACTACATTAATTAACTCCCCTTTTGCCTTCACACACACACATTGAAGGAGAGTAAGTGCTTTGATAATATAGGAGATGTTCACGCTGCTATTTTTCTAAAATTTTGACTATAGTCTAAGTACTGTGCATGTTCAAGTCAGTATTGTGGAAGTTTCAAGTCAGTACAACTTTATTTATATAGCATATACTACAGTACATTTACCAGTACATTAAGAAGTACTAGCCATTGAATCTACAGATGTCAAAGTAAGTGAGCATAGTATATTTTGTGATGCTGCATGCTTGCTTTTTTATTGTTTGTGTACTTACTTGCTAAATCTGCAAGGTTCAAATTATTCACAATGGTCATTAGCTGGAGTCATTAGCGAAACTAATTGAGGTCTTACTGGAGTAGTGTGTGGGTATAAAGTGAAGTGGGAGATTAGGGGATAGCAGCTGAAACTCCCTTTGCTGTTAACACTGAAACATTTATTAACAATGTCAACAGAGCTGAGCCTATTTTTTTCTGTGCTTCCATATATAACATAAAAAAGATTACCTAAATAAAAGATGTGCCTCTGAATGTTCTACCCCAGCCAACCACTAAGAAATCTACGCTTCTCCTGGGAGACATACGTACTACCGCTGTCTGGACCTGCTCTGCCCATCTGTAGAGGAGTGCCAGGGTTTTCTGTTTCAGCCTTTTTCTAAGGTATGAACTGAGTCAATAATGCATAAAGGAAAGTCTGCAAACCACACATCACCATCTGGAATCTTTCAGTAAGTAACTGTTCCCAACAGGAACAATCAAAGTTGTATCCACTAAAATAGCATAAATGCCATCTTTTTGAGGAGAGATTCTGAAAATCCATGATTCTACATGGCTGCATAAACAGGAGTTTTATCTTATTCCTGAAAGGAAATAGTGCTTATTTTCCAGAGGGGTAGTCATGTTGTCTGTATATAGCAAAAACAACGGAAGTCCTGTGGCACTTATTTTAGTATTCATGACAACTTATTTTAGTTTTCATGACAAGTATAAACTTGTTTCACCAGCATTTAGTGGCGTGGGCCCAAACTTTTTCTGTCGTATCCCTCCCTTAATGGTAATGCAGTCTGTCTGTTCCCCTCTGGTAGCCACAATCAGGAGCCAGGCCACAGTCAGGAGCAGGAGTGGGGTTATGGCCTGGAGCCCAGGGACGGGGCGAGAACTGGAGCTGCAGCAGGGATAAGTGGAGAGCTGGGCTGGTTCAGGTCCTACCTTGTCCCCCGTGAATGTTCCTTTATGCCTACCTGAGGGAGCTTGTTCCACAAATTGGGGACCACTGGTCAAGTGAAACTGGGCACATCAAAATGTACCAACCTGATTCTCTCACAGTGTGTTGCTGGACATCATCTTTGCATGTGGAGACAAAAGGAGGTTAGACAAAATATGGCTGGTAGCTGTGAAGAGCTGATTATGCCTGAGACTTAGCTACTTTGTGCTGCAGGTTTCGAATGGGTTCTAATCTCTATTGTCATCTTAGTGTCGAATTGCACCAGCGTGCTGGATGGAATGTGTTCCTAAAGATTTTTAATTGAGATGCTTTTGGGTGATCTAATGTACTGTAGTATATGCTATATAAATAAAGTTATAGTGACTTGAAACTTCCACAATACTGACTTGAACATGCACATTACTTTAATCCATGGCTTACCAAAAAGCACATAGACATACAGGTTTCTGCAGTGAATGAACTGGATATAGGACTTATCTATACTGAAAATGCTGTGTCAATCCCCACGGTTCAACGCAGCGGGATCAATTGAACAGCCAATGTAGATTCTCTCAATTGATCCCAGAACTGCTCTCCTCTAAGTGGAGTAACGCTGTATTGATGGGAGAGCATTGCTGGTTCACGCAGCCGAGCAAAGACAGCGTGGTAAGTCAAAGTAACTAAGTTGACGGGAGATACACATTCCATGGCATGTAGATTGCATATCTCTCAGCGACTTAGCCCCGCAGTGTAGACTAGCTCATAGAGAAATGGTGTTACAGTGCAAATCTTTATCTGTTTTCATAGCCAATGAATGATTTATGTTCCTTTGCTTCTTTCTCTCTTCCATTGCTCATACTCTCCCACCAACTCTTTTCTTCGTTGCTGCTTGACTGTTATTGACCTGATGGCTTCTTAAGAGGGACTGCAAGAACATTTCTTGTTTGGGTATATATATTTGAAGCAACATAATTTATAGATGCTTAAAATTCCCTAGCTTACTATTCCCCTTTGACCTGTCCTTCAACTAGAAATGTGTAAAACTGATGGATTTGCGCTGATGTCTTCCATTTTTCCCTTAAAGCAGGTTAGACACATACCTCAAGAGCTGCATAAGGTATCTGGAGTCCACATACAATCACATAAAATTGGTAAAAAGAAAACTTAGCTTCCAAGTTTAACTACAACAGTGAAAGAAAGCCCTTGGACTCTGAGCTTTATAAAAAACCCCAAGAACGTACTGTCTGGCTCTTGAATTAGCTCTCACTAAATGAATACTATTGATTAAAATGATTTTTTTTGAAAAGGGGAATGATTAGTGCAGGTTTTTTTATTATTCTATTAATTTAAATGTATTAGGAAATAATCTTTTTCATAAAACCTGAGGTTTTTCATTTAATAAAGGAAGATTCCTGACAAGAAGTATTAAATGTTTTCCCCTGAAATAGAAGACACAGCCTGGAGATCTCTGGCAGAGTGAAAGGTACCCTTGTTTATTTTATTGGGCCATCTTCTGCCTGATTTTTGCTTCCACAGCTGCAGAGCCTCCAAAACTTCCATGATCCCTCCAGGTTCCAGAGTTCAAGACTGCTCCCAGTTCTGAACAGAAAAATTGGGCCTTACTCTGCTGATTGAGCCAGACGTCCAAGAATCCCGTTACTCCCCAGCTAATGTGTCGGGGATGCACTCACAGGATCAGTAAATCTCCTAACGCTATTCCCTAGATTGAAATTGCTGAGAGAGGCAATTGGCCTGGCAGCGAGATGGAGCACAATCTGCTCTAGGGAGTGACATCAGGAGGATCACCACGTGTATCTGGTGTATCCCCTGAAATAACAGTAGGGAGAGGGTTGGCTTCTGGCTGTCAGTTAGCCACGGATCATTTTTAAAGGGGTCCTGCAGCTAGAAATAATTTTCTCTTCAGAGTGGCACAGGCGAGTGACTCTGAAAGCTCTCTCTTTATTAAATAAGGTAGTTCTGACAGTCTGACTTGCTAGCTGTAGAATCTTCCTGACGGTGACACATACTGAACTATGGAAGTCTTCCAAAGGGGATAAGGGAAACTTTAGCCTTGATTTTTTTCCCCTGCTGTTGTTCCCTTATGATACTCCTGCAGTATGGCCTCTTGATATTAAGTACCTTCCTTGGTGATCTACGGCAGAGGGATCAGCCCTACATTGTCTCCTCATAGCCCCCATCTTAGGGTATATGCAGGAATGTTGGAGATGGCAGCCAGCATGTCCTCTAAGTGTTTTGGACAATCTGGATGACCTATCGGTGACTGTAGAAAGCAGCCATAATTGAGCATCTCTGCAGTTGTTCTAAATTGTGCACATAGAATGAGAGGAAAGAGGCCCAGAATCTAGGAGACACACAGGTGACTTAAAGCCATCTGTGCCCTCCTTTAGATTGTGCCTGTATAACTGCACTGACCAAGAGGTGTAGCTCTGGTATTGAGGCCATCATCTCCTGAGAAGTTAAGCTAGATAAACCACTAGAAAATAGAGAAAATCCCAGCAGGCAATGGACTGCAAAGTGATCTCTCAGCTTTTCTAATCTCTAGTGTGAACATGTTCCAAATTCTCTTGGTCTCTCCAAGACCAGTGCAATGCAATCCCACTAACTTCTGAACCCACCATTCTCTGCTGTATGTTTCAAGCTATGCCATTCTGTAACATGAATCCAAATGCCGAGAGGCACTCATTAGGGTTCCTCCCTAGGTCTATACTATATTCAATTATAAATGCTTTTGCTATGTAAGTTTTCATTGTCATGTCAAGTCACCTTTCAAAACAGAGGAAACTTAGTCCTTGAAAACACATGTGCCAGAGCCCTAAAAACATTCACAGACTGCACTGCAAAGGATTATGCTTTGTCAACACTGTCATGCAAGGCAGCATAAACTGGGGGTCGAGAGAGATAACATGTTTACCCTGCTTTTTGTTAGCTTGGTGTTCAAAGGATCTCATCTCTTGGCATCCCAGAAAGGATGTCAAAAGGTCTGATTCTGCCTCTTTTGACTGAACAGTGAGCCAGTCTAGACAGCCAAACTAACAATGAAGCAACTGCTTGAAAAACAAATGAGCAAATGTTCATTCCAGCTCCTGTAGAGAGCATTGAATATGAATTCATGTGACACACTGTAAAATAACTTGGAAAGAGGGCTGTTTGTTATTGCACATTGTTCATTCTTAATAACTCCATAAAAAACTAATAAACCTCAAGCCCCCGGTCTTGAGAGCTGCTGTAGATAAGAGTCAAATGACAAGGAAGTGAAGCCAGAAAGAGCAAAGCATTTGGGCTTCAATGCGGCACTTTTAACAAATGCTCTAAGCAGCAGCTCATAGGAGACTTTCAGAGGCCTTATCTATTTGTTCTTATGATGTGCTGCAGACCTACTAGTTAATTAGGATGAAAAAATATGTGGTTTTTTTTCTTCTTATTCTGAGATAAGCTAACTGCAATTCTGGGTGGTAGTGTGGGCTCTTCCTACTCACCAGGGACTGACCCTGTAAACAATACAGAGTGCTGGCCTGAACTGGATCATTTGAGGGCACTTCCTGTTTGCAGGGTAATACTCACATCCTAGGTTAAATTAATGCAAAAGCCACTTCTTTAGTTGGGGATATGGTAACGGCTGTAGTAATGGAGCACCCTGTTGTATTGAAATACCTAATGGCTAATTACAGCCGGCCTTAATTCCACATCTTTGCACGACTTGCAGCAGGGAGCTCAAAGCTGTTGCACTCCAGTGAAGAGAGAATGGTAGTAAGGTGAAGATATAGGACAGAGTCCTCTGTTCTGAGCAGGACTAGTTTTAAAATCATTCGGGGCCTTAAGCACACCAATATATTGGCCGTCCAATGGTTCCCCCCTTATGAACTTGCCCTTTCCTGGCAGAGATGCTAGGGGAGCAGCATTTAATGCCTTCCACTCCCTCTGGCCACAAGAAGTGGCAGCAGGACCCTTGAGGATTAGCAGAGGGCAGCAGCAGGAATTCATTCTCTCAATCCCTCTCCTCTGCCAAGAGGCAAGGTTTGCTATAGGGTGATCCCCTGGTACCTACCCTAGCAGCCGGGGTGCATCTGCATGGCTGATTAAGCTTGCTACAAACTTCTCTTCTGACCCTTCTGGTGGAGGCCTCCTTAGAGCTGTGGGTCTTGGAATGAACATCCCATCGAGCTGCCTGGTTCAGCTCACACCTCTTAGACCTCTGGCTGTCTGTAGGCTCAGGCAGATGCTGCAGTATCAGCTTTGTGTTACTCATTTTTTTGAGCTTTTCTTCATGGTCATTTAGGGTTCAGAAACGTAAAAAATGAAAGCTGAGATTCTGATGTGATGTGAGCTGTGGAATTTGTGGAGCGGCTATAGTGCGATAGTAGCTATGTCTCAGGCCAGCTCTGGTGCAGAACAGATGCAAGTCTGAAGCCGTTTGCACAGGTGCTCTCGGTAGAACAGAGTAGGATACGGTCAGTGTGTGGATGGAGAATGGATATACCTGAGAAGATATGGTCTTCAATGCAACCGTTAAGATGTAAATGAAATGCTTAACTATGTGCTCCTCTCTTTGGCTTTAGTCTTACTTCTGAGGCGGTGTAAGTTAGCCGCCATGGTTTCATCAGTGCAGGCCTGGATTCCACCATGTTCACAGTCCTGGTCATCACTTTTCAAATCTTGTCCTCTTGAACTGCAATACTCTGAACTTGCATTGTGCAAGATCAAGCCCTGCCACAGAAGAATCTTGGTTGGAAAGGGTTGTCCTGGAAAGGTTTGTAGGGCACAATGAAGACAGCAGTGAACTAGTGTTAATGCTGAACCTGAGAAACTGCATAATGATCAAACATTTGACTGGAAAAGAAACATGGCATTCTTACTAGGACTCTGAAATGCCAGAATGGTCAATGCACTAGACTGCAGGCATGGTTCAAAAGCTAAGAAGCCCGATAATTATTTCGGTTATGTTGACAGCCTCTTCTGTGTTGCCTCAAGAGGGACTGAAATACCTTCTCTCTGGAGGTGTCCCATTCTCTTTTATTCCTCCCCTCCATATTGAGGCATGCAGGAGCACCATGTCCAACAAGGCATTATGGGGAGAAACTCACTGGGGCCACTGTGTCATTTTGGCAGTTCAGAATGGGTGCCAGCTATACAACAGTACTACCTTTGGACCAGCATATACAGAAATGTCCATATCATTGAATAGGATTCCTTCAAACCTCAGAATCAGGGATTTGCATGAAGCAGTGAACTCTATCAAAGTGTGGATGTCTGCAAACAGAAGTGCACCCCCTGTAAGTTCTGTGTGCTGTACTGCTTCTCTCCCACAGTGCACCAATGAACAAGTACCATACTTGTTCAGGATTCTGTGTATAGACAGACTCTTCCAATCACTGGCTGTCAGAAAAAGATAGGAATGCAAATCAGTGGGCCAATGAATAAAAACTCAGTGCTATACAGGTATGCTTTGGAAACCATGAAGGAAACTTCTACTCACTGGGCCTAAATGCATTTCAAGGTAGTAAGCTACACAAAATACTTCAATGAAGACTAGCCTGAAAAAGTAGAGTAAGCTTAGTTTTCTTATTTAGAAGTGCTTTAGGCTATGAAAAAGGTCACCCTTTTTCAGCAGAGCTAAGCAAATAATCCATAATGAATAACTTATTCATTGAATTTTGCCTCTCATGCTGTTTGTGAACTATTCATGAGCTCATCGTGAAATTCTTTGATTTATTTGTTCCAAATTGAAAGTCTAAGCAAAGATTTTTCCTATATAAAGAGCTGCCAAGTAGATTTGACAGCTTGACATTCAAATTCAACACACGCGTTATATCAATTAGTTACATAAGTCACATGATGTTATAGTCTGACCTACTGTACACACAGTGTTAATTTCAAATTTAGAATATTTCAATCAAATGTGCAATTCAGAATTGACTTTGGGTGACTATTCAAGCCTCTGAGATAAATAATGGAGTTTTGCACACATTCTTGTCAGGAAAGCACAGTGGGGTGGAAAGCAAATAGGAAAAGGTCACAAACATGCTTGAATCAAAGTATATTTGAAATTCCAGAAATATTAGTAGAAAAATAGTTCAGGTATCTCCTTTTCTATAACTTCCATGTTTAAACTGCGTGGAAGTGATTTTTGTAAGTTGCATATAACTAGCTATCAATTCTCTGAGCCATGCAGTCCTCCGGTCTGCAGCTAAAAGTCAAGCTTTCCTCCTCTTCTATGGAGAAGGCAAGAATTTTCCTTTGCATGTTTGGGACATATGAGATATTTTGAGTTGAGTAGCACATTAAAATACTCTATCAAGCAAGTGGAAGACCCAACGCATCAAAGAAGCTACCTAGGCCCTCATCCTGCAAAGAGCTCTATATAGCAATAATTTTGTCTTAAATGCGACTAGGCATGTGTGTAAAGTTGCTGACATAGTCAATGTTTTCAGGATTGGGCCCTAAAACATCATCTTAAACAATTCTATAACAGGCATTTTTGGAGAATGGTAAAATCAAATGTCATGCCCAATGTGGAAAACTGTTTACTAAGTGCAAACATCAGTTTCTGAAGTGGTACCATTGGAAAACTACATTAGATAGAATGGGATAAAGGGGTTTTCACAGAAGTCAGCAGCTGAAATAGTGATTAAAGGACATTACCCTCTGATCACACTTCAGTGGACTATGGACTGTGTGAAATTGGTGGCCTCAGCCAAGGTCCCAAGAAAAAGAGATCCATCAGCATGTAAGTGGCATGGCACTGGGGAAATGTGAAATATTGTAAGAGGAGTTCTCAAAGGCATGAAGACCAGTTAGGTGCCGCACTCGCATGGAAAGTGAATGGGAATTGAGTGTTCATCTCCCATTTTTGCCTTTGAAGAGCTTCCATTTCAATTTTAATGGCAATTCTTTTCCATTTCGCACTAATTGGCAAGTTTGTTGGCAACCTAGCAAGGCAAAACATTGGGTTTGAAAAAGAACTATCCTTTGATGGAGGAGGTGCTTCTACAGTAAGCTTGGAGGTGTTCTGGCTGGAAGCGCTGTCAAATCCAGCCCCTCTGCTGTACCTGTCATGTCAGAAAACAGATGGTGCTGGTCTGTGGGGCCTGACATCTTTCACGAGCACTACTGCAAATTCTTTTCCATCTACGTAAGCCACATGTGCCAAAATAAACAGTCCAAAAATAAACCCATGCTGATCTGTAGGTCTGCTATATATTTGCACTGCAGGCACAGCTGTGAACAGCATTCTTCGCCCCCCACCAACCTTTTTCTCAGTTTTTTCTAAATCCTTTAGGTTTTGACCCTTCTCTTCCTCTTCTCACTTCGTTAATTTTGGTCAAAAGTGCAATTTCAAGCGAAGGCTTTTCAAGGACCAGCAGGGGAATGCAGGATAAACTTTCTGCTTCTGTGAGTCATCCTGCTGCTCTCGTGGCTTGCTGTTTGCATTGATCATTCCCCCAGGAAACCACAAGCACAGTGCTCTAATAGAATAAACTTCCCGCCTGCCTATCTGTATGCTAGGGCTTGTGCCAGCTTTCATTGAAGTCAATGGCAGTGGTTCCAATTATTTCAATGAGAGATAGGTCAGGTCCCTAAGAGAGAGCATCTATCCCTGTGATCTCTAAGAGTTGCTGTATAACGTTGTGTTATGTCAATATTTATCATTGCTAGAGTAAACATACACAGCACTGCTGTTGAATGGAGACATTTGATCTTTACTTCTTCTGTTAGATAGTGTTAATCTTTTTCTGAAAGGGAAGAAGAGACAACAAAAGACGGGGGAAGGGATAATGAAAGAGTGCATTGTTTACAGTCATGATGAGATTTGTTTCGTTTAGTATATTTCTTGAGTGGTATATTATATATTACTGGTTTAAGGTCTCAATGTATTTGCATTTCATTTTATAATTAACAGGTGACACCGGGCACCAGAATGAAGATTGGTAGTAGAAAGCAAACAGAAAGAGAGCAAGTGTTTTGAGACAGAAATTAAAGAGGAATGAGATCACCAGATGTGTAGCAAGGAGTAAAACTACTCCGGGCAAAGAGGTTTGGGAGAAATGCATACAGATGGAAGTGAGAAGGCGAAGGGAGTATGCAATAGCCTAAGCTATGTCTACACTTGTTAATTTAAATCGACTTAGCATGTCCCCAGAAAAGTCGACTTAAAACTAGGTTTAGTAAAGTCGACTTTAATTTTCCTTAAATTGACTTAAGCAGCTGCTTAAGTCGATTTAAGGAAAATGTGGTGTGAACGCAGATTAAATTAAGTCGACTTAAGCAAGCTTAAGTCGACTTAATTTGTAAGTGTAGACGCACCCCTAGAGCAGAAGAGAGAGGGTCTCAAGAGCGAAGACATAGGCTGAGGGCTGGTCTACATTGCGGGGGGATTTCGGCGGTAATCGAAGGGAGATACACAAGTTACTTAAAATAACTTGTGTCTCTCTCTTCAACTGCCTAACACCTGCTCAGCACAGAGTCCCCACAGCACTGAGTCGACGGGAAATGCCTTCCCATCAAGTCAGTGCTATGCTACTTGCCGGGTCTTAACAAATTGAACCCCCTCCTGCTAATTCTGGGTTAGACTGAGCGCGTCTTTGCTCAATCAAACCTGCACAGTCGTTACTACGCTATCGAAGGTGCTCCTGACAGTGTAGCCTAGCCCTGAAGCAGAGCAGAGTAGCTCTTCAAAGGTGAGGCTGACCTTGAAATAGAGAGAGACAGGAAGCTAGTAGAGGAACTTGAGGAGGGATTAACATGATTGGAGCAGCAGGGCAGGAAGATAAATGTAGCGGCAGTGTTTTGGACAAACTAGAGACATTGTAGAGCAGCTCTTTAAAACCAGAGAGCCAAAGCCTGCATACCCATGTTCGTGCTTGCAGTTTACCATGCCTGAATGTGCAAATTGAGTGATTTTGCACTGCAGGAGGGTTTTTGTTGTTGTTGTTCATTCAGTAACTTAAATTGCATTTGCATTTAGATATGGTAGTTGATTATACAAATATAGAGATGCGGTTGTGCACATTTTATTCCTCTCCTCCTTTTTTAAAATGTGGCCCTATATGACTAATGTTTAGCTTCTTTATCAGGATGCTTCGTTATCTGTAGACTTGGTAGAATAGTCGTTCAAACCCTGCAAGACCACAGATTGTAATAACACACTGGATCTTCAGTGATGGTAATGATGTACTGTTGACTAATGATCTGAAGATGGCAGCATTGTGTGAGCTATCTAATTTTCTTACTTAACAAAGCAGAGACCTCTTAAAAGATATATATGGTAGTTGTTGCATATGGCAAATGTATCCCAACATCAGCTTTTCATTTAAAAGGTTTTCTTAATGTGTAACATTGTCATAAATTAGCAGTAGGCCGACACATTATATTTTACCATCTGGTCACTTTAGATCTGTTTTTTTAAAAATACATTACACATAGAATACAGGCTTTCCAAAAACTGCCCTTCAAACGAGAATCCCTTCTTTCACCATGGACATGCTTATAAAAGTTATTCCTTTTATGATAATGAGAATATTTCTTGTTGTTCTGTATCTGCCATGCAGAAATCTCAAATTCACTCAAATGAATATGTGAATTAAACCTCTGAACATCCCTGTCAAATATGTAAATATTGTTATCCCCAAGAAACTGATAGGAGATCATGGGCTAGTTTTTGCTTACACATTTGCCTGCGCCAGTCTATGATTAAAGCTACATGATTTGTGCAAACAAATCAAGTATTTATAAATAATAATTATATTATGCTAACACTTGGAGACCCCAGGAAAAGAGTAGGCTCTGCTGTACTTGGTGCTGTGCAAATCTGTAGGGAGAGATAGCCAATGCCCCAAAGAGCATATACTGGTTTTGAGTGCTTGTTGGCTGTTATAGTGGAACGTGATCAGTTCCCTTTTAAGTCAATGAAAACGCTCTTACTAGTTATAGTGGGCTTTAATCCAGCCCCTAGATGCCTGTTTTCATTCAAAGCTACCTTATATTTATTCAAAGTTCAGCAGTGAATAAATTAGTGACACCTCCTGAACTTCTACATGCAAAAAAGAAATAAAAGATTGATATTAATGAGTAGCTCAGAAAATATTGGTATGGGGGAAATGGTTGTGAAAAAACCCTACATTTCATTCGGCATTTCTGGAGAGAAATTCCATATGCAAATCTCTCATTTCTGAAATGTCTGAAAAACTATTTTTCATTTCAGAGTTCTATCAGTTATCAGAAGTAGTAGAGCAGAAGTGCTGTCAGAAACTGGAAGTACAAAAACTCTTGTGAGTGATCCAGCCTCAGAAGGTTTAGATAAGCTTCAAATAAGTATTACATTTTGGGCTCTTTACTGGAAGAGAACCTTGAACTCCAAGTACTTTTGAGGATCACCCAATACTGGCTGCACTTAATTGAAACAATAGGCTAAATTCATATCTCTTACGAGAGATGCAACTTCTGTTTGCTTCAATGGAATTATACCCCTTTACTCAAATAGTGAATTTGGTCCAGTGTCAGATAAAACAAAAGTGCATAATTACAAATATGCATGAAGTATTGCCTTGGGTACTGGACACCAGATTCCTGAAACCTGTATGTGTAGAAGTAGGTAGTTTATAGTTTAATTTGATGTGGATACTAATTGGGGTGAGCAACAATATTTCCGTATTTTTACATGCTGACATGTGATAAAGTCCTAATGTTTCATTCCAAAATGAAAAGAAAACAAACAACTTGTTAGGGGCAGAAGTGATTTGTCTTTTCTTTTCCAGTTTAGGGGTGTTGAAATGCTTGTTTCCCAAAGGTTTCTGTAAATATTTAACTTAATTTTATGTAGTTTATACAAATTAGATACAATTGTTATGATTCTTACGCTATTTTTTTCCCCATAATTTCTCATCAGTAATGTTCAGACAGTGCTAACTGTCCTTTTAGTTTTATGGTTTTGAACATAGACCTCAATGAACAATTGAAATGGACTGGTCCATTGAGCTTACTGGACTGGCTGTAATTTTCTAATTTAGGAAACAAATAACATTTTTCTTCACTTATGGGAAAGTTTTGGAAAATCTTAAGAGGGCTAAAAACCAATTCAGAAAAGTTCTCAAGCACATGCTTAAGTCCATCCTTATTCAAGACAGCACTTAGGCATATGTTCCGCTTTAATCTCTTAAACCCCATTGAAGTCAATGGGTCTTAAGCAGGTACTTACAATTAAGAATATGCTTAAGTGCTGTCCTGAACTAGGACCTAAGCGTAAGATTTTCAGAGCTATTTAGGTGAGGATGCAGAAGTGCCCCCATTAAAATCAGTAGGATGTAGGCATCTAGATGCCTTTGAAAATCCAGTCCTCAATGACTATGGGAAAGCCATTTTTTGTACAGCTCTACTTTATTGCTAACATGACCTTTAAAGTATGTAACAGGAAGTGTCTTTGATCTGAACTTATTTAAAAAACATGAAAGTCTGAGGAAATGGGGTTCTCAAGTGAAAATGGTACCGACTCGTGCTGCTGAAGTGCTTGTCTACAGCTTCCCTATGTTTATGTTGGTTTGTATCTTTTTCCATAGTGCTATTTTTTTACCATTGAATTTGGCCTTTGCAAGCAAGAGGGACAACTACGTGCTTACGGGGCTGGACTCTTGTCTTCTATTGGAGAATTAAAGGTAAGTGAGTGGATGTATCCTGCATGCTGAAATAGTTACTTAGAAGACTGGGAAGTTATTAATTAAGTGTGAATATTTTCATTTTCAAAAAACTGTCAGGTATTTCAGATTGAAGATTTACTCCCAAGATTCAGCAAGTATTTGGAGTGAGAAAAAAGTTGATAAGGACTGATGTGGGGTTTTTTTGCTTGCTTGCATTTAAAGGTTTGGTAACCAATGAGGCTAGTGCAGACACATTAATCCTTGTTCTATTTACTGTGTAGGAGGTTTCTGACATCACAGCTTCTAGGACCCTTATGTAAAAAAAACACATTTCTTTGAATATGTGGAAAAAATAGTTTGCATAATATGGAAATATAAGGCCAAATTCTGCTTGCTTTATTTAAATGAGTAATCCTGTATACTCTAAGGGGATTACTCCTCTGAGTAATGTTTGAACCACTACTGGAAATATTAAGGCCCTGGTTTAGGAAAACATTTACGCACATGCTTAACTTGAACTACATTCTTAAGTGACCTTCCCGAATAGGGCCAAATCCTTCAAAAACAAATGTATTTAAATTTACCTATTGTGAGTAGTTCCATTAAAGTCAATGGAACTGTGTAAATTTAAGCATGTGGGTTCAGTAAGTTCTTATAAGATTGCAGCCAGAGCTGGGCAAATTTGCTGACTTTTTTTAAAAAACAGTACAAATTTGTAAAATATTTACAACATGTTTTTTTAAACCAGCTCTAGTCAGGCCCAGCTATGCTCTTCTGTACTGGGGCTTATAAATGTTGTTAGTACCTTCATTAATACCTCATTCTCTCTGCTCTTTGCCTGCTGTGTTTTTAAATATCCTCGCTGGAACTAGTTAGACTCATTACATCCCTTTTATGAATAAGATTATGAAAGAGCAGTAAAAAATAATATGAAAAAGGGGGTAAAGAAAAAACACTGATAGCTTTGTCTTTGTTCTACATACAATACAGGCTTTCAGTACAATTACAGGTTTACTCCTCACTGAATCAGAATGGTAGCATTTTACAGGGGGCTAAGACTCAGTTATATTGCTAAGTACCTCTGTCCCTCCTACCTTTGCACCAACGCCTGTTAGAATTGAATCCTAAAAGTCTACAGAAGGTCCTATGGACAAACAGGTCCTTACTTTAATATAACAACTAAGGCTGCTAAATAATTTTGCTATTGTCCCTTACATAGTGTTTACAAATCTAAGTACCTATGTACAAGCTATTCAATAGTCAAGAACATAATAAACTGTATGCTGTCCATATTATAAACAGATTATTTTTATCAAGTATACCAAAATGCATATTTCACCAAAAAACAACAATCTTAATGCTGACCTCAATTAAGTATTATTCATTCAGCAGTAATCTTAAAATATGGACTCACAATCCTTTCCAAAGCAACAGTAAAAGGTGTGAATATATATATTGTGACATATATTGATCCTTCAAAGGATAGTCTGCATGCTAGAATAATTTAGCCATAAAACAAAACACTTTTCCTATTATGCTGTATATGCAACAATATTCACATACCTCTAGCAATAGCAGCATGGGACTATTTGCAGCATGAGTAAGGTCATCAGGATTTGGCCTCTGTTAGGTGAGTTGATGACAGCCATTCAGATGTCTCATTCTGCAGAACATGTAAAATGAATTATTGTACAATAAATACATTGCCTATTGTGTGGCTTATTATACTGTGATATCTTTCCAGCTGTTGCATCCATTCACTGCCCAACCCAGGCTCTCTTATTTTACCTTGTATATCAGTTTGATTCCAGGGTTACATAGTTTAATGTTACATCAGTGAACATTTTATTAACTTAATTTACTAATGAACATTCTACTGTGTATGAGAAAAATGGGGAACTTTTCTTCTTTGAATATTTAAGCTGTAAAAGTGTTACATAAAATAAGTGCAGGAGTACAGCAATGGAAGGATATCTCTCTAATATCCAAGGGCCAGATTTTCAAACATATTTAGAATTATAGACTCACAGAAATGTAGGGTTTTAAGGAACCTCAACAAGTCATTAAGTCTTGTCTCTGTATTGAAAGAGGACTAACTAAATGTAGACCATCCCTGCCAGGTGTTCCTAAAAATCTTTAGTGCTGGGGATTCCACAGTCTCCCTTGGAAGACTCTTCCAAAGCTTAACTACCGGTAGAAGGAAAGTTTTCCTAATATTTAATCTAAATCTCCCTTGCTGCAGATTAAGCTCATCACTTATTATCTGACCTTTAGTGGACATGAAGAACAAAAGCCCACTATCCTCTCTATAATATTCCTTCACATATTTGAAGACTATCAACAGTCTTCTTTTCTCAAGACTAAACATGCCCAGTTTTTTTATAGATCAGATTGTCTAAACCCTTATCAGTTTTTGTTGCTGTGTTCTGGACTCTCTCAGATTTGTCCACATCTTTCCTTAAGTATGATGCCCAGAATTGTACACAATATTCAACAATACTCATCAGTTCCGAATAGAGTGGTACAGTTGCCTCCCATGTCCTGTGGATACTCCTGTTAATACCCTCCAGAATTATACTAATCTGTTTTGCAACTGCCTCACATTGTTGACTCATTCAATTTGTGATCCACCATACCTCCCAGATCATTTTTAGCAATACTATCACTCAGTCAATTATTCCACATTTTGTTATTGTGCATTTGATTTTTTCTTCCTAAGTGAAGTACTTTTCATTTGTCTTTATTGAATTCCATCTAGTTGATTTCAGACCAATTCTGTAGTTTGTCCAAGGTCATTTTGAGTCCTAATCCTGTCTTCCCCAGTGCTTGCAACTCTATCAGCGTGGTGTCACCTGAATGTTTTATAAGCATACTCTCCACTTCATTATCCAAGTTAATGAAATATTGAATAGTGTCAGCCTCAGGACTGAGCCCTGAAGGCCCCACTAGATGTGCCATCCTAGTTTGACAGCAAACCATCGATAACTAATCTTAGAGTATGGTCTTTCCATCAGTTTTGAACCTATCTCATAGTAATTTCATCTAGATGATATTTCTCTAGTTTGCTTATGAGAATGTCATGTAGGACTGTGTCAAAAGCCTTAATAAAATCAAGACACATCACCTTTACTGCCTCCCCTATCTTCTAGTGACTGTTCCAAAGAGGAAAATTAAGTTGATTTGTCATTATTTATTCTTGACAAATCCATGCTCACTATTCTTTATAACCTTATTATCCTCTAGCTGCTTACAAATTGATTTATGTGTCTAAAATGCAGATAGGCACCTAGTGGAATTTTAGAAATGCTTAAGTGAGTTAGGTGCATAAATCCCATTGATGTCAATTGGTATTAGGCACCTGACGTGGTTTGGTGCTTTTGATATTCTCCTTCGAGAGTGTCCCTGTGGGTGCTCTACAGTGGGTAGTGACGTGTTCTCGCGTTACAGTTCGGAGATTTCAAGCAGTGTTCGTTGGGGACCGCGTGCCGGGAGTCGTAGCCTCACGAGATCTTGTTCGCGCCAAAGAGACGCGTGCAGCCCCAACCACCTCAGTTCCTTCTCTACCGTTCACGGTTACAGTCGGAGCGACTCTCTTCTCTAGAAACCTTTAAACGGAAAACAAAAGAACCTTTAGCCTGTATTTTTTTCTCCCCTCATAATTTCGATCTACTTTTCATTTAATTTAGAACCCTCCATTTAAAAAAAAAAGAAAGAAAAGAAAAAAATTATTTTTTTCCTCAGACCATGCCAGGGTCACCAGGCTTCAAGCGCTGCGAGACTTGCCGCGACGCAATGCCCTCTTCTGATGGTCATAGCGTCTGCATAAAGTGCCTGGGCGAGGAGCACATTGCCCAGAAATGTTCCCACTGTAAGAACTTGAGTGCAAGGGCAAGGAGAGATAGAGACCTTCGTCTCAAACTCATCCTTATGGAAAAGTCTCTTCGCCCTGCCTCAGACCCGGGACAACAACAGGACTCCACGGGCTTGCGCCCTTCAAAGAGGCATCTAACCCCACCGCACTCATCTCTTAAAAAGACGAAATCTCCTACCAAAGGAGTCCGTACTAAAGAGGCTTCTGGTCCCTCAAGTACGTTGACCACCGGACATGACAAACGGCACCGACACACAGTATCGGAACCGAGACAGAGACCTGACAAGCGAACGAGGTCCTCACTCGGCACGGCACCGTCATCACCGGCTCCGTCCATTACGGCACGGTCAGCGGTACCGACAACAACAGGATCGGCACCGCAACCAATACTGACACCGGCTCCGACGGCACCTATAACAATGGCACCGCCGGAACGCCAGCAAGAGATACCTCAACCATCAACACCGGCACCGTCCGTGGTCGCGGCACCGCGCCACGGCACCGACACCGCGGTTCCCTCTAAAAAGAAACATAAGTCAAAACACCTCGGAACCGACGAAACCTCTGGGCTTCCCCGAGACTCGCCGGCCCAAAGTAGGGCCCCTCCATGCCAAGCTCCCCATCTTGTAGGAGCCCTTCTCCCATTCCCTTCTCTAGCGAGGATGAAGCAGAGCACGAGGAAGCCAGATTCTCTACACCACCGAGATCCCCACACAGACATGGAGTGTCAAGGCATGCTTATCAACACATGCCACCCTTTCCTTGGTATGGCCTCCCATGGTACGGTCCTCATTCATCTTCTGTTCCTCCTTGGCACAGATGGGAACAGTTCTCACAATTCTCTGCCAGAAGCAGCAGGCGTTCTATCCCAAAGGCTCACAAGACACAGCCAAACGAGAAAAGGTCAGAGATTCAGAGTGTCATAGATGAGGATGAGGCTTCACCCTCACCTTCTCCTCCTCACAACTCTTCATCTTCACCAGATGAACAAATCATGCCATCTCCACCCTCCGCTGCGGATGATTTTAAGCAATTCCAAGATCTCTTCAAGCGTGTTGCAGAATCTATGGAAATTCAAATGCAGGAAGTAACTGAGTCCCAGCACAAGCTGCTCAGGATTCTACAAACTTCATCTGCCAAAATTGCCCTACCAATGAACGTGGCCCTGCTAGAACCCGCTGAAACAATCTGGCAAACACCTGCATCCATCCCTCCTACGTCTAGGAGGGCGGATATAAAATACTATATTCCAGCAAAAATTCTGAATATCTTTTCATGCACCCACCACCAAATTCCCTCGTCGTCGAGGCAGCAAATAACAGAGGTAAACAGCTTTACAACAAATCAACTCCCCATGAAAAGGAAGACAAAAAGATGGATCTCTTAGGAAGGAAAGTCTATACATCTTCGACACTTCAATTCCGCATCTCGAATTATTCTGCACTTTTGTCAAACTATGATCATGACAACTATTTGAAACTCACGGATTTTATCGAGTTCATTCCGGAAAACAGAAAGCAACAATTTTTAGCGGTAATTCGAGGACAATTAATATCTAGAACAGCCCTGCAGGCTGCTCTTGACATGGTGGACACCTCAGCATGTATCATCGCAACAGGAGTGGTCATGCGGCGATCTTCATGGCTGCATTCAGCGGACCTCCCAAGGCAGCTCCAAGCAACAATTGAGGATCTCCCTTTTGAAAAAAAGAGGCTTTTTTCGGACAAAACCGATGAAACCATGCACACCTCTAAGGATTCTCGAGCCACTTTGAGATCTTTTGGCATATATACTCCAGTTACTAGAAGGCGACCTTACCGTTACCAACCGTACAACTCATGCTACCAATACCAATTTCCTTACAGAAATAATAGGAGGCAAGACCAACCACGCGGCAGACAACGACAACCACGCCGCAGACAGCCGAATAATCCGCCTTCGACATCACATCCACCTCAACCAAAACAGCAGTTTTGAAGGTGTGGTCGAGGGTCTGCACAATCACCATGTCCAAATAGAGCAAACCATCCCTGGAACCTATTTGAACAGGCTTCGCCCTTTCTACAACTCATGGGCTCAGATTACCAATGACAAATGGATCTTGGAAATCATAAATACTGGTTACACCATTCCTTTCATCCAGAAGCCTACCCATTCTTACCCTTCCCCGTCCCTCTTCAGGGACACAACTCACGAACACCTCCTTCTATAGGAGGCAACTTGTTTGTTGCACATCGGGGCAATAGAGCATGTCCCAGCACAACACAGGGGAAAAGGGTTTTACTCCCCATACTTCCTGACAGAAAAGAAGTCAGGAGGATGGAGGCCTATCCTGGATCTCAGGAAATTGAACAAACTGATAGAAACCAGAAAGTTCAGAATGGTTACCCACTCAACCATCATTCCTGCTCTGGAATTGGACGATTGGTATGCAGCCCTCGATCTGCAAGACGCGTACTTTCATATCCCAATCCACCCGTCCCACAGAAGATTCCTAAGATTCACCATTGGCACGGACCATTTTCAATATGCGGTCCTCCCCTTTGGCCTTTCTTCTGCACCAAGGGTCTTCTCCAAGGTCCTAGCAGCAGACATGGCACATCTAAGGAAAAACGGAATCACGGTATTCCCATATTTGGACGATTGCTTGATAAAAGCAAGATCCAAGATCCAGGCAAAAGATCACCTACACTTCTCCGTAGCCACACTCCAAAAGCTGGGATGGCTCATAAATACGGAAAAATCAATCCTCATCCCTACGCAGACCATAGACTTCATAGGGGCTCGCCTAGATGCTCGAGCAGCAAGAGCATTTTTACCACAGCAACAATTCGAAAAGATTACACAGATGATCTACTCGATTCGTCAAGCTCCATCAACAACTGTAAGGGAATGTCTTCAATTACTAGGTCATATGTCAGCAACCACATTTATGGTCAGACATGCAAGATTACGCATGAGACCACTCCAACTGTGGTTTTCCAGGACATACAAACCAAACACTCCTTACAGAAGATACTCCACCTGCCCCTCAAGATAAAAAACTTACTACTTTGGTGGTGCTCTCCAGAAAATCTTCTGACCGGGGTACCATTCTTAGCAGACAACCCCACGATAATAATATCTACAGATGCATCTCTCCTCGGATGGGGTGCTCATCTGGGCCACATCACCGCGCAAGGCAAATGATTGAGACAAGAAACCTGCCTACATATAAATCTTCTCGAACTCCGCACTGTGAGGAACGCATGCATGCACTTTCGCACACACATCTCTCATCAACAGGTTCAGGTCATGACAGACAATACGGCCTGCATGTATTATATAAACCGCCAGGGTGGTGCACGCTCCAATTCCCTGTGTATGGAAGCGATAAAGCTATGGGAATGGTGTATACAATACCATATCACCATATCAGCGGTCTACCTTCCGGGAACTCAGAATGTCCTGGCAGATCACTTGAGCAGCTCCTTCTCGAATCAACACGAATGGGAAATTCACACATCAATCTTGAGCATGATATTCAAATGATGGGGTCATCCCCAAGTAGACCTCTTTGCCACTTACAAGAACACCAAGTGCCGCCTATTCTGCTCCCGAGGAGGAATAGGAAAGAACTCATTAGGGGATGCCTTCACACTGCACTGGTCCGGAACACAGTATTACCTTTTTCCTCCATTACCTCTTATCCACAGAACTCTAATAAAAATTCGGAGGAACGATACACAAGCAATCATGATAGCTCCTGCCTGGCCAAGACAACCGTGGTTCACCATGCTCACACAGATGTTGGTGAAACCACCTATCACGCTACCCCTCATCATGAATCTCTTGACACAGGACTCAGGGAAAACAATCCACCCAAACCCAGAAAGCCTTCATCTAACTGCATGGTTCCTCCATGGTTCCAGCACAAAGAGCTTCAATGTTCCGACAGGGTTCAACATATCCTGTTGAATAGCAGGAAGCCAACCACTAGACGATCCTACTTGCAAAAGTGGAAGAGATTTGCGATATGGTGCAACGCTTCACAAATTAACCCCTTTTCAGCACAAATTCATTCAATACTCGATTATCTCCTACATCTAAAAGACACCGGTTTATCGATAAGCTCATTATGGGTTCATTTATCCGCAATATCGACATTCCACAATGCAATAGACTCCTGTTCTATTTTCTCCCATCCAATAACAAAAAGATTCTTGACGGGTATACAAAACCTCTACCCAGAGGTCAGGAATCCGACGCCGTCTTGGGACCTACATTTGGTCTTACGATCACTAACAAGAGGACCCTTCGAGCCATTGGCATCCTGCTCACTGCTACACCTATCCATGAAGGTGGCGTTCTTAATTGCCATAACTTCTGCCAGACGCGTAAGTGAGCTGGCAGCCCTCATGGCTCACCCCCCTTTCACTATATTCCATAAGGATAAGGTTACCTTACGACCACATCCAAAATTCATCCCCAAGGTATCGTCACAATTCCACCTAAACGAACCTATTCACTTACCTGTTTATTTCCCAAAACCGCACTCCAGTCTGCAACACGCTCTCCTCCACACCCTCGATGTCAGGCGAGCTTTAGCGTTTTACCTAGAAAGGACAAAAACATTTAGATCAACTCCTAGACTATTTGTCTCCATAGCAGACAGATGTAAAGGGAAAGAACTTACATCTCAAAGAATATCCAAGCTTATTTCCGGATGTATACTCGAAAGTTATAAATCATCGGGAGCTGAGCCACCGGATAACATAAGAGCGCATTCCACAAGATTTCTCGCCACAACAACGGCATTCCTTAATAACATACCTATACATGAAATTTGCAGGGCAGCTACGTGGGCTTCGGCTCACACATTTGTTAAACACTACGCCCTACAACAAACATCACGATCGGACACTGCTCTCGGCCGATCAGTACTACAATCTGTGCAAAACAATGATTCCGAAATCCCACCTTCCGTGTGAGGATACTGCTATAGGAGTTACTCACTGTGGAGCACCCACAGGGACACTCTCGAAGGAGAACGGAAGGTTACTCACCTTGGTGCAGTAACTGGAGTTCTTCGAGATGATGTCCCTGTGGGTGCTCCACTACCCACCCTCCTCCCCTCTCTATTTCGGAACTCCTCTCGGGGTTACCGGATAGAGAAGGAACTGAGGCGGTTGGGGCCGCGCGCGTCTCTTTGGCGCGAACAAGATCTCGCAAGGCTACGAATCCCGGCGCGCGGCCCCCAACGAACACTGCTTGAAATCTCCGAACTGTAATGCGAGAACGCGTCACTACCCACTGTGGAGCACCCACAGGGACATCATCTCAAAGAACTCCAGTTACTGCACCAAGGTGAGTAACCTTCCTTTCCCATTAGGTTCCTTTCTGCATCTTTAAACATCTAAATGCCTTTGTAAAATCTGACTGTTAGGCACATTTGAAAATGGGTCTTATACACCTATGTCACTTAAGTGGTTTTGAAAATTTTACTCACTATTTCACTCCCAGTTATATCACCAAACTACTTAAGAGCTGACATCCATATCACCTATGACACACCTATACACAAATACACCAATATATCAAATATACATATATTTACTATTCAGAAATATAATAGTCTTGTATATAAAGTATTTTAAAAAACGGAAAAGTGTCAGGCCTTTAGCAACACACACTGGAAACACTGAATTTGCAAGGTAATATTTTGGCATATATTCAAACTCAACCAAACCTCATTACTTCTCTTTTTCTATCTTACACGGCTCTTTTATGGAAAATTGGCCAATGGCTTCAGCAGTGAGAAACTAAAAATCAGAGGAATGTAGTTGAAAAGCAGCTTTTTCCCCTGAAGATTTTTTCAATATTTAGAGACAGTTGGAATGTCAGACACAATAAAATGCAGAAAATGTGTGTGCTACATGTGCAAAAATGCATTAGCAGAATATACAGAAAGCACAAGTGCAGGCACAAAGGAGAAAGAGAGGATTGAAAACTAAAACCAATGTGGGAAAGGAACCGAAAGCATAAGTAGTTATAAAATGTTCAGCCCTAATAAAGTCAGGTTAACTCTTGATAAGTCTATTACACAGTATACATTTGTGGTTCAGAAATAAGACTGAATACACAATTCAATAAACGTACTATTTCTATGAAGTATTGATTCTAAAAATGGCAGATCAAATGTATGTAAAAATATGTTGTCCATTCATTTAACATTTTCTCTTAATCCCTTGTCATTAAGGATCTCATTCAAAGAACTCTGATGTCAATGGGAGTCTTCCCATTGACTTAATTGGGCGGTCCATCTGCTACTATGGCTACTGTGCCAGCTTGCTGTATCTAATGGAGAAACGGCTTTCCAGTCTTGTATTATGATACCTTTTCCAGTCAAAAATGATCACAAATAAAACATCTGATTATTAACAGATAAAACTAAGATGCCGTGATTATAACCTAAAAACTACAAGCAATGACTTGACTACAAATCTTTTTTTTTTAATGAGGATGGAGATAATGGTTAAAACAAAAATTTTTACCACCTCTTACCACTAGGGAGTTTCTCTATTTCACTAAAAGCAATATATAAAATTATGCTGATATCATAAAAAAACGTTCTGATAACATTAGCACACCGTTTGGAAATAGCCCATTTGCAGATCAACAGAAAAACATTTAGGAGCATGTTTCTCCAGACTCTCTTGTTTTCTCCCATGGAATAACAAGGCAAATCAATACAGTGATGCAGACAGTTTCTTCTCACCCATGTTCTGTTTCTGCCCCACAGAGAGTACAAGCTTTATAACCCATCTCAAGTTTCTCCTCTTGCTATCAGATTTTTTGCCTGTATTTTTGTGAACTGTAACAATTGTGTATTAAATTATTACAGCCTGGTCTTTACACTCAAATGAGCAAGCATACAACAAAATTCCTTTTTAATATGTCAATGATAGTTTGTCTCTATGTCCCTGTGGTAGCAGGGCTGGAAATCCTGTAGAAATAATGTTACCTTTCGGGTGTATCAACAAGGACTGAGCTCAGAACCTATTGCTCCATAAAATACCAAATCTCCCTGCTTGAATGGAAAATCCCCATTTATTGTACTAAAGCAAGAGTGGATTTTCTGTCTGAATACACCTCTGGAGGTGTCTCCTACCATAGGCCCTTGAGATGGCCTGACATTCTAGTCAAGTGAAGACCGTGGCACACACAGACATTGGCAATTACATTCCATGAAAACAGATAGAGGAAGAGAGTGATGGTGGGGAAAATATGTACTAGATACATACACATCTCTTTTGACTGAAAACATATGACCAAAGAACATATGCAAGGCATGTGGCTCGTAGACAATATGGTGTGGGCTTTTTATTGCTTTTAACATTGCATAAATAACTAATGTCCACAAAAAAAACCAGGATGTGAGGTTCTGATCACACCTCCAGATAAAATATTTTGGACCTGCCAATTTAATAGTTTTTCTGCTCTGAGATTCTGCAATCTCCACAGAGCCCATCCCTGAGTTCATGAGCATACAGAGCATTCCACACATAGCAAACTGACTTTGACATTCACCGTGTTGAGGTCCACCTGAAAAATTTACCAGCTGGTCCATGACCTTTCTGGTGTTCTTGTTATCCTACTTTGCCATGAAACAGCATAGGGAAGGGCCAAGCAGGTCTGGTTGTGGGCTCTCTATCGACTCCCGCCACTGTTAATCTCAGAATTTGCATGCGCCGTTGTTCACAGTTCATTTTGTAAATATGTGGCTTCAGAATTAAAAAACTTAGGGCCAGATCCATATGCTCAGGGTTTAGCTGATCATCATGTTGGGTGTGGGAAGGAATTTTCCCCAGGGCAGATTGGCAGAGACTCTGGGGGTTTTTCGCCTTGCTCTGCAGCTTCGGGCATGGCTCACTTGCTGGTGGATTTTCTGAACCTTGAAATCTTTAAATAATTGGACTTCAGTAACTCATGGGTTAAAGGTCTATTACAGGAGTGGCTGGGTAAAGTTCTGTAGCCTGCATTGTGTAGGAGGTCTGACTAGATGATCATAATGGTCACTTCTGACCTTAGAGTCTCTAATTCTAAAAGGACATTGGTGGCTAACTGCCACTTTAGGTGTCTAACTCCAACATTTTGGCATCATTGAGAGTCTCAAAACTGAAACTCAGCTGCTGCCCAACCCTGCAAGCACCAAAAGTCCCTTGCTGATTACATTGTTAATTACCATCGGTACACGTTTGGCAGCTGGGCATGTGTACAGCTGCCTTAGTCTTCATCTTGCCCAGCAGCTCAGTGGCTGTCATATGTCTAAAGACCAGGTTAGGGGTTGCCCCTCTTTTCTTGCCTGTAAGACCCAATCTAGTATGAGTGCTTAGAGCATGCTTAACGCCACACAAAGTATCTCAGAGGAGAAGGAAAGAAGAAAGCAGCCTCTCTCATAAGAGTTATCATAGTGGTATGAACACTCACCTGGAATGTGGGAGACCCCATTTCTGATGCCTGCTAAGAAGAAGGGATTTAAACATGGATTTCCTAGCGCTCAGGTGAATCTCCACAGTCGTTCTTATTTGCTCTGTGGCCCAATGCCTATTTAAGTATTTCCTACAGAATGGTTTCGTTTCACCAGGTTGTAGATTTCACTGAGTGATGAGTTTCCTAAATTTAGGCACTGCAACATTGAGCACTGCAATGTCTAAATCTCTTTATGATTTAACCCTGAGACAATTGTGGCACCAGGATCCAGACCTGATAATACAATTGCTATTGTCACTTTAAAGATGCCCAAGAGGATCTGCAAGGAGGCATGGCTTGCCAGAGTGCAGGAAGGGTCCAGAATATTCAAGGGATGTCAAGTGGTGTTGGAACGTAGTTATGATTTAAAATGGTGCTGGCTAAGGCACACCAGTCTGGTCAGCGTGGTCCTCTTTATCAGTTTATGTTGCATTTAAATGCAAGGGAATTCATAAATATATATGTACATATTCTACCCGAATATTTGAATTAGTGTTGTGCTATTCTGAAGAGTCTCTTTAAAAAAGAAAAAGAAGAGGATCCTTTGTAATTTATCTAAGGTTGTTTTTATACATCTTTCAGTGCAGATAGATGTATCAAGGACTTGCACTATTGGAAACAAACACACTTGCCTTCGGTTCTGGTATGTTAATACAGAACACTGAGAATAAATATACTTGTCCATAGTCCTCTAAGACTTAAGACAGCTACAGGAGCTAGTAGAGGTATTGTAAATGAAAAGTGAGGGAGTGGAAGGTTAGCTGCCATAAGATTTTGCAATAGTTTTGTTCTCAGCACTGAAATCCAGAGTCTGTTCCTAGTGGCCACGTGCCAATCATGTGAGGAGGAACACTGGTCTAATAGCTATTTTTTCAATTAATCAACCTTGCTTCCAAGTCTTTCTAATGTCTGCTTGGTATGCCCATTTCTTCTTGTTTCCCTGCAATATTTATTTGGTACATTATTGCTCAAGTGTACTTGGTAGAAAGGCAATGTATTTTAGCTATACGTATTAGGTGAGCATCACGTAATGGTCTTCAGATATATAGCTTTAGTCCTAAACTCATTGTAATGAAAATAGTATAAGCATTTGGCCTGAAGATGGCTGGCACTTATTATGTGAATGGCTTAGTCAGACTCTCTTTACCTGCAGAGGTAATTATCAGTTCTGCCATTTAAAAGAGATTTTTGGGACACTGATTGTGTAGTTTGCAGGTCATTCTTCTGGAATATATATTTTATTACGCTTTCCTCTTCCAGCTGAAGATTGAAGTTTCTATACTTAAAGGGTTGATAGATTTCTGAACTGCCCTATTATTTAAAGTAATAACTTTGGGTGAAAAAAGGACAGTAGCTAATCGATTTTTAAGTAAACATTGAATTATCCTGTTCATGATGAAAGACCCATTGTGTGTAAAACAGATTAGCTACTGACTTGGAGTGGACAATGAGTGATATAAAAGCTGGGAGTACAGAAAATATTGCGTAAGTATTCCGGGATCTCATAATGCAGTTTAATAGATTGTGTGGTGTATTTTGCAGCATGCTCTGTCTGACAAGGCCCATGTGAGAACATTTGATCCAAAGACTACTTGCTTGCAAGAATGCCTTATCACCACTTTTCAGGAAGCTTACTTCGTCTCAGAAAGTTTTGAAGAAGCCAAAGAAAAGATGAGGTAAATTATTTCCCTTGACTCTTGAAAACAAAATTTTATTTTGCCTTCTGTGGATGTGGCAGCAATAGGTGTTAATTTTCTTTTTCTTTCAGGGACTTTGCAAAATCTATCAATCGTCCCTTTTCAGTGTATTTCAACCCATACACGCAGAGCATTGAAATTCTGAAAGACACCAGAAGTATCGAGAACATTGTCCAGGACCTTCGAAGTGATCTGAACACTGTGTGTGATGCTTTAAGCAAAATGAACAGATATTTGGGAATTTAATGTCTGTGGCACTTCAGCTTTGCGGTCCACTGCTCCTTCTGTGGCAACTATGCGCAATCTTCCCTTTCCAGCTTGGTCGGTAACTTGCATCATTATGTAGTTCTAATTGTAACTTGCAGATGAAACAAGACAATGCTAACTTGCAAACTCAACAAAAAATGTGGTGGCATATAACCAGCAATTCCATAAGACAGTGTCATGTACAAATATACTATTAAAAACTTACCTGGAAATGATTTTGTTTACTTAAAAAAAAAAACTGGCTCCAGATTTCATTAGGATTTTAAATGTACAGATTATTTCTTTATAACCCTGTTAGACTCCAAAAAAACATTTGCCAAGCTTTCCTTTTTCCTTGTATGGATCCATATTTCTATCTATATTGGTTAGAACAGCTTTTCCTCTTCTGCCTTTGTATTTAAGTGTCTCCTGTGACTGAACCATAGAATTTATATCAGACTGAGAAGGGAGGGAAAGACATCCATAAAAGGGCTTTTGAGTAGTATAGAAAAATATTTCAAAGTATCAGAGCAATTGCAAAACAATATATAAAACTTCTGACAATTCAAATAGAAGGATGTTTTTACTTCATACCTGCCACTACTTGTAGGTGCCACAAAAATAACCGCTGACCTATGACATAATTCTAAAAATACTTGCCTTGCAAAGTGTTCATAATAGTGGGGATCCTGATGTTATTCTATGTAGTTAGGTGTCAATGTAAAACATTCCAGGATTAAGATGTGCTTTCCTCATTCCCATATTCAGAAATATTTTCAGAGGGATTTCATATTTCCATGATTCGGTTATCAAGTGCCACTCATTTTATGATGAAATTGCCAGCAACATTTAGAGCATCTGCAAAGCTATTTCAGACCCATATTAAAACCACTCTTTCAGCTGAAATATCTATGCAGGTGTTCTAAATGCTGCTAGCAATTTCAGCATAAAATGAGTGCCACTAGGTAACACAGAATCATAGAAATGCAGAGCTGGAAGGGAACTTCAGTGGGCATCAAGTCCAGCCCATTGTACTGAGGCAGGATCAAATATATCTAGACCAACCCTACCTGACAGGTATTTCTCTAACCTGTTCTTATAAACCTCAATGATAGCGATTCCACAACCTCCTTTGGAAGACTATTCCAATGTTTAACTTTTGTTATACTGAGAACATTTTCCTAATAATTAACCTAAATCTACCCTGCTGCAGGTTAAGCCAAGTATTTCTTTACCTATGTTCAGTGGACATTGGTCACTGTCCTCTTTATAACACTCCTTAACATATTTGAGGACTGTTAGCAGGTTCCCACCTTAGTCTTCTTTTCTCAAGACTAACCATGCCATTTTTTTTAAAGCTTTCCTCAGGTTTTCTAAAACCCTTTGTCATTTTTGTTGCTCTCCTTTGAACTTGCTGCAGTTTGTCCCCATTCTTCTTAAAACACTGCACCCGAAAGCAGACACGATACTCTAGCTGAGATCGCACAGCGCCAAGTAGGGTGGGACAGTTACCTCCTATGTCCTACATAAGACACTTCTGTTAATAGACCACAGAATATTAGACGTTGTCCCCAACACATTCCAACAACTTACTGGAGATTTTGGTTTTACCATATTACCTTTCTGATAGATATCCGCATAGTTTGTCCCTTATTACTACCAGATCTTGTTTTTCAGATATTTCTGTTGTTTGTTTTAAAATTGCTTTATCCATCTCCTTCTGCTGATTTGGTGGTCTATAGTAGACCCAACCATAATGTCACCCATTTTCCCACCCCCTTTTAATCTTCACCCAGAAATGTTCAGCTGCTCTGCCTTTTACCTCTCTCTGAACCTCAGAACAAGTGTATATATTCTTGATGTATAATGCAACATCTCCTCCCTTTTTCCCCCCTGCCTATCCTTCCTGAACAAGATATTACCTCTCTGTACCAGTATTCCAGTCATGAGGTTTATCCCACCAAGTCTGTGAAGCCAATCATATCATGAATTTAACTTGTATACTAAGACTTCCAGTTCTTCCTGTTTATTCCCCCTACTCCTTGTATTTGTATGTAGGCATCTAAGATGTGCAAATTTCCTGCAGTTTTCTCTCTTGCTTCTGCTATGCTTCTATTTTAATTTTTTCATTTCCTCCCCCACCAACATCTAACATTGGGCTTTTTGTCACCTGCCCCCTTTGATTTAGTTTAAAGGCCTACTTACTATGTTGTTGAATTAGTGTGTGAACATACTCTTCCCCTCCTTGGTCATATGGATTGCCCTCCCTCCCCCCAGCTTTTCCCAGCAGCCCTTCTTTCCAGAACAGCATCCCTTGATGGAGGACAGCATCTATGCAATCATACATACATCTTCAGGATGTGTGTCACTGCCTTGGCCCGCATCTAACTTCTATACTGCATCCTTAAATAAGAAGCAATCTGTAGAAATAATGATTATCATAGAAAAGACTGTCACCTCCTTGAAGATATCTGTAAGACAAAAAATATGCCTTATCTCTCCTCTGGCCTATCCCTGCTACATTCTACAGGATGAGGAAAAATCCAGTAGTAGATTTAACTGTGACTTCCATTGGTGCAAAGGAGAAGCTGTTGAATTATCCCTATGCTGAAGGAGTTCTTCATTTACTCATGCCGTTGCTGACTCCATTAACAGGCATTTATCACCTGAGAGTTGCTGGTCACCCTGCATAGAAGTTTTTCTGACCTTTCCCCTCCTCTTTTAAATGGAATCAGATAACCTTTTTCAGTGCGTTGTAGAGAAAATGTACTTTCCTTTGATGGGGCTGAAAACCATTAGAATAGGAGTCACAGATTCCACTTAATTCAGGGCTGAGGTAACCTATCATAAAGGAAACATCGATATTTAAGTAACATAAAGCCACTGTGAGAAACACATAAGCAACATTTACAAAGATTACAAACATTTACAAAGAAACTGAGGTTTCCTCCTGGTATTAAAATCATGCAGAGAAGCATTTAATATTTATATTGTCTGGATTTATTCTCAACTGTTCTGAATAGCTTGAAAGAAGGCTTCTACAGCAGTAAAACAATAGAAGCACATCTTGGTTTTGTTTTGTACAGTTAACAAGTAAATCTTATTATGGATTAGGGAGAAACTCTTGTAATCCAATAGCCATTGTAGGACTAATGATGGCAAAGAAACTGTCTATGATCAAGATATAATATCAGTGAAACAGAACGTTGTCAAAAGATAATGGGCTCTCATTGCTAGATATATGCTTAATCCAATGATTTTATTTCTGTAATACAACATGATTAAAAATAAATTAAATATAATAGACTGAGGGATAAGGGTGATTTAGGGAGACAGTTGCTCACTGTTCTCATATTATAAAGCTGCGTTCTGATAGGATTAGAGAGAAAATTTGCTTAGGGTTTCAGCCAGTCAGAATCCAGGACTCGGGAAGGACACTTTAGAAAGTGCAACACTGTGTTTTTAAGAATCAGATAGTCTCATCCACACTGAAATTTCTCTTTGCAGTTTTTATTAGCAAATTAAGATCAGCCATCCATCCGTCTCTGTGATAACAAGCTCATTTGGCATAATGAGGGAATTATTGACAGTTTCAATATTTCACAAATGTTTCATTTAAAATAGATCACATTTATCGAAGGTGTTTGTTGAGCTTTAGTGATATAGACTCTGGACTTCTGGCTTAGACTCATTTATTTACTGTGTAATTCCAGACTGATGCTTTATGTGTCTGAGATATATGTATTGCTTTGCTTGCACAGAGTAAATGGGCCCAAACTTAATGAATGAAAAGCATTTCAGCATTTACCAGCATGCAGAATCAAACATGAAAAACAGCAATCTGAGACACTGCAGCAAATACAAAGTTCCATTAGCAAACAAAGACATAGTTCACAACGTTTCATTTCCTCTCCTCAGGAGGGAGGGGAGTGCAGCAGGCATTAACAGAACACGTTGTGTTCTTTAATTCAGCTGGGGTCTCATCCAAAGCCCAGTGAAGATCAGGCCTTTGATTCACTTTCAAGCAAAGTGGGGATAAGAAGTGACTGAAAAATATTCAGTGAACCTTTTTTCCTTTGACACCAAAAGGCTTTGCAGAAAGGTAGTTGTTTCCATGAAAATTTTGTTAGGAAGATTTCTCAGGTCCAGGTCCAGGTAGTGGGAGGCTGAGAAAGAGAGACCAGAATAGCCAATAGCTTGGTAGCTAGAGCATTCCTCAGGGGTGTGGGAGACCAAGATTTGAATCCCCACTACAAATCAGGCAGAGGAAGGATTTGTAGCTAGTATCTTGTATGTGTATTTTATATCTCCCACGCCAGAGATGAGTATGGAGGAGAGACTTAAACGGGGGTTGCTCACAGGCTATTATGGAGTGGGCTGCTCACATTGTGTTTTTCCAGAATAAATTCCAAAGATCGTGTTTGGTTTTGCACTGGACCGAAAACAAAATTTGAAACCTCAACATTTTTTGTGAACCTGAATGATAGTTTCCCCAATTTTTATTGCCTCTTGTTAGGAATCTTCTCGTCACCTCAGCTAGAATGAGAGAGGGAAGAGTACAAAGATTCCAATTTGTCCTCAGTGGGATGCTGCTCTTTTAGAGTGAATTTATGAAAAAGTTTTATGTGCTGAGGGGATTGGCTGCCTCAAAGGACTGAAAGTGAGATGAGGCTTTCACCTCTAGATTGCTAGTTCAGATTCAGCCCAGTCAATAGTTACTGAAAACTGCTAACTTCTGGTGGGAGTGCAGCTTATATATGATGATTTGTGGGTTTAATCCAGCTGCAGTGGTGTTCATATATATAAAGAGGATATCCCAGTTAGATACCACTGTGGAATTTTAAAAGTCTGGCTGTACCTCTCTCTTATCTTTTGGTCTCTGAATCACCTCAACTGTACATGGCTTTTTGCCATGCCACCTTTTGATGGGAGGATCTCGTGATCTGAGCACTCTTACAAAGACGCTGGAGTGCACAGATTGTTTGTCAGGCCCTTGTGTGTGCCTGGAGAGGTGGTTGTGTACCTGCTTGTTACCTCTCATTGGAGGCAGACGGTCATCTGAATTACAACCAGCAGTTCTCTTTTTATAGTCAAAGTTTATTTTAAAGATAAAATACAAACAAACAAAAACACATAAGCTTTAAAGGCATGGTTGATCACACCGAAGTTTATGTTTTGTTTCATTACAAGCGATTGGCTGCATTCTCTTAAGTGCCTGGCAAGCACTTAAAAAATCAGCTTCTCTTCCATGCTATTCACAGCTGTCAGTCTTTCCTGCAGTTTTTCTAGCCTGTTTCTGGGTAAGAGGCTATGGCCTTGTTTTCACTGACTAAAAAAGACAAGATTTGGGATGATGAACGTATGTAAACTATTCTGTGGAAAAAACACAGTGAAGACAATGCAGTTTTGTTTTACTTAGTTTACCTCATGGTCAAGCTAAAGTACCATGTTTTCATCTCAGGATCGCACACGCATGTTAGTTACCTCCCCGTCCCTCCAAGTAAAACAAAAACACCTTTTTTTTTTAAAGCAGTGAAGACACAGCCTTTATTTTTTTAAACACATAGCAGATTTCCCAGTAGCTCAGAGGGAATCCATTACAATATTGCCCAGTAGTTGCTTTGGGGAGATGATATGCACTGCTTGCCTCAATCTGTTTTTCTAGTACTTACCAGCTTGGACCTGGACCATCAAGAGAAATGATCCTCTTATAGTTTTATAATGGCTGTTCTCCATAGTCCCAAATGTTTCATTTCTGGAAGAGCGCCTAAGGCACTCGTATTCCCTCCTTCTCAATGAGGGATTGATTGACAGCTACAGATTCTCCATTATAACTTTAAAATACATGAGCCATGGGACATAGATGGCATTTTGATGATGCTTCCAAACAGTAGCTAATAAGGGGGTCTCTCCAGTTGTCATAACCATGGTGAAGGGTCCATAGACAGATAGATAGAAGAGGCATCCTTATTGGCAGACTCCTTTAAATTAAACCTCTATGGAGACTAAACTGCTTCCTCATCTATAGATAAGGACCCTCCAGTGGTGTACTGTGGCACCCAGGGGCCAAACCTGCATTTGTACTCTCCCTAGACCTCACTTGTCCCCTGCCCCAGGACAGGAGGGGTCCCCGGGTCCCCAGCTCCCACCAGATGGAGGGAGGGGCCTATATCTGCAGGGGTGAAATACTGCTTACTTCTTCATGTGTGGGGAACTTCTCTGTGCTCATTGCACCCATGCGAAGCCCACCTATCTTGCTTCTGCCATGAAGCCTGCTGCTGGCTCGGTCAGGATGGCCTCATGGGGGTGGGGGGGAGAGGAGGTGGTGCCAGGATGGCCCTTCACAATGCACAGGGGGCACCGGAGGCTTTGAGGGGCAGCTGCCATCCAGTCAGGCATCCCCCACAGGTGAGCACCTGGGGGCTTGCCCTCCTCCTGGTACTCCACTGGGACCCTCCAGATTGAAATATCCTGGGAAGTTTGCACTGCCTCAGTCTATAGCTGATGTGGGGGTAAGATACAGATATAAAATTTCTGAATTTAGTGTTGTCAATTGAGAGTCCCTCACAACAGCTGTATTCACTTAACACAGAATACCCGCCCCCCTCCTTGCATAACACAACACCTACAATAAAAAATTCACAACTCCTCAGCCAACTGCTGAGATTTAATGATAAAGCTACTGATAGACATCTGGGATTTGGCCTGGCCTGGATGGTTCAGATGGAATAAAGGGGAAATGGATAACACAATCACATGCTTTCAAAAAGCAACAGTAGATGGTGGATATTCTGACTTTTTTTCCATAACTCATCCATTTTCAAGCTGCTTACGTGTCACAGGGGAGAAAACTTTGCTTTTGCCGCTCATCATTTTCAGAGGAAAATGGTTGAATTTGCATAGCAGCAAGAAGTGGATTCAAATCCCTGTAGGATGGCAAATAGCCCAAAATGTAAACCAAACATATCTGCATCGGTGGCTGCTGCAGACAGCATTATCCAGATCTGGTTTGAAATACAGTTCTGAACAACAACAAACCACCCCCAAACCAAACAGCCCTGCCACCCACTGGAGGCAAAGTGGGTGTTTTGAGAGCAGTATGGCTCATATCACACCACCCTTTCATTTTCTATTAAAACATGTCTCAACTCGAATGGTATTTTTTTTGCCTGTAAAGGTTATGAAGAGAAATATTAATTCCAAAATGATGGATGTTCTTAGCAGTTCGCTCTTTGAAGCCATTCTTGTTGCCACCTATCTCTGCACTCTTGCTAATTTATACAGACTAAAGAAATGCTGAATCAGTGACATTGTTGCCCAGGGCTTGCAAACTGGTGAGAACATCTAATATGCAGCTTCCCCTATTTGAGTGAATAGCTAACTTCATAGACATTTAATGAGGCCAATTATTGGTAAACGAGTTAAAGGTTAAGAAAACAGTAAAATTGCCACCCCAACAGAATTTGTTCTTCAGGATCAATTTGAATGAATTCCCTTTTGATAATTACACCTGATTGATCATTATGTGTGGAACTAGGAAAGAACAAGCTTCTCAAATCAGTTGTGCTTAGACATAAAATCTCAACTTTGCAAGGACAGCACATGTTCTATTAGGCATTTTATTGCCTGGGCCAATCAATTAAATAGGATTAGCTACAAATAGCACTATTAGGGTTTGTAGCTGCTGTTGAGCTGGACTCAAATGACTGTATTTTTCAGTTGGGCATCAACCTGGCCTGTTTTATGATGTGCATTTGTACCAGCAAAAGCAGAAGCTGACTCTGACCAGCTGGCCCCCAATGTCCAATATTCTGGGTTGGTTTGTTTTTTTTCAGAAATAAATACATTTATAATACCCTTTTCCAATCTAATCTTTATAACCAAACCAAGTTCAAACATTAGCACAAAAGACGGAGAAGTGGCTTTAAGCACAAGTTGATTCAAAGAGCCAATTGATTTCTACAAGAGTTGATTAGCGCAGTTAATACATCTGATGGAGGAAGCCTTTGGGCACATAGGGAGAGCAGTAAGAGATCATTATGTTCTGACGATATAGTGTAATAAGGCACAACATTAGGAAACCACTTCAGCCTCAGAAAGGAACACCCACTCTCATTGACTCAGGCTTCTATAACCTCAAATAAGTGCTTTTTGATTCCCTTATGTGACTTGCGCTTCACAGCAGAGATTTTCCCGTAATCAGGTTTTTGTGTGGGTAGGTTAGGTGCACATGCCTGAGGTAATGCACATGACAAACCAGATGTTTGTACTTGAAACCCTTCCTTCTTACCAAGCATCACTTCTCCTTGTAAAAACACAGTGCTGCTCTCTGTTACATTCTTCTCTGTAGCAGACCTGGATGATAGGCCCTCCTGTAAGGACAAGAACTTGCATCCACTTTAGAGCCACTTCCTATTCAAATCATCCACTAGGAACCATGATTTTAGCTGTTCTAAGTCATCCAGGAAGAGTATCGGCTAATCTTCTTTTGCTGGGGCCAATCCCATCTCCTTTCCAGTGTTATTGCCGTGGCCACGAAACAACATATCCACCTTCAGGGCTCTCAACTGTGCCAAGATAGTGTTCTTAACCCTTATTGCAAAGATGGAATGGTTAAGTAGCTTACTTAGGAAGACTTCTAGTAGAGACTATTAAGTCAACAGTTCCCACAGGTCTTTTCTATCTATCAGAGAAAAGTATGGTATTCTCAAATACTCCTGTGTAGTTCTGGTTGACAAATACTGAATGTTTTAGTGAGGCATGGACACCATGTTTACAGCCTCGGTATATACCCCCCATAAAACTCAGGAGAATCAGAAAAATTAAATGGACACAGGGATACTGGATTATACTGTGTGGTTTTTCTGGCATAATGTCATTTAGAAAGGAGATAAAGCCCTTTATTCACAAACGTTATGTGAAAGCTGTTGCACTCTTAGTGCTCCATTTCACAGAGCAATAGCTCAGGTTTGTCTGAGTTTAAAATGAAAACCTGGTCAGAGAGAGTAAATTAAGTCTAGAATGTAGATGTCCCTGATGTGCAGAAAGAAAAGGGGAAGTGGTAAGTGAATATAGGAAATTGGAATATTATGCATTGTGAGAGCAATTCTTTCCCTCCTTGTAGCTAATGGACTGAACAAAAAGTGAACAATTTGTTTCATATGATGATTCACTAACAATCCAACTGACAAGGTTTCCATTTCTGAGTCCTGTTTCATATTCAGCTCCTTGTTTTGTAGTGCAATAGTGCAATTATCTGTCTATCTATTGCATTTCATAAACAGGGACGACTGCGATGTATGAGAAGAATAAAAATAGCTGTATAAATCCATGCCGTTAAAGGCTGAAGGAAGGAGAGATGAGAAGAAAAATGTATCTTTTGGATGCTTTATTGTAGCATTTTGGCAAATTAAACTAGATTTCCAGATAGAGCAGAACAGAGAAGTGACCCAGCCTTGAAAAAATAGGTCCAAAGGGGGAACCATGAGTGGGATGTGTGTCTCAGCTTTCAGTCTTTATTTACAGTTTAAAGCTCGCCCCATCCAGTTTGTGAAAGGAAATCACAAAATGTTTCCTGGCTGAGTTCCTTCATCAAATTATTGGTAGTAAAGAGTAGCTGGGTCTGTTTCAGATGAGCTGACAACACAAACTCTGAGGGAAAGTGGCTGCTTCTCCCAAAGGACTGTAGTACACAGTGCGTAGGCTGCTTTGCGAGCCAGAGTAGTATGCTAATTCTGTATTCCTACCAATTTTATTGAGCATAGACGTCACCTCGATTGTTAAGAATTTCAGTTTTCAATCTGGAAATGTTTGCGAGCCTGTTTTAATGGGTTACATATATTGTTAATGGAATCAGTGTCATCATATTGCTTGCATGAAGGAGGAAAATAGGAATTTGCCTCCAAGCAAGTGCAATTAATTAGCTATCCTCTTGATATTTATTAGTTGTAATACTGGTAGTGCCTGTGAAGCCACTTTGTACATGGTGCTGTACAAGCATATAGTAAAATGATAGCCCCATCCCCAAAGATTTTACAGTTCAAATTAAGACACAACAGTGACTATAAAAAACAAGAGGCAGAGCAGAAGGAGGGAGGATGAGAGAAATGACAATGAGAACATATGCTAACAAGGCCAGCTGTATGGAAAGCTAGAGCATTTCGAGCATCATTTTAAATGATAAAATACATATAAGACATAAAAGGTAAATATTGGATTGTCCCTGCCAGCCATCTACCTCTCAGGGTCCCCGATAGTTTTCTGAGGAGACTGGCTCTTCATGGCAGACCTGAATTTGGCCCACCATTTTAAAAAAAGAGCTTACAGTCCAAGTTAAAATTGCACTTAGCTTGATAGTGATTTAAACTGATGTCAACAACAAAGCCAACAGAGCTGCTAAAATGCAAGTTCTGATGCAAAATGGAACTTTGAGGATTACAGGGCCAAGATCATGCGAATCCTGCACAGTTAGTAGTTTTAGGACCAGGGACACTTGCTGTGGACAGACGGCAGCCAAACAGTGGCCATCTGATGCATGTACACAACTGCCATCAGGTCCACGAAGAAGGGGATGGGGAGCAAAGGGGGCAAATGCCTGATTTTAATGGAGCCCGTCAATTGTAAAAGGGACCTGGGCCAGGGGTGTTGGTGTGAAAGCTTATCCTCAGGGAAGCTAACTTTCCATTCTGCCTCTTCTGCCTATGGCCCTTACCCACAGTCCATCCCTGCTCCACCCCGGACCCCACTTGGCCCATTCACCACTGCATCCCTCCCCAGCAGCCCACCTCCCTCCTTGGCCTTCCCTCCTTTCTTCCACCCACTCCTTTCCCTGCTTGGCTTCCCTGCAGCTGTGTCCCCCATCACCACTCAGCCCCTGCCTGCCATCGCTTGCTGCGTGCATCTCTCCTCTCCGCTTGCCCACCCCACTGCTTGCCACATCGCTCCCTTCCCTTGGGGGAAGGAGGCGTGTGTAAGAGAAGAGGGAGGCTGAGTGATGGTGGAGAGGATGCATGTGGCAGTGAGCAAGAGGGGGTGGGGTTTGGCATATACGATAGGCAGGACCACAGTCAGAAGAGGCAGGTGAAACTGTTCTGCCTTGGGGCCTGGAATTCCTGTCAGTGGGCCTGACTGCCATTGGGTTGAATGGGAGTCCATGTACATCTCAGGGCAGAATTTATTTCTAAGTGCTTTATTTCCATAAAGCATTATGCAAAGGAAAAAGAAAGTGGCAAAAGATTTTTGCCTTTAAGATGTATGGAATGACTAAAAGAGAAGAGCCAGAGAGATCTCAAGTAGCAGTTTAATAAAAAATGTCTGTTCTGCCAGTTTCTCAGAAACCATACAATGACAGCAGTAGCATTTCTTTGCACTGTCCAGGGAAGACCTCAGGCTGTGAAGAACAAATGTAGCCTGTTCTTAATGGCTATGTCTACACTTGCTAAAATTAGTTCAAATTAGTTAGTTTGAACTAACTAATTCGGACTAATTTTAGTTAGTTCGACTTAGCTTAATTCGAACTAAGCCAGTGCCATTCATAACCCTCCCCTGGATGTTGTTTTAGACAACTCTTACATTGCTATTCCCTACAGGATGTTTGTTTTCTGTTGCATACGGCCCTGCAGCACAGATGAATGATGATTTGTGTTTCTCTTTTAGAAGATGGCTTCATCTCCACAACTGCAGGGAGGACTTTTGTTTCTCTTCTATTTTTGAAAGATATTTTGCGATAGAATGACACTCAACACATCTACTTTCATTTGCTTCACTTCATAAAGGTCCCACGTGCCATTCCCTGACAGTGATATAGCCCATCCTTGGGGATGGGAGTGCTTTAAATCAAGTCTCACTGCATTCTCCCAGAAGGCTTTTCAACTACGCTTCGAATCTTTCAGATGATTTCTCATGGTCTCTGTTGTCTCCTTTGTTCAAATGACCTGTTTACCTTAATTTGGCTTCCAGGTATGGTGATGCTCTTCAGCTTTTATTTAGAGGTATGTGTGATGTTCTCCCTGCAATTTGGACTGGTGTATATCTGTGTCACCTCACTCCTCATGCCCGTCTTGCACTTTGTCCCCACTGTGTGAACTCCCCACTCCTGGATCAGTCCATGAACAGCCTCCTGTAAGCAAGCGGTCCTTAACTTTAGTGAGTGAATGCTTCTGACCAGCCACTCATGGGATTACTCAATAGAATGACTCAGCAAACACCCCTAGCCTCAGATACAACTCTACGAACGGTCATTTTACAGAGTTCAGAGCCACCCGCTATACGCTGACAGTTCATGTGTCCATCAGTTATCAAAGAAATTGATATGCACCAGCTGTGTCACTCTAATAAAGTCTCTACACGCACCCAAATAAATTCCACTGCTTCAGATAAAACAAACAAGTACATTTATTAAACACAGAAAGATTGTAAGTGATTATAAGCCAGAAGAAAGCAGGTTAGATTTAATCAAAAGTAAATAGAAGGCAAATTGCATTCTAAACTAAGCTTAACATTTCAGAAGCCTTACAGTCTTAGATGGTTCTCACTACAGACTGTTTGGTTGGCCTCCAACCAGGCTCTCCCCTGTGCTTATTGCTTCAGTTGCTTGATGTTGTTCGTAGTGGGTTGCAAGAGAAAGAGAGAGAGAAAAAAACTGTCCCTTCTTTTAACATGTCCCTTCATCTCTGCTCTGGGGCCTCACCTTTCCCCTTTCAGGATCAGGTAACAAAAGTATCCATGCATCATTTTCTCCATGTGCTGAGTCAATGAGCCATCCTTTTATGAGACGCTTAGGTCAGTCCATTGTCCCTGGAAGAGCTGGCCTATTTTATACCTCTCTGCTTTTAGTGTGTGCCTGGATCTGCTTCAAGCCAAGTGATATATTTGGGAATATTACACAGCAGAGCTTCATAACCATACACATGGCATTGCAAGAAACATGCTATCCATGACTTTAATGTTCACTATGTCATGAGCAGTCCGGAAATTCCTCATTTGACATACTTTGTATTAAACAATACATAGTTACACTATAAAAGTTAACAGGAATTATACACAAGCACACCATGTACATGGGGAGCAGAGGATGTAGAATGTATATAGGTTTAATGTATATAGGTGTGTCACAGAATGTATATAGGTTTGATTTAAAAAAAAGAAAAGAAAGGAAAAGACTATCTTATTTTCCAGGCAGATTTTTTCCATGATTTCCTTGCTTTAATTGTAGCCTAAGGTTCTATAAAGTTGCACGTGGGGTTCTCAAGCAGAAAGTAGAGTTGCTATTACATAACTAACCCATTTTGACTACTACATGCCAGCAGTGTATGAGGTTTGTGGTGATTTACTAACAAAATGTGTTTTCTTAGCATATTATACTGTGTCTGGCCTTTGATACACTGTGCCCTTGCTGCAAATTCAATCCATTTTGCTTAATGCTTACATGGACAGCTGGACAGTGGCTTCACCAAGGGACCTTTATATTCAGTACATTGCATTTATTCCTCGGAGGAATGATCAGTGATAAACTACAGCTAATGGCTTTATACAAATGCTAACTGGACTTAAAAGTATAGTCTCTGTGTTATGACAGCTTTTTTTATAGATATTTAAAATTTTGCCTCTTTGCCACATGCAGCTGCCTTGTTTTTTATTTTATTTATTATGTTATTTCACTAGCTCATAATTACAATAACATGTCCTAGTCCAACAAGAAGCTCAATTCATTTGTATAAAAACTGATTATCTTGGATAGTCAGGATTACTTAACAGAGAATAAATAACCATTAATTACACAGTAATTACAACACAGTTACTATGCTGGGGGGGGGCGGGTCCGGTAAGTACTTAGACAGCAGGATAACCATTCTCTTTATATCCCTGAGAACATCTATCTACCTGACAATAATGAGGAATACCAGTTCTCTGAATGCACACATGTAACTCCTCCAGGTAAGAGACAACACTACAGCACACTCTCTCAGAGCAAAGACAATAAAATATTTGCCTGGTGTGCTGTGTTAGAACTGAAAACATTCTGCATGTCAGGTACCGTGTTTATGGAGCTTGTATCACAGGCTGATCACAGTCTTTCAGATGCACTAATACTATGTCCAAGTAATTCAGAGTATTCCTTTATTAGACACGTCCTCAAGTGATGTACATAAAAGAAACAGAATAAAGCATTATCATGGCCTTCTAAAACAGATTTAAATGATGTTGCAGACCCTGTACAGTTTGCGAGGTAGAACAAATAATAGTGTCTAGTTAAGGTTTTCTTTTTCAATCCACCTCTTTCATTTGTCTTTCACGTGTCTTAATGAGCTTCCAGGCTCAGATTATGATTTCTTTTAATCTCCCTTAAATGGACACAGACAATCTAGAACAAACACGCATACAGGGCTATGTCTGTAAAAAAAAGCATAATCTATTCTTTCATTTAAGCTTTTTGGTGGTAGCTTGTTTCTAGGGATATCTGAACTTGGGGGCATTTTCTATGGCTACCTTGAGATGCACATTCTAGAACCTAACAGTCAGAGAGTTTTGGAAAGATCATTGACCCTAGAAGTAGGGTGGGGAGGTGATCTGTGACTAATTGGCAGATACAAAGGCTTGTCTACACTGGAGGTGAGTTGTGATTCAATCTTAGGCTGTCAAATTAAAGAAGACGAAGGTGAGTGATCACAGCAAATTGCTTGCTCGGGGTCTCCTGTCCCCACTACTAGCATTACTTCCTGAAATGCATTGCACTGTGGGTAATAGGTGTAGGAGCTTCTGGGGAGGCAGTTGTCCTCTGTTTACTCTCCCTACCCTCTTCTCTAAAGGAAAAAAAAGCAGGAAAAGCTTTCCTTACTGTTTCTCTGCCACAGGCACAACAGACAGGCACAGTGCTTTGTGCAAAGAGAGGAATTGATTGAAAACTTCCCGTAGCTGTAGGCAGGGGAGGAGTTATGTTGCTATGGTGTACCAGACAGGGAAAAATGGGGAAAGCTGCTCTTTGGCTACACAGAGCTGAATTTAAGTTGTAGATTTTGAACTCAGTGTTATGCCACTTGCAGGAGTGGTGGTAGCAAGTTAAATTATAGCTCCAGATTTTTTAAAATTTATTGCTGTAACAGTGGAGACACAGGCTGCAGAAGGTCAAGGTAAGCGGCATTATGTTGCACTTTCCTGTCGATGCAGACCCGGGCCAAGACTGTATTGGGATTGGGTATGTGTAATGGGGAGAAAAAGGGATGTGCCTCAAAGTTGGTTGGGATGGTAATGGAGATTCAGATATAAAGCAAGGATTCCGGGTTATCCTAAATGGCATTCCAGCCTGGTAGCTCTCAGTGGATCCTCTCATTAATGAGAATGATCAGAAAAGGAAAATTACCCTTGTCAGAAGATAAACCGTTAAATCAGACCCTGGTCCCAGCTCTGGGCTGTTTGCACTTCTTTGGAGAAGCCGCGAATCCCTATGTGTGGGGGAGCTCCCAGATAGTCTAAAACTGTTTTATCTAGTTCTACATTAGCTACCACCAGTGCCTTCAAACCCTGTATATGAAGTAGAGCAGAGGACATGTAACCTTTGGGTGGGCTAAATTCATTTAATTGCCCCTCTCCAGTGCCCCACAGAAATCAATCCCAACCCCTATGGGGAAAGCAGCTGGAGACCCAGGATCCAGTCTGTACAGGACTCACGGCGAAGCTTGCTCAGAGCTACACTCACACATTAAAATACTACTAAAAACAAACATAGCAATGAACTTTATTAACTACTAACTAAATGAACCTTATCCTAAGAAAACAAACTACAATTAACCAAGAACAATCCCTTGCATGAAAGATACCCAAGAGTCCCAAAGTCTGTGTGGAGTTCACCCAACTCTCAGCTACAGTCTCTGTTCCAGTGTGGAAGCTTGAGTGGCAAGAAATAGCTGTCCTCTTCTTTCTTTGCTGGGATCCTCTGTAGCATTACACGCAGGCTCTCTCTTCTCCTCTGCAACCAGCCCTCAGTCCCATATGCATGTCTGCAAGGTCTGTCGCAAATGACACCTTTACATGGAGAAAACATCTTGTTCACTCCTGGCTCAGCTCCTCTCCAGAACACTGAGCACATGGTCTCCTCTCAAGGCAGCTCCTGCCTGCTGTCTGCTCAGGCTGCTACTCTCCAGTCATCTGACTGACAACATCACATCACACCAGCAGGGTACACTGTGGAGCATGCTCAAATTGCTACCATTCCCTGCTTCTGGAAGTTTCCAGTTGTGGGTCGCTAATCTGCCCAACAACAGTAACCCACCCTCAGCAGGTCTCTCAGAGATAGCCTTTTCAGGCATATGGGTTACAGACACACCAGCGGAGTGCCTTTGGGACGTGTGCCAGAATATTGGGAGCTCTTACCAGCATAAACAGTAGAGAGGAACACTCAGGCTCCTAGAGGTTGCACTGGTAACCTCATGGCTCAAGGGAGCACAAAGTTAGCATACATGCCCCCCTGAGCCTGCATGATACAGAGCTGGACTGAACTCAAGGATCTGGGGCAGAATCTGTCTTCTGGCTCAAAAAAAAGGCAGTTAGTTTAACTTCTCGTAATCATAGATACAACTACAGACATACTATTATTCCTATTTGAAAGAAATTGCTTTTGATGTGTTTTGTCTATGCATGCATGAACACACACCCAGTTGTTCATCCCATTCTTCTATTATCTATGTAGTTCATGTGTTTATTTCAACCCGTGCAGTTTTGGGCATATTTCACCTGTAGTTCAATGTTAAATAGAAACGTAGAAGATCAGGGTTGGAAGGGACCTCAGGAGGTCACCTAGACCAATCCCCTGCTCAAAGCAGGACCAACCCCAACTAAATCACCTCAGCCAGGGCTTTGTCAAGCCAGACCTTAAAAACATCAAAGGATGGGAATTCCACCACCTAGGTAACCATTACAGTGCTTTCCCACCCTCTTAGTAAAACATCTTTTTCCTAATGTCCAAGCTAGCCCTCTCCCACTGTAACTTGAGACCATTGCTCCTTGTTCTCTCATCCGCCACCATTGAAAACAGCCTAGCTCCATCCTCTTTAGAACTCTTCTTCAGGTAGTTGAAGGCAATAATCAAATCCTCCCCCATTCTTCTCTTCTTCAGATTAAATAAACTCAGTTACCTTAGCCTCTCCTCATAACTCATCTGTCCTGTCCCACTAATCCTTTCCATTGCCCCCTACATCCTTTTGTAGTGTGGGAACCAAAACCAAACACAGTAGAATCATAGAATCATAGAATAATAGGGTTGGAAGGGACCTCACGAGGTCATCTAGTCCAACCTCCTGCCAAAAAGAAGAACCACTCCCCCTAAATCACCCCAGCCAGGGTTTTGTCTAACTGAGCCTTAAAAATCTCCAAAGATGGAGATTCTACCACCTCCCTAGGTAGCCCCTTCCAATGCTTCACCACCCTCCTAGTGAGAAAGTTTTTCCTAATATCCAACCTTGACCTCTCCAGCTGTAATTTGAAACCATTGCTCCTTGTTCTGTCCTCTGTTACCCTCGAGAACAGCCTAGCTCCCTCCTCTTTGGAGCAACCCTTCAAGTAGTTGAAGGTTGCTATCAAATCTCCCCTCAGTCTTCTCTTCTGTAGACTAAATAAGCCTAGTTCCTTCAGTCTCTCCTCATAAGTCATGTGCCCCAGCCCCCTAATCATTTTTGTTGCCCTCCGCTGGACTCTTTCTAATTTGTCCACATCCTTTCTGTAGTGGGGAGGCCAAAACTGGACACAGTACTCCAGATGCGGCCTGACCAGTGTCGAATAGAGGGGAATTATCACATCCCTCGATCTGCTGGCAATACTCCTACTGATGCAGCCTAATATGCCATTGGCCTTTTTGGCAACAAGGGCACACTGTTGGCTCATATTCATCTTCCCGTCCACCATAACTCCCAGGTCCTTTTCTACAGCGCTGCTACTTAGCTGATCGGTCCCCAGCCTGTAGCAGTGCATGGGATTTTTCCGTCCTCAGTGCAGGACTTTGCACTTGTCTTTGTTGAACCTCATGAGGTTTCTTTCGGCCCAGTGTTCCAATTTGTCCAAGTCTCTCTGGATCCTGTCCCTGCCCTCCAGAGTATCTACCATTCCCCCCAACTTGGTGTCATCCGCAAACTTACTAAGCACGCAGTCTATTCCATCATCAAGATCATTAATGAAGATGTTGAATAGAACCGGCCCCAGGACCGACCCCTGGGGCACTCCACTCGTTACCGGTTGCCAACCAGACATCGAGCCATTGATTCCTACCCACTGAGCCCGTTGATCTAACCAGTTTTCGATCCACCTTAAGGTCCACTCATCCAACCCATACTTCCTTAACTTGCCGACGAGAATGCTGTGGGAAACCGTATCAAAAGCCTTGCTAAAGTCAAGGTATATCACGTCAATGGCTCTTCCCGCATCCACAAATCCAGTCATCTCATCATAGAAGGAAATCAGGTTGGTCAGGCACGATTTGCCCTTGGTGAATCCATGTTGACTGTTCCTGATCACTCTATTTTCCTCCAAGTGTTTCAGGATGGATTCCTTGAGGACTTGCTCCATGATTTTACCAGGGATTGAGGTGAGGCTGACCGGTCTGTAGTTCCCCGGACCCTCCTTTTTCCCTTTCTTAAAGATAGGTACTATATTTGCCTTTTTCCAATCCTCCGGGACCACCCCCGTTCGCCACGAGTTCTCAAAGATAATGGCCAGCGGCTCTGCAATCACTTCCCCCAACTCCCTCAGCACCCACGAATGCAGTTCATCCGGCCCCATGGACTTGTGCACATCCAATTTCATTAAGTGTTCCCTAACCTGACTTTCCATCACCGAGGGCCACTCTTCTCTCCAGTCCGCGTTACCCCATGTAGTAGCCTGGGAGCTAGCCCGCCCTGTGAAGACTGAAGTAAAAAAAGCATTGAGTACTTCAGCCTTTTCCGCATCATCCTCCACGAGGATGCCTGCCCTATTCAGTAAGGGACCTACACCACCTCTGATCCTTTTCTTGTTGCTGATATACTTATAGAACCCCTTTCTGTTATCCTTCACATCTCTTGCTAGCTGCAACTCCAATTGTCCTTTGGCCTTTCTGATTTGATCCCTGCAGTCCCGAGCAATATCTTTATACTCCTCCCTTGTCATCTGTCCAAGCTTCCACTTCTTGTAAGCTTCCCTCCAGATGTGGCCTAACCAGTGTTGAACAGAGGGGAATAATCACTTTCTTTGATCTTCTGGCAATGCTCCTACTAATGCAGCCAAATATGCTGTTAGCCTTCTTGGCAACAAAGGCACACTGTTGACTCACCTCTAGCTTCTTGTCCACTGTAAAACCAGGTCCTTTGCTGCAGAATTGCTTCTTAGCCAGCCATGGGATTCTTTCGTCTTTGTCCTTGTTGACACTTATCAGATTTTTAAGCCTCGAAGTTGTTTAGATCACTCTGTATCCTATTCCTACCCTCCAGCATATCTACCAGTCCCCTCATCTTAGTGTCATCTGTGAACTTGCTGAGGGTGCAATCCACCCCATCATCCAGATCATTAATGAAGATGGTGAACAAAATCAGCCTCAAGACCTACCCTGGGCCATCCTGCTTCATACCAGCTGCCAACTAAACAGTGAGTTGTTGATCACTGCCCATTGACCTTAACAATCCAGCAATCTTTCTATCCAGTTTATAGTCCATTCATGCAACCCATACTTCTTTAACTTGCTGGCAAAATACTGTGGGAGACCATATCAAAAGCTTTTCTAAAGTCAAAGTATATCACATCCACCACTTTCCTCACAGTCTTGGAACCAGTCATCTTATTTTAGAAGGCAATCAGGTTGGTCAGGCATGACTTTCCCTTAGTAAATCCATGGTGACTGTTCCTGACCATCTTCCTTTCCTCCAAATGTTTCAAAATGGATTCCTTGAAGAGCTGCTCCATGATTTTTCCAGGAACTAAGGTGAGACTGGGTGGCCTGTAGTTCCCCAGATCCTCCTTTTCCCTTTTTTAAAAGATGGGCACTGTATTTGCCTGTTTCTGATTATCCATGACCTCCCCCAATTACCATGAGTTTTCAAAGATAATGGCCAATGGCTATGCAGTCACATCAACCGACTCTCTCAGCCTCCTTGCATCCAGCCCCATGGATTTGAACTATTTTCTAAATAGTCCTGAATCTGTTCTTTTACAACTGAGGGCTACTCACTTCCTACCCAGATTGTGTTATCCAGTGCAGTAGTCTGGGAGTTGACCTTGGCTGTGAAGACAGAAGCAGAGAGTACTTCATTTTCCCCCCACATCATCTGTCACTATGTTGCCTCCCCCATTTAGTAAGAGGCCCACACTTTCCCAGACCCTGTTCTTGTTGCTAACATACTTGTGGAAACTCTCCTTGTTATCCTTCATGCCTCTTCTATCTATAACTCCAATTGTGCTTTGGCCTTCCTGATTTAATAAACATCTATGATTCATTAACCCTCACTCTATGCATAAGTATAATAGCATAGGAGAGAACAAAGATTTTTACCATGAATTTTGTGCTTGAAATATTCCATTGTTTTGCCCTAGAGGAATCAAGATGATACCCCTAACCAAACACTTTATATCCAAATAAGATACGGTTTAATTTGGTTCTGGATGAACAGCTTTTAATTTTGAGGAATACAGCTACCAAAATGAACCTGAGATACTCAGCCCTTGGACTCTGCATGGAAATGGCTCTGACAGACTTTTGTGGCAGGTGCATTGGGCTACTTGGGTACAAATCCAAAAATGTTGATTCACTGCCCAAAAATAAAATGAATCAAATTAAAACTATATTTTACAGCTTTGATAATTTGGGCATTTGTTTTGAACTATGTAAGCAAGTTGTCAAAATATCAAATGCTTACTTATTAGTAAATAAAATCTGAAGGGCTCACATGGTCCCCTCAGAAAAGCTGGTTGGCTGCTCAGACAGGGTATTTATATTTACTAAATTATTTCAGTTGACAACACAGAATCCTCTTTTTTTCTTCCCCTGTCCCCACCTCATCCCTCCCAAATAAAAGTGACTCACTAGCACTCTTACTGACTTTGCCACCAGCAATGTCCTCTTTCCTTCTTAAAGCCAGGAAATACTAACAAATGAATAACAAAATAGGGCAAACAACAACTCATCCTACCTTTAAATCCTAGCCCCTATTGCTGCCAATTTGCCCCAGAAGCCTCGGGGTGTCGATAACTTTTGAGGGGGCCTGGTAAGGTCAAAGTTCAGGTTATTTTGGACTAAGTTGGGCAATACATTCCAGCTTTTAGAACCCAGTAGCTCCTTCTTTTTAGTGACTGTCTATACAACAGCTGGGAAGGTGCATAGACAAAGGTTAGCTCTGCTTGAGTTAGCACACTAAATATAGCAGAGTGGCCATGGCAGTATGGGTGGTGGCTCCAGCTAGCTGCCCAAGTTCAAGCTCACCTGACCTGTGAGGTGCATTTTTCAGTATCAATCCTGAGCCACCATCCAGACTGCCACAGTTACACTGCTAATTTTAGAGCACTGATTTGCACAGAGCTAGTATGTGGCTATCTACTTGCACTGGGAAGCACCCTTCCAGCGGCTGTGTAGACACAGCCTATAACAGGCATGCTCCAGCTTTGAGCACACTGCAACTGTGGAAGCATGATAGCCTGAGGAAAGAGGAGGACTCTCAGGCAAGTTGCAAGCCCTAGGTAATTATAGGTCAAAAGTAAGACCTTGTCACTCAGATCCCTGAGGGAAGGTGCTCATAGAAGGAAACACCACATAACTAGGGTGACTGTATTTCCCAAAGGAAAATGGGGCACCATGGGCATGTCTACACTGGAGGCTCTGTTAAGTCGACCTAACAAGGTCAACTTTAAGTCGACTTAAAGTCAACCTTGTTAAGTTGACTTAGAGAGTCCACATTGAAAACTCCCATCAACTGCCTGCATCCACACTGGCAGGTGTTAGGTCGATGGAGGAGTGGTGCATTGTGGGTAGCTGTCCCACATTGCAGTGGGCTTGGAGGCCAATTAGGTCGACTTAAGGGCACTCCCCATCCACTCTGATTAAGCTGACTTAATAAGGTTGACTTAAGCATTAAGTCGACTAAGAGGCGGTGTTATTAACTCGACTTAAGGAAGCGCTTAAGTTGACTTAATAAAAGCCCACTGTGGACGCGGCATAGACATACCCTATGAGCCTTACTCTCCCTGCCATGCGGGGCTGGCTCAAGCCACTTGTCTGAACTCTGCTCCTCTCCTCATGCAGGGCTAGTATCATTGCTTACTCCAGCCCTGCCTGCCCCATGGGCCTGACAAATGATTGCTGCATTCAGCACCAGCTATGGATGAATTCAAGGTGAAGCCCTGCATAGAGTGTGTGGCAAGGAGAATGATCTAGAGGTGATAAATGTATCGACAACAGTATTGCAAACTGCTGGGCAGATGTAGATGGAAAATGTCATCTTGACTGCTCCACAACTGGGTGTGTCCCTTCCCCAATTAAATACAGCAGTAACTACATTGAAGGAAACTCTGATGCGACTCGCACAGCTCAGTGCTGTTCTCACAGGCAGCCGGCATGCACCCAAAAGGCAGCCTTCGTTCTGTGAAGCAGTTAATGTTTTGTTTTACCTTTTAACCAGTAGGTTCTATCATTCCCACAGTTATGATGGCGACTGTGGCAGATGTGACCGTACCCTGAACAAGCCTTATTGAATGACGTGTAAGTGTTTTAGGCGTTCGTTGTAGTAAAGATGCAAAGGTTTATGTTGCATTGAAGGACTGTCTGTATTTCCATGGAGAGGGGAACCACAGCTCCCTGGCAGCTAAGAGCAGTGGGGGATGCTTAGGAAAATGCAGGTTGTAATACATTCAGGGAGCGATCTCCACTTGGAGGGAGGCTGGATTCTTCAGGGACCAACAGATGAAGAAAGATTTTTGGTTAAATGACCTGAGTTAAAACTGACTCAGGGTCACCAACCTGATCCAGCAAATGGACAGGAGCTTGGGCCCATTATTGTAGCTCTCTTCACAGCAATTGCTTATCCAGGGTATTTTTCCAGCTTCTGCTTTACTCTGAAAACTATGGAGAATAAATATGTTCAAAAAGAATTAGATAGCCTTTGAGTATAAATGCCAACATTCATTATCTACTTTACCCCTCTAAAAATGCCTTTCATTGGGGGTTAAAGTCCAGTTCTCTCTCCCCAGTTCACGTATTAAAAAGTTTTACAAGGTTGGAATCCTGTTCTTACCTTGATTTGTTGCTATCTTCAGCCACTTACCGCTCTGTCTCCGTCACAGCTGCCCCTTTCTCAAGCAGGTGCTTTTCCAGATGACCTCATTTGCTCTTCTTTCCCTGCTTCTTCCCCAATCTATTTCCACTGGGTCTCCCAGATGCTGCATCCAGCTGCTCTTCTCCACATCCACTTAATGGGATTCTCCCTTCTGGTTAACAGTTGCCATGAAGTTCTCACATTAGCTCTGTGTCCCAAAAGGAAGTAAAGTCATTTTTTTAGTTTTGTAGGTATTGCTCTTTAAATGTCCTTTCCCCTTGAGTCTCTGGTGCTAATAGTTCAGCTTTCAGTTTCCTTTGGCTACTCACTCAACAAACTTAGGAGAACCTTGGCTCTGATTCCAGTCCCCTCCTTTTCACTTCGTGCAAGGCAGTGGAAAATTCAAAGCAATGCTGCAAAATGATGGTGAGTTTTTGGGTTCTTTTAAAAAACAAACAAACCCCAAACTTGTCAAAAACGTGGTTCTCTCTTCTCCCTCCCAGTTGTGTAGCCCCCCCCATCTCCTCTTAAAAACCACTATAAAGTAAAGAAATAATAGTTACATTCTTTGGAAAAGAAGTTAAGAAGGGGATTTCACTGGAGTGTGTATAATTCTGAAGGGACAGAAGAATATATGTGTGGTAGCTTCTGGGGGCCGAAGGAATTTGGGTGGAATGCTTCTGCAGAATGTAGTTACATTACAGAATAAACAGCAAATTGTAGCTATAGACCGACCATCATAAGCAATCATTTGAGGAGATAGATAAGCGTTTAAAGGAGGTTTTTTTTTAAGGAGGGGTGTAACTGCAAAATTGAAGAGGAGAGAAATCTAGATGGGTTTCCTTGCCACCTTCTGTCCTCTATTTAGCTACAGCTTGCTTGTGAAAGAAGCAATCAACAGTAGTTTATGATGCTAAGACATTTCTATGACTTGCACTCAGTGAAAATCATTGATGTTTCTGCTTTAAGTAGATTTAGCTACTTGTAGTGGAAAGCACTGCTCCATCTGAAATCCTGTTTTTTATTAAACCTGGCAGTGAGTAAAATCATAGATTCCTTAAAAAATAATACTAATAAATCTATCACAAGACCTGAAGGGGAGCGATTAATTATGCCTGCAATCAGCAGTAAAGCTCTTAAAAACCCCAGTAGTTCCTTTCTGATTCTGCATGTCTCAGCTAGTCTCTGTGTCTAATCACAAGGTGCTATTCAAAATGCCCCATGCGGAGTGTCACCATTTAATGCATATTGTGGGACCTGTGATTATGTGTTGCTGCAAAATACTCTGAGAGCAGGGCCATAAATATTTCATTCAGCTTGTTTCTCTGTACCATCCCCAGGACTCTACTCTTCCTTCTACTGCCTACAACAGAGCGAATTCCTTTAAACACAGTTTGGGTTTTATTTTGGTGGAGCTGGCCTGATTAAAAAAAAAAGAAGTTACCCTAGGAACAGAGATAAATGATATGCCTATGGACTCTAAAGATTTATTTTTAATTTATGATGAAAATGTAATACATTGGGAATAGTTTACCATAACATATGCCAAGAGAAGCATGCCAAAAATAACAATCTGAAGCAACACATGGTATGTAACGCTTGCATACTTCTCCGAGAGTTAAAGAGATCATTGAAACAACACATGTCAGATGCTATTAGTGTCACATTGTTGAGACCATCTGTTATAACCCAAGACCAAGACCTGCTGCTTTTACTGAAACTGCAGCTCCACAAAGGACAGTGGCAGATTAGACTAAATAGGTTTTGATATGAAGGATTTATCTGGAGGGTTTTTATTCCTTATTTTTCCCCCAAGATCTCAAGAGGGATAAAACCAACAGTATATACTTGATAAGATGACATAACTGAATCTTATTAATTCTTTTTTTAGAAAGTACAACTGCTTCAAACTAAAGGCTAAATTGTCAAGTTGAAGTGTGAACAATTAGTTGTCTGCTTGGCCAAGTGCACACACAGGCTCACAACTATGAGTTGTGCATGCATCTTGAAAGTACACAGTAATAAATACAGCTTGTGCAAATGTAAGCATGAAATTACTTGCATCTAATTATGCCAATCTGGTCCCAAATTTCTATTGTGTATTATATTATGCTAATATAGTTGATTCCCTCCCCACCACCCCATAACCCCCCACATATCTATGCAGGATAAGATTTTCAAGGGGAAATCTACACAGCTCCATTTAGCGTGAGTCCTCTGAACATAAACCTATCAACCTAGGCCCAGAGGCTCACTGCCACAGGCTATATACACATCTACCCCTAATAGCTTTTTCCTCCCCAGCCTTATGTTTCCATCCTTGACAATTCAGAGCTAACCTGATCATGGCCATGGTCCAGAGACAGCAGGGTCCTGTGAGCAGCTCCCTCCAAGCCACTGTCTCCAACTTACTCCCCTGCCACACATGTAGGCTATGTGTATACTTGCAAGTTAGGTCGACTTAAGGGTGGGTGGGGGTCAGGCATGGGCAGGTGGGGGAGATGAGGGTGCCTGATAGCAGGGCCACCTCTCAATGCTCCTCTCTGAGGAACTGGTCCTTCAGCACCTCCTGGATGAGGACCGCTCGCCAGTGGGCTTGCTGAGTCTGGGGCATGGTGTTGGGCTGCTCAAACTGGCCAGCAAGGCATTGGGCTTTGGCCTCCCAGATGTGGGGGACCCTTTCCCTCCACAGTTCACAAAGATTGTGAAGCACACAGCAGGCACTGACGACCTCTGGGATGGTATGCTTGGCGAGATGTAGGCGCATCAGGAGGGCCCTCTAGTATGCCTTGAGCCGGCCGAAGGCATGCTTGACGCCTAGGCGGCACCTGTTCAGCCATCGATTGAACAGCTCCCTGTTGGCGTCCATGATTGTGGTGTAGGGCTCCATGAGCCAGGGGAGCAAGGGGTAGGCAGCATCTCCCACAATCAGGACAGGCACCTGCACATCCCTGAAGGTGATGGTGTGTGGGGGGAAGAAGGTGCCTGCCTGCATATGGTGGTACAGGCCAGGGTTCCTGAACACACGGGCATTGTGCGCCTTCCCTGGCCAGCCCACATAAACGTTTGTAAAGATCCCTCTGTAGTCCACAAGGGCCTGCAGGACCACAGAGTTGTAGCCCTTGCAGTTTTGGTACTTCCTGACCCAGTGGTCTGGGGCTCGGACAGGGATGTGGGTCCTGTCCACGATGCCCCCACAGTTCGGGAAGCCGAGTGCGGTGAGGCCATTGGTAGAGTCCTGCAGGCTGCCCAGGGTGACAAGGCGGGCTAGTAGGACCCGGTTGATGGCCCTGCTGACCTGCAGAAGGGCAGCCCTCATGGTGGCCTTGCTGATCCTAAACTAGTGGGCAATGGAGTGGGAGGAGTCTGGGGTTGCCATCTTCTAGACTGCGATGGCCACTTGCTTGTCGACAAGCAGGGCGGGTTGGAAGCTGATATCCCTGCACTGCAGGACCAGGGTGAGCTCGCGGACCAGCTCCAGGAAGGTCTGCTTGCTAATCCTGAAGTTCTGGATCCACTGCTCATCATCCTGGATGGTGAGGACAACGCGGTCCCACCAGGTACTGCTGGTTTCCCATACTCAGAGGCACCGGGGCATGGGGGGCACCATCAGCAGGGTGGCTTGCAGGCTCAGCATAGTGGTGGTTCTGCTGTCTGCCTCTGCGCTGTCAGGGTCCAGGTAGAGCATGCTCCAGCTGAGCAGAGCACTGAGCACTGCATAGGAGGTATCAAGCCCCCGCCCCTCCCCTCCCGGCAAGTTGCATCACCGGAGTGCGGTCCATGCCCTCCTCGTGCTGCATGTTGCCAGGCACAATGGAAGGTGCTGAGCTCACTTCCTCTTTTATTGGGATTGTCTGGAGGATTGGGCCCTTCTCAGGTGCCATGTTGACACACTTCCCAGGATGCACCCCTCCTAAGTCAACCTAGCAAGTGCCTGCATGGACATGCTAGGTCAACTTAGGATTCTAGTATGGATGCACTAAGTCGACTTAGTTAAGTCAACTTAAGTTGACTTTGTTAGGTTGAACTAACTAAGTCGACTTAGCGTTTTTAGGTGTAGACATAGCCGTAGGTAAGAGGCCTTTATAGGTTCACAGGCTTATAGAAGAGGAGCAACAAGTGAGTATTGGATTGCAGTGGCAGGGTCGGGGACAGTAGCAGAACACAGTGACTACATCTTTCACTGTAATTTTGAACTCGGTGAAGATATTTCTCTCTGTTTTCTCCTATAGGGATCTGCTGTCTGGCAGATGCTGCTCTGGATGACACCAACCCCGTTCCCCGCTAGGGTAAATAAATACAACAGTGTGGGGCTAGCAACGAATCATAGAATAATAGGATTGGAAGGGACCTCATGAGGTCATCTAGTCCAACCCCCTGCTAAAAAGCAGGACCACTCCCCCTAAATCACCCCAGCCAGGGTTTTGTCTAACCGAGCCTTAAAAATCTCCAAAGATGAAGATTCTACCACCTCCCTAGATAGCCCATTCCAATGCTTCACCACTCTCCTAGTGAGAAAGTTTTTCCTAATATCCAACCTTGACCTCCCCAGCTGTAATTTGAAACCATTGCTCCTTGTTCTGTCCTCTGTTACCCTCGAGAACAGCCTTGCTCCCTCCTCTTTGGAGCAACCCTTCAAGTAGTTGAAGGTTGCTATCAAATCTCTCCTCAGTCTTCTCTTCTGTAGACTAAATAAGCCTAGTTCCTTCAGTCTCTCCTCATAAGTCATGTGCCCCAGCCCCCTAATCATTTTTGTTGCCCTCCGCTGGACTCCTTCTAATTTGTCCACATCCTTTCTGTAGTGGTGAGCCCAAAACTGGACACAGTATTCCAGATGCAGCCTGACCAGTGTTGAATAGAGGGGAATTATCACATCCCTCGATCTGCTGGCAATACTCCTACTGATGCAGCCTAATATGCCATTGGCCTTTTTCACAACAAGGGCACACTGTTGGCTCATATTCATCTTCCCGTCCACCATAACCCCCAGGTCCTTTTCTACAGCGCTGCTACTTAGCCGATCGGTCCCCAGCCTGTAGCAGTGCATGGGATTTTTCCATCCTAAGTGCAGGACTTTGCACTTGTCTTTGTTGAACCTCATGAGGTTTCTTTCGGCCCAGTGTCCCAATTTGTCCAAGTCTCCCTGGATCCTGTCCCTGCCCTCCAGAGTATCTACCATTCTCCCCAACTTGGTGTCATCCGCAAACTTACTAAGCACGCAGTCAAGATGATTAATGAAGATGTTGAATAGAACCGGCCCCAGGACCGACCCCTGGGGCACTCCACTCATTACCGGTTGCCAAGCAGACATCGAGCCATTGATTCCTACCCACTGAGCCCGTTGATCTAACCAGTTTTCGATCCACCTTACGGTCCACTCATCCAACCCATACTTCCTTAACTTGCCGACGAGAATGCTGTGGGAAACTGTATCAAAAGCCTTGCTAAAGTCAAGGTATACCACGTCAACGGCTCTTCCCGCATCCACAAATCCAGTCATCTCATCATAGAAGGAAATCAGGTTGGTCAGGCACAATTTGCCCTTGGTGAATCCATGTTGACTGTTCCTGATCACTCTATTTTCCTCCAAGTGTTTCAGGATGGATTCCTTGAGGACCTGCTCCATGATTTTACCAGGGATTGAGGTAAGGCTGACCGGTCTGTAGTTCCCCGGATCTTCCTTTTTCCCTTTCTTAAAGATAGGTACTATATTTGCCTTTTTCCAATCCTCCGGGACCACCCCCATTCGCCACGAGTTCTCAAAGATAATGGCCAGCGGCTCTGCAATCACTTCCCCCAACTCCCTCAGCACCCTCGGATGCAGTTCATCCAGCCCCATGTTCTTGTGCACATCCAATTTCATTAAGTGTTCCCTAACCTGACTTTCCATCACCGAGGGCCACTCTTCTCTCCATTCTGCGTTATATGGTGTAAAATATGTCTCTTGCAAAGAAGTACGCCCATTCGATTTCACCATCTTCAGCTGTGTTCACTTTATGCAGTGTTTGATGGTAATGTTTGAAGTGCATTATTATAGCCTTACTTTTTAAAATGCATTGTGTCCAAACTAATTCAAAAGAGCCAAGTCTGACCATGTGATATATTGGCCATTCTTGAGGCTGCTGCATCTTGGGAGAAAGGACGCAAAGCAGAGCTTAGATGCTGTAGCTTTTTGGGTGTGGTTGAGATCAGAAAGAGGAAGGGATATAGCATCATAAAAATAGCAGGCACTAAAGGAGGTTGGCACGCTAGTCCCTTTTCAACGTTACTGCACTGTAGGTGAACAAATTGTGTGTGTGTTTATGCTTCGGATATATTCCTCTGGTTTATTTACTGCATGTGCCGAGATGGTTTTTTGAAAATAGGTTCTCTCTTAGGAGCCTACAAAAGAACTACTGATTTCCGAACAATTTGGCTAACATTCTAGTAATTCCTACATATTTCTTAGCAAGCAATAATAGAAAACATTCATATTGAAGCCATAAACTAGCCCAAATGTTGCATATTCTGTGGATTAATCGAACACCAAAACACCCTGTCTGCAGTTCACAATAGTTCAAGTCTGGGGACTCTCAAGAGGAGGGCCTTGTCTGATCTTTTCTATAATGATGCCATCTAGAATGAACATTATTTGTCTGGTTGTCTGTCAGACTTGTAACATTATAGTACAGTAGAGCTACAAGGAATAGATGTGAGAACTATTGGTAGCATTTAATGCTGCTAGCATTAAGTGAGTCCCTGCTGGGAGAGGTTTGTGCTGTCCCAGCAGGAAAATATACCATCACAATGTAGAAACTATCCAATTATATGCATTTTCAGAAAATGCTGAAATATATTTTTTCCATTTAATCAGGTTTTATGTTGTTCTTTAGCTATAGATAGGCTTAGTTCTGCATTGCTTTTTTGTGGTGCTTAATGATTCGATAGTTTTTAAAGATCTTGTAATGTTAATGCGGATCAAAAATCCAGTTTAAAGGATGACAGAGTTTGTTTTCATTTCTCTCTTTAAGCAGTTGGGCCTTCTGATGGATAATTAAGCTAAGCCTTTTTGCAGGGCAATAGCCAAACAATGTTTCTCAGTAGAGGAGAAATGAACATTTCCCAAGATACATTTTAATTATTGTTGATCAAAGACTAATTCTTGAGGGAGTAGGTATGGGGGTAAATGGAGCTGGAGGAACCAGGGGAGCTTGCTAAATGGTACCTTGATTTCTTTATGATTTTTTTAAATTTGATTTTTTGATGATCATTTAGATTATTTCCTAATGGAAAAAGTGCTATAAAATTGAAGAGGGATAAAACCAACAGGAATACTATTGAAATTATAGATGTTTCCTTAGGAATACAATTTAATAGGGGAATGGTTTCCTTTCCACAGAATCTATAAATCAATTTAGCAGAAGGTTTATCCCTGCTGCAGAATTCTACAGGAGGTCTTAAAAACTCTATGGAACATTTATTATTCTCTATTAAATTCTCTGAGGATGTAGAAGAAGTAGGGAGGAGGATGTTTGTTGTCTGGGGTCACTATGGCTATGTCTATACTTGTTAATTTAAGTCAACTTAGCTAAGTCAACTTAACAAAGTCAACTTTAAGTTGACTTTGTTAAGTCGACTTAGCATGTCCACACAAAATTTAAGTCGACTTAGAGGGGACCCTACCAAATCGACCTAGAGCGTCCACACTGGACGCCTAGGTCGACTTCTAGGGGCTAGGTGGACCTGGGACAGGTCTTTGGTGGCAGGGGGGGCACCCCTTGCCAAGTGCCAGCGGGCTCAGCCTTTGCCCCATTGTACCTAGGTACAATGGGGCAAAGGGGAACAGGGACCCTGGCAGGGCATAGGGGCAGGATGGGGAGGGCTCTGTCTTGCCCTGTGGTGGGGCACGCCAGGCTGTGGCTGTGCCAGCCACCCTGGCAGGGAGGGCAGTGGGGAAGCCCTAAAGCCCCCTAAGTCGACACACTGGCTAAATCGACTTTCTAAAGTAGACTTAGCCAGCAAAGTTGACTTAAAAGGAGGTTTTAGAAAGTCGACTTAATTTTTCCTTAAGTCAACTTAAACAGCTGCTTAAATCGACTTAAGGAAGGTGTAGTGTGGACGCAGATTAAATAAAGTTGACTTAAGCAAGCTTAAGTCGACTTAGTTTGTAAGTGTAGATGCAGCCTATAATTCCTTCACCATGATAGATTCAATAGAGATTACGTCAGAACAGGTTCTCTATAGTTTATTAATCCAATGTTTCCTACAGTGCCTCCCAGAGGTCCCTGATTTTGGCGTAGCTGATGATGCAGTCCTTGAATCCAAAAAAGTGCAAGAGCTGCAGTTGTAATCAGTCTTTGCACAGAGACACAAAGTTACGAGACATCTGTACAAGGGCCCGCCATAGCTAGTCCCTATATATATTGTTTTGCCTTCATTCAACCTATTTTAATACAGGATGTGCAGTTGCTTTTAATACTGTCAAAAGCCTTGTCTGACCCTAGAGAGGTGGCAGTCTCTGTTCTATTTAGTTCTCTCCAGCCGAGATGGAACCTATTTGCTCAGTTTTTTTTGCTGCCTTTATTCTGGAGCTAGTCCAAATCTGGAGCATGGGTTTCAGAAAAGAAAAAAAAATTTTTTTCCATGTTGTTTCTCTTTCACAAGGTTTCAAATGGAACCATTTTTCATAAAAAATAATTCCATTGTACTTTTTAAACCTACCCATTTACAGAAATATTTTTTGGTTTTTTTATGTGCTGAAAGAGCAATTTACAGTAAGAAAAAAGCCATTTCAAGTAGGTTTGATAATTATTTTGAAAATGATTTTTATTAAAAAAAAAAAAGTTGGTGTAACCAGTGGTCCCCAAACTCTGAGTTGTGGATGAATATTTGGAGGGGGCACAACAGGGCCCAGGCCAGCTTCCACAGGGTGCAGCGTGTGCCACCAAGCTCTGCTATGGCCTAGCCCCTGGCTTCAGCCTGGCCCCCAACTCCTATTCCTGACTGCTGAGGCCTAGCTTTTGGCCACGGCCAGATCCCCCAGTGCTGGCCCCCATCTCTTGTGCCCCAGCTTCACTCCTGTACCCCAGCATCTACCCCCTGGTTTTCCTCTGGCCACAGCCCAGCTCCATTCCAGATTTGCTCCACCTCTTGCTCCATTCGTATGCCAGCTCTGCCTTCATTCACTCTCCACTTCAACTCCAGTTCTGCTTCCTGCTCTGGCTTCAGCCCAAGCTTTTCTGCTGAGTCAGCTGTGTACTCATGGGGGGAGGGCTGCAACAGTAAAAGTTTGGGCACCACTAGTATAAACTTTGGAAAGTTTAATTTAAAAAAATGGAGATTTTCAATATAAAAATCATTTTTGAGAGAACACCAGTTGGTTGATAAAACAATTTTTTTCATGTGAAAATTTTTGAGCATCTGTACACCATTGTTGATGATGTGATGACAGATGTATTTTTTATATGATTGGAGAGGTGAAATCCAGATAGTCAATCAGACATTTTATCTTTCATACTATCCATCCAGATTAGTGGATTAAGATCTGTGTGTAACCTTCAACCAATGTCCAGAAAAAAGTCAGATTTTCTGAAGCATCTCAGCTGTTTGGCTTTACCACCAGTTTCGGTAATAGAGAGATCTTGTTCCAACCAGCACATCATTCCAATGCCCCAGTGCCATCCATCTCCATCCAGGGCACACAACTGAAAAATGTGGATCAGTTCAAGTATTTGGGCAGTTCCATAGCTAGTGATGGTTCTCTTGATAAGGGAATTGCCTCCAGATTCAGTAAAGCTAGCCAGGTTCTTGGCCAACTCTGCACAAAAATCCTTGACCAACACAACATTCATCTCCCCCTGAACTGAAGATTTACAGTGCAGTGCTCCTAACATCTCTTCTGGATTCTTTATACATGGCACATTAAACAGCTTGAGCAATTTCACATGCTCAATTCTGTAGTTAGAGAGGTTTGAAATTAGTCAATTCCATGTTTTCAGATGTTTACATATGAAATTTCAGTGTTGTAACCATAAGGATCCTGACCCAAAAGGCAGTTCGGGGGGGAGGGGGGGGGAGAAATTGGAAGGCCATTTTAGGAGGGATCATGGGATTGCCACCCTTACTTCTCCCCTGCTGCTGGTAGGAGTGCTCCTTCAGAGCTGGGTAACTAGAGAGGAAGGCTGTTGGGTTTGTGCCCAACTCTAAAGCCAGCACCACCACCAGAAGCAGTGCAGAAGTTGGGGTCACAGAGTATGGGGGGGAGGTAGGTTACCATATGTCCAGTTTTCCCAGCAGTCTCTTGCCCATGTGCAAGGGCTGACAACTAGACCCACAGCCTCTTTACATGGGAGGCAGAAGTGACAGCTGGAGCCATGACTGGGAGTGTGATAGCTGGAGCCACGGAGCTTCCTGCAACTGAGGGAGGTTCCTAGAGGTGGGCCTGACCCACCCCAGGAGCAGACCCTGCAGACAAAGAGGTAGTCCCATCCCTCCCGGCCTGGACTAGCAGCTGGAACTCTGCACAAGGTAGGAACCCCCCTCTGGGTGCCAGATTTCAAAGAGAAGAGATCAGATTTCATGATCTGTGACATGTTTTTCAGGGCTGTGAATTTGGTTGGGGCTTAATATTAAGTGGGACTAAACACAACCATTGAGGAAATGCTACTGACAGTACAACATAGGGGGACTGGACATGTCATCAAAATCGAAGACTATCGCCTCTCACAACAGAAAGGAAACTCAGGCAGGGCAAAAGAAAGAAGGGTTGTTCAAATAAGCATCTTGAAGGTAACTTGAAGAGGAGTCTCCTGTGGGTGAGCATCAATCTTAAAGAACTTAAGCAAATGAATCAGAACAGGACTTGCTGGCGATCTCTGAAAAGATTATCATGAAATAGGTACAAGAAGGATCAACATGTCATCTCCAGACTGCTCATGAAGGGTGCCACAGAGCTTCATCATCAAACATCACTCATATGGACTTCCCATGCCCTCAGTGTGGCTGATTCTGTACAGCAAGATTTAGACTTCAGAGTCACGTGCATAGCCATAGATGAACATTGCAACAATATTGTCATCATTGTCAGTGATGTACTATTATTACTGCTCTCCATCTACGATCTGTCCTTAACCTTCATCCACTGTCAAGAAAAAAGTCACATTAACTTTTGTCTCCCAATGCATGCAGAGACTAAGAACAATTCTTTAAAGTTTTAGGTTGAGAAAAACTTTATTTAACTAGCAAAGTAAAAGAACTAGAAAGAATCTCATCAGGTATGAAGCTACATGTAATGTTCACACATCCCTGGAGTATCTTCTACATTAGGTGACCATATGCAGCAATGACTGTCACTGCAATGCATTATCAATTAGCTTACGCAATGTCCTAAAACAACATAATTGGATGGCTATTCCTTCATGAGTTAACATAACATATATATGGAGCACAACTTTACACCACCAATGCAGTGTCATTCAGCATATTCAAATTATATTCATGTAAAAAAAACCCAGCTTGCTTAGTGAGGAAGACATGTTTACCACTGTTACAAAATACAAAGGGGTGGTTGTGTTGTCTAGTTCAGCAAAACAAATAAGGAGTCCTGTGCCTCTTTTAAAGACTAACAAATTTATTTATCACATGAGCTTTCATGGGAGAAAATCCCACCTCGTCAAATGCTTGAAGCTGGAGAAGTACAGATGAATGGGAGGAAAATAAATGTGTACATCATATTTTAAGATACTCCCACTAGAAGCAAATTTGTGTTCATCGAACTACTAAAAATACAGGATAGGAGTGCAACATGTTTGAAGGACATTTGTACCCCCTATACTTTTTTGGTACAGAAAAAATGCTTTTCATGCTAAATTAATATTTTTTGCTGAAGTGTGTACATATGCCTAGTTTACACTGTCCTAAAACAGCATAGTCTGGGGGCTGTTCGTTCATTTGTTATCGCAACATATATGCTTGAGATGTACAAAGTTATCTCATGAATGTGGATTAGGGTTGAATTCCTGTTTTATCAGAAAGCATAACCCCTCAGCAACCCATTTAATAATTAGGCAATTCTATTGTGGAGCTTTATTGTCCTTCTGGGAACAGTTTTCTACTCTTAGAAGGGTAAGTGTTTGCAGTCCCTCAGATTTGTGACTCAGCACTGCTTCTATTCTTATTTTAGGGTATCTGTTTGCAAGAACAAACCATTTCTCAAAATCTGGGCTGTGTAAAAAAAGAGAACACAACACTTTCTTGAAATCTGCATGTTCACCTTCTGCAACTCACTGGATTCTTTTTGATTAATCTTCTGTTAGATTCATAGATTGCAAGGCCAGAAAGGACCATTGTGACCATCTACTCTGATTGCCTGCATAACACAAGCTGTAGAACTCTTGCCCCCATCCCCGCCAGCAATTCCTTTTGTACTAGAGTGTATCTCTGAGCACAAAAAATCTAATCTTGATTTAAAAATTGCCAGTGACAGAGAATCCCACACAATTAGTAAATTGTTCTAATTGTTAATCACCCTCACTGTTAAAAATACATGCCCTATTTCCAGTCTAAATTTCTCCAGTTTCAAATTTTTGCCATTGAATCTTGTTATACATTTGCTAGACTGAAGAGCTCATTATCAAATGTTTGTTCCCCATATAGGTTCATATAGAATGAAGTCTATTCATGGAGGAACAATTTCAGTGAAATGATAGACAAGTCTGCTATAATAGCTGGCTTATTAAAGTTTTTACTTCTGCCTTCTTGATAAGGATTTCTCTAGTAGTTCCTTGACCTTTTCTAGTACATTTAAAATATATTTTACAGGTATATTCCTCAAATTAAATCAAGTCTTTTATTTCTCTGTAGTCTAAATGGCATTTCTTCAGGTTAATAGTTAAACCTGCGGTTACCAGTGTAGATGCTCCAGATATTTCTGGCTAGCATTGCCACATCATCAAGGCATGCAGCACAGTTCCCACAGGTATGTCTACTTACCAGCCCATGTAACAGAGACATGCTAGTTCCGCTCAAGCTAATACACTAAAAATAGCAGTGTAGACATTGCAGCTTGGGCTAGCCACCCCAAGCTTAGACCAGGTATCAGGTGGGCTTATAATCAGGTGTCGTCTAGCCTACACCACTGCCTATTCCATAACATCCATATTACTATTTTTAGTGCACTAGCTTGAACAGAAGTAGTGCATGTCTATATACCCATGCCAGGAGGCATGCTTCCAGTTGCAGTGAAAACATATCCTATAAGATCTTTCAGCAGACAGTGCACAAGCCCAAGAGGATGTCTCTCTCCTTTTCAAGTCATATCCTATTTCTGTGGGGTTCTGTTCTTGATCAGATCCCAGTTACCAATTTTCTGTAATAATTCCTAAGGATCTCCATTCTTGTGGATTCTTGTTTTAACTTCTCTTGGAATACTCACCTGTTATTCGTCTGTTCCTCAGCCACATTATGACCATGTTGCATATGGTCTTCGGACAGCTGCTAGCATAAATATAGATCAGCACAAAGAACAAATATTTTTTTCTAAGGGTTTGATGATATCCATTTGGATATTTAAAATGTCACTTCCACCACTGCCAATGGAGTCCTGCATGCCTTGACATGCACTGAGGATGTTATTCAATGTGCTGACCCTGATTTAGAATATTCAGTCATTTCTGTACAAATACCTGACCAACAGAGTATTGGCATTATTCTGGACAGGACTTTCCTACTCTATAAATACATTAACCATGAAATACTATTTCTAATACTGGACTACTTGAACACTCCCTAATTATGGCTATGTCTACACTTGTTAATTTAAGTCAACTTAGCATGTCCACACTTAAATTTTAAGTCGACTTAGAGGGGACCCTACAAAATTGACCTAGAGCATCCACACTGGACGTCTAGGTCAACTTGTAGGGGCTAGGTGGACCTGGGACAGGTCCACAGTGGCGGGGGGCACCCCTTGCCAAGTGCCAGGGGGCTCAGACTTTGCCCTATTGTACCTTGGTACCTTGTACCTCTGCCCTGCCCTTTGGGGGGATACGCCAGGCTGTGGCTATGCCAGCCACCCTAGCAGGGAGGGCAGTGGGGAAGCCCTGGAGCCCCCTAAGTCGACTTGAAGTCGACTTAGGGCTACTCCATGTCTACACTGGCTAAGTTGACTTTCTAAAGTCGACTTAGCCAGCAAGGTTGACTTAAAGGGAGGTTTTTAGAAAGTCGACTTAATTTTTCCTTAAGTCGACTTAAGCAAGTCGACTTAAAGGAAAGTGTAGTGTAGACGCACCCTATAGGACTAGCTATTTTCTCCCCATATTATTTTGTAATTATATTCCCAGCATATGTAAAGAATATAGTAAATTGCTCTTCAGCACATAATAGGGATAATCAGGTTTGACTTGATCTTTTTCACCTTTGTTTTTGCATTGTTCAAAATGTTCCAAATACGAATGTTTAAAACTCACATCCATTAATTATTCCACACAGAGATTACAGTTTCAGACCCAAGTAAAGTCTTGCATTTCAAAACTGCTAGATTCAGCCTCTGCTTGCTTACATTGTGCATTCATCCCTCTGGTTCTCAGGCAATCTTTGCTTCCTAATGGATGGATGGATCACTGTCTCCGCCTAAGGAAAGACAGTTTTTAGTTTGGGCTTGTTTGTCCTCACCGCTTTGGTTCTGGGAGACAGCTGCTCAGAATATTTGTTGAAAATTATCTTTTTTTCATAAACGAAAAATTTTCATGAATTGATTTTTGCTTTTCTCAATTTGCTAGTGACATTCTTAATTGATTTTTTTTATTTAGAAACCTTATCAAAACATTATTGAAATGATTATTGGAATTTTTCATTTATATTTCCCAGTGTACATTTCTCATAGTTATACCTTTACATTTAGCATAGACAAGCAGTGTAGTTCTGAATTGTCCATTTAATAGCTGGCTGCCATTTGTTGTATCTTCCTCCTCCTTTCCAACCGGTATGTATTGCCATTATATTTTTCCATTATTTTATCACTGGCAAAATAACTCATTTTCATGTCGAGGATGCAAGTAAGACACTGACTAAGATGTATAATATCCTGCACTGCTGCTTCTAGAATTATATGGAAGGACTTTTGCATTTTGGAATTATAATTAGTAATTTTTGTTAATGCTCTGATCTCTGTCAGAGGTTTTTTTATAGGATTGAGCAGTGCTTCTGTCAATGAATCTAAGGGTGCATTAGTCTTTCAGGGTGCGTCTACACTGGCAACTTAGGTCGATTTAAGGACGCTAAAATTGACCTACACAAAGCCGCATCCACACTGGGCTTTTATTAAATCAACTTAAGCACTTCATTAAGTCGACTTAATACCTCCACCTCTGAAGGTCAACTTAAGTCTTAAGTCAACTTCTTAAGTCGACTTAAAGCCAGCGTGGACGGCTATGTCTACTGTTAAGTCAACTTAACAAGGTTGACTTAAGTTGACTTAAAGTGTAGCCACTCAGTTAAGTCGACTTAACAAGGTCGAGTTTAAGTCGACTTACAGTCAACCTTGTTATGTGGACTTAACAGAGTCGACTTAACTTTAAAAGTGTAGACATAGCCTCAGAAATTATTGTGTTGAGGGCATAGGTAAGTGCATTTCCTGAGATCTTTGCTCTAATTCAGTAGTGTGTCCATCTATGCCATGGAATGTGTGGAGTTCTTGTAGTTGGTTCTTTTGTCAACATATAACATGAGCCTGAACTTGAAATCCTCTCCATTGTTGATACCTTTGTGTGTGCCAGACCTGTTTGCATCAAGAAGGTTTGTGGAATCTGTTCCACAAGCCACAACACACCAAGGGAATAAAAATTAGAAAAAAATCACATTACAATTAGAAACAGTACCATGTATATTTACATCTGGATGTCAGAATGTCCAGCTATTGTCTAAAGAAAAAAACCTGAACCCTAAAAGAAGGAGTAGGACAAGTTCATAACTGAACTGTACATAAGTAAATGAAAGAAGACAATTTAGTGCTGGAAGCTCTTGGTTTCATTATTTTCTCCTGAGTTAAATAAAACCATGTAATGATAAAAAAAAAGACAAACAAGAAAGAACCAAAATAGGCATATGAATTACAGCACTTGCTCAATCACGCTATTGCTAATAAAAATCCAGCTCTTAAATAAGAGACTGGGGGGGGGGAATATATGCTAGTTGCTTGGGATAGGCCAGTAAATATACAGATTCTTTGTGACAAATCTGGGTTTTCAGTTCATTATTTCCCATATCATAGCAGAAAATAAGATTATAAAGATGAATAAAATACAGAAGAGAAACGATGTTTGTATACCCATGAGAACATTGTACAATCCAAACCAAATGTCACTCCAGGGAAGTTCAGAAATAATTTTTGCATCATAGATGTATCTTTATATCAGGGGAATATAGTAGATATAAAGTATTATGGTTGGTCTCATATTTCCTTTCTTCTGGGTTTAGTTTACTTTTCGGTAGAGTTCAGGCTTGCTCTTGTGAGGTGTTGAGTTGGTATGACGGGTATGGCTTCACTGAGACTTTTGACAGCACAACATCATAACTAGATCACTATTTAGCTGTGATCAACTGCCCACTCAAAGAAATTCATTACCTGGGATTGTGGGAAATATGTTTGTTCAAGTGTATTGTCTCGCAACACCACAAATGCTACAATGAAAACATCCTAAATTAAGGCAACAGTCATACTCAGTGCAATAACAATCTCCAAACATTGGCCGGCTACCATTGCACCATTCAGTGCCACCAAATCACTAATACCCGCTCTTACACACCCCTGTCAGTTATACAGTATGTTCACTCTCAGTGCACACATTCAATAGCTGGAGTTCCTGCTGCAGTACTCAGCTTTAAATCTCTCCTAATGGTATTTAAAATATTTAATGACAAATATGTTATTGAAATGAGAGTTTTAGCATACCATACAAAGAAGAGAAAACAGTAAAAGCTGATAATTTCTTCTGAATGTTTTCCTTATCTAAAACACTTTATGACTTTTCAAAAATCAGGTGGACAGTGCAATATGTGGTTAAACAAAATTCAATAGGAATTAATATTGCAATGCACATATTCATCCACATTGTTTTATGTGTATATTCACACTCAATGTTGGTACCTGTATTGTTTCCATTGTCAGAATATTGGAGCACCTAACCAACAATATGATATCTATTCTTACAGCAACTGTGAGGGGTAGGGAAGTACATTTTTGGAGAATTGAGGCACAAACAGACTAAGTGAGTTACTCAAGGTCACCCATGATATCTGTGTTAAAGCCAGGAACTGAAATCTCATCACTTGAGTTCCAGGCTATTGCCTTTACAGCAAGACCATCCTTCCACCTCTTTGTTATATAGCAAAAGAACAGGATGGAGTTTAGGCTGAACATTGTGATTCTCATATTTTGATGTGTGCATCCATTTGATGAGTAGGTCATTCAGTGATGATACAATTCACTTATGGGAATGATTCATTAATGATAATCATAGGAATAGGGGATCAGCCCTGAAGCCCATCCAGTCCAGTATCCTGTCTCCAACAACAGCCAGCATCAGATGCTTCAGAGGAAGTTTGAAGAACTCCAAGGTGAGTAGATGTGGGATAATCTGTCCCCATATTATAGTTTATCTTCATCTCTAATAGCTAGGGGTTGCTATAAACTCTGAAGTTTGATTTTTCATCTCTTCCAGAATTCGTCTTGACATTAGTCATAACAACTCTGGATATTCCTGTTATCCACTTAAATGTCCAATCTCTTTAAGAGTCTTAGGAAATTCTTGGGTTCAGCAAGCTCCCATGGCATTATACTTCCAGTGCAATTATACATCACATGTAAAAGTATTTCCTTTTTATCATTTTTGAATTTTCCACCTTTTTGATACCACTGAATATTGTCTTATTCTTGTGTTAGGACACAGAAATGATTATGACCAAGAGTTCTAATAAATCAAATATTTCACACATTAATAAATTTAAAAAGTAGCCTATATTTTAGATTTTGATACGAAGGTGAAACAATTTTCGAATCTCAAAAATCTCTAGAATTTATTTGCCAGCATGATTTGAAACAGAGCTTAGAGTCAAAAAATATTTTTAAGGGCACATTTAAAATGAATGTTTCATAAATTAGCTCACAGGTATGGATACAAATACTCAGAAAAGGCATTATGTGTTTTGTGTATGTGCTGTAAATTTGGAAAGCACTGAATTATTTGCACAAATCTCAAAGGCTTAATCCCATCTTTTAGTGCAAATCTCTATGCATCCTTAATTATGGAACTGCTATAGGGCCTACAAAATTCAATGTTGTTTATTTTTTTTTAAGTAATTAGTGACCTGATCATAGTCCTTATGTTTTTTAGCAGTGTAACTAATGATTTCTTCACTTATTGATGCCTTAAACGCCTCCCAGACTGTGCCAAATGGGAATACACTTGTTTCATTTAATTCAAAAAGTTCAATAATAGTGTTTCCTAGCTTTTCAGAGAATTGATCCTCATGTTGGGAAATTAAGCCTCTGTTTTCTACTTGTTACATACTTTCTAAAGTGGCTAAACATGTGAAAAATGAAGGTTTCAGTGGAAGTGCCAGAATAAAAAACAACAATTTGATGAATCTTTACATTGCAGTCTGTAATCGGTGAGGGTTAGTTTTTAAATCCAAGTCTTTTATGGCTCCAGACCAAGGCTTTTAATTTATTTGTAGCTTTTATTAGCATTAGAAGCCCAGCTCTTCTGTTTAGCCATGAAAGGTTGTGTACTCTGGGTACTGATTTTGCAGTCCAATTCAGAAATGGAACGTAAGCACATTTGAATCTGTTGAACATTAAACTATTTGCATCTGTGCCTGGCTGAATAAATAACCTTCACTTCTATTCTTGAGTGACCCATCATTAAATGTGAGCTTGTTTGTGTTCATTAAGTCTTTGGCCTCTCTTTTGAAGCTGCCAATGGATGTCTACTGTGATAATATGAAATAGCGGCCTATACAAAGCTGCATTGATTCCACTTCTTCAGTAGGTAAACAGTGTTTTGATAGTTACAGCTTGGACAAGAGTAACTCATTACCTAGAAGTAATGGCTCTGTAGGCTATTATCAAACTCCTGAACCATCCAGTCTTGATCCCAATTGTTTGCCTTTGCTCAAACTGAGTTTGTACCTTTGCTTTTAGGTTTGAGTTGGCTTAGCTAAGACCCCCCGTCACCCCCTTCTTAACCTACCCCGTTGGTCCTTCTTACTGAGCCTCAGTCTCCATTCTGCTGCATCTTCTTTAAGCTGCAGCCAAAGCTAATGCTGATCTAATCTTTATCAGTACACCAGTATTTAGACCATGTATATATCTATAAAATCTATGTTAATAGAGCACTCAGATTGCTTGATTAGGCTCTCCAAAGACAGGAAAAGGCAAATCATAGAATCATAGGGTTGGAAGGACCTCATGAGGTCATCTAGTCCAACCCCCTGCTAAAAGCATGACCACTCCCACTAAATTATCCCAGCCAGAGTTTTGTCTAACCGGGCCTTAAATGTTTCCAAAGATGGAGATTCCACCACCTCACCAGGTAACGCATTCCAATGCTTCACCACCTTCCTAGTAAGAAAGTTTTTCTTTATATCCAACCTCGACCTCCCCAGCCGCAACTTGAAACCATTGCTCCTTGTTCTGTCCTCGATTACTACTGAGAACAACTTAGCTTCCTCTTCTTTGGAACACCCCTTCAAGTAGTTGAAGGTTGCTATCAAATCCCCCCTCAGTCTTCTCTTCTGCAGACTAAATAAGCCTAGTTCCTTCAGTCTCTCCTCGTACATCATGCGCTCCAGCCCCCTAATAATTTTTGTTGACCTCTGCTGGATTCTTTCTAATTTGTCAACATCCTTTCTGTAGTGGGGAGCACAATATGCAACCTTAACTCTGTCCCTTTGTGTGGCTGAATGACCACAGCTTTCAATTACATGGTAACATAACATTTCTTAAACAATACAATATGGAACTAGGCTTATTTAGTCTACAGAAGAGAAGACTGAGGGGAGATTTGTTAGCAACCTTCAACTACTTGAAGGGGTGCTCCAAAGAGGAGGGAGCTAGGCTGTTCTCGATGGTAACAGAGGACAGAACAAGGAGCAATGGTTTCAAATTACAGCTGGGGAGGTCAAGGTTGGATATTAGGAAAAACTGTCTCACTAGGGCTGCGTCTACACTTGTAAATTAAGTCGACTTAAGCTTGCTTAAGTCGACTTAATTTACCCTGCGTCTACACTACAGTTTTCTTAAGTTGACTTAAGGAGCTTACTTAAGTTGACTTAAGGAAAATAAAGTCGACTTAAGGAAAATTAAGTTGACTTTATTAAACCTAGATTTAATTAGATTTAAGGCTTAATTTGACTTTTTAAAGTCGAATTAAGCCAGTGTAGATGTGGGGTAGCCCTAAGCCTCTACAACCACTGTGTCCTTAATCTTAAGGAAGTTCCCAAATACAATGGGCCCAGGGAGAAACCTGATGAGCCCTTAAGGAGACAATGGTTGTAGACAGCCTCCTGTCTGAGGCGTTTTTACAGAATCACACAAGTTAAAGTATAGATATAACACCAAATTCCTAACTTCTAATACAAATACAATTCCTGTACAAAAACTATATAATCATTCCCAGCAAATTACTACCTTTCTATTGATACCAAACATGACATAGTTCCTATGGATTATAGCATTTATGAGATATTAATAGAAAATAATATGAATGCTTCCCTAAATCCAGACAGCGTCACACCCTGCCCACATGCCCTGCCAGGGTCCCTGTCCCCCTTTGCCCCATTGTACACAAGGGGCACCCCCCGCTGCCACCGTGGACCTGCCCAAGGTCCTCCTAGCCCCTAGAAGTCGACCTAGGTGTCCAGTGTGGACACTCTAGGTTGACTTTGTAAGTTCCCCTTTAAGTCGACTTTAATTTTAAGTGTAGACCCACTAAGTCGACTTAACTAAGTCGACTTAAAGTCGACTTAGTTAAGTCGACTTAGTTAAAGTCGATTTAAAATTACAAGTATAAACATAGCCTAGGAGGGTGGTGAAGCATTGGAATGGGCTACCTAGGGAGGTGGTAGAATCTCCATCTTTGGAGATTTTTAAGGGCCCGGTTAGACAAAACCTTGGCTGTGGTGATTTAGTGGGAGTGGTCCTGCTCTTTAGCAGGGGGTTGGACTAGATAACCTCGTGAGGTCCCTTCCATCCCTATTATTCTATGATTCTATGATTTCAGAATTTTTTCTGTAACCTTAATATGCATTAGTGGCAGCTTGAAATACTACCAAAATTATTTTCTACTGTCACTAATTTCAGTGGGATAACAGTCCAGTTGCCCTTAATAGATTTAGGATGAGATTTTTGAAAAGCCCTGAAGTGAGTGAGAAGTACAAGTCCTACTAAAAGACACTTCCAATATTTTTCAGTGAGGCTTCCAGTTTCTTTCAGTGGAAATTGTGCTCCTAACACACGAGCACTGTCGAAAGTCCTACCCAGGGATGTTTATATATCTTCTCTTCTCTCTAAGGTACGTATGGATAATATTGGCTGAAGGTTTGCCGCTATGTTTTTGAGGAGATTGTGGTGTATTTCTAGCAAGCATGAAGTCCAGGTATGCTAATTAGTATACCTGTTACCTAGGATACAACATTACTTAACTACTAGATGAAGAATAAATCATTCTAATCCACACTAGTGTTATTTTCTTTGATGATGTCATCAAAGAAAAGAAACTATGGGTATGCCTATGCTGCAGCAAAACACCCCTGCCGGCCCGTGTTAGCTGGCTCAGGCTGCAGGCCTGTTTAATTGTAATGCCGGCATTCAGGCTTGAGCTGGAGCCCAGGCTCTGGGACCTCCCAAGAAGGGAAGGTCCCAAGTCCAGGCTCCTGCCTAAGCCTGAGCATTTATATTACAGATAAACAGCCATGAGCCTGTGTCAGCTGACACTGATCAGCCACAGGGGTTTAATTGCCATGTAAGGAATATGCTTAAACAATACCCCCCTGCCCCATATTTTTTTGTTAAACTGAAATCTAGGTTGACAAAAATATCAGCGACCAATTTTTTTAAAATTTGCATTCTGTATTATTTTTAAATAGCTACTGACCCACCCGCCTGGAAGTGTACCCTGACTACATGGCCAACCTATGCTGAGAACAGGTGAGTGTGTTTTTACATGACTCCTGTAAATATCGCCTCTGAAAGGGGTGGCATCAATGTATAATATTCTCTGGAAGCATTCCTTTTAAGGGTGGTACTTAAAGGTAATGGCAGTCTTCAATTTTGTGATTTGTCAGGTGGTTAAATGCCTAATTAACCAGCAGGGAGCGGATTATAAGAATTGGTTGTGAAAGTTTGATTTTTTCTGTGCTTGGGATGAGCTAATAAATTTAGATTTATCATGGACTGTGTTAAAATTGGCAAATCATTAATTTCATTGATCTTCATTGCAGTGTCATTTATCATGCTGAAATCCATTAGAATTAGCAAAAATGTTAAATGTTATGCCATACAAATTCCAATTATTCATGTCCTCTTGTTTTTACCTTCTGAGCATCATCTTTTCTTTAAAGCTTTCTTATTTTCAGAACAGCGACGTATGAAGCCCTTTTCTTCCATCCTCAGAATGATCTACAGTGCACTTCCTGTTAAACTTGCAGATATGCTAAGTACAGCTTGCTAATCTTTTTACCTGTTGGGGGAGAAACAAAGGACTGACACTGGGATCCATGAAGGGACGTGTGCTTTACAACACTGAACATCACAGCACCTAACTTTTAGGTGCCTAGAAAATCACAGGAACGATGCTATGATCTACACAGCTGGGTTAGGTGCCTATCCTGCCTGTACAATGAATAGGGAGAAATAAGTGTGATCCACAAAACCCAGCACTCTAAGTGGGGAGCTGCCTAAATTAGAAATGGGAGTTGCCATCAAGAGGACTATGTCCTAAGCCTAGGGTGACAATATTTTTCCACCAGGAAGGGAGGACACCCACACAGGGCTAGCCTGAGATTGGGGCACCAACCCCGCTTTCTCTCCTCCTGAAGCTGCACAGCCCCTGCTGCCCATTTACACTGAGATCACTCACACCGCTTCCCCCTCATGCTCCTTCATGCTCCACTAGGGTTCACACCCCACTTTTGGGCAAAAGCAGGCACTTGCCCCATTTGCTGAAAAAAAAAAGTTGGGTCAGCCAGAACAAGGCTTAAAATGGCCAAAAAGGGATGTATACTCACCATCCCTAAGCTCCACCTCTCTCTCACAGCTAGGTGTCTAAGGCTGGGTGCGAGGGAGGTGCCTCTCTCTGCGTGGCAATCCCCAGAGGGGAATCAGCCCCCTAGAGTCAGGCACTAAGGCATCTCTTGTGGGAATGAGTGAGGTGCCTGTCTCATTCCACACACAATGGTGGTGTGGGGGCAGGTGTCATCCCATACTGTATAACTTTTAGGCTAGTGGTTAGAGCACCTGCCTGGACTTCTCTCTGCCAGAGGTGGGAGAAAAGCTTTGAAGGGGGTCTCCTACCCTTAGGAAAGTGAACAACAGGCTATTCCAATGTGGGACTCCCTCAGTCTCTCCTGTAGATGCTGTTCCACTGTGGATAAATAATGAAAGAGTGACTGGAGCTGGAAGACTGGACTGCAGGTCCCCCACCTCCTTGGTGGGCTCCTTAACCTGTGAGCTACAGAGGCATATCTTGTCTCCCTTCCCTTTCTCCAATCACTATTTAAATATTTATCCACTGTGGAAACTTGCACTGGTTTTGGCATTGGTTTTATGTACTGCAGCTGAGCCAGCCCTGGGATTTAGGCCCCTGTCTACCTTGTTGGCCTAAAGATGCAATGGAGCCCCATGCAGAACGACTTAAACTCTTTTTTTGGGCTTATGGAAGGTATAGGCCTCATGTAAGCTCTGCAGCTGGGAGAATTTTATCCTGCACCCTACAGCTGCAGAGGGGAAGGCTCACTCCTACTCCTGTTTGGATCTCTTATCTTCCTGCAGGGCTAGATCTTCATATAGACTCATAGACTTTAAGGTCAGAAGGGACCAGTACGATCATCTAGTCCGACCTCCTTCAAAATGCAGGCCTCAAGACCTCACCCACCCACCCCAGCAATAGGTCCCCAACCTATGACTGAGTGATTTATCTCCTTAAATCATGATTTAAGGACTTTAAGATACAGAGAATTCACCGGTAGGTGAACCATGCCCTGTGCTACAGAGGAAGGCGAAAAACCCCCAGAGCCCAGGCCAATCAGCCCCTGGGGGAAAATACCTTCCTGACCCCAAATATGGCAATCAGTTAAACCCTGAGCACATGGGCAAGTCTCAACAGCCAGTTATCCAAGAAACAATTCTCTGTAATAACTCAGAACCCACCCCATGTACTCTCCCTTCTTAGACCACTTGTAAATCCGCAACACGATATGGCACAAATCAACGTAGTTCCTGCTCAGGTTCTGTCTCTTGGCAGTCTATTGCTCTGGTGAGAACTCAGTTTGAATGGGAGAGCAGATACTGAAAGCTGCTGGGGCTCTTCAGAAAGGGGGGAAAAAACCCTGATTAGAGTGTTATTTGCTGATCCTCCTCACCAAGTTATATCCAAGTGCTGTCTGCTAATTAATGACTGCTCATGCAAGGCCATGTGTCAGCAATGAATCACTTGTTTTTCTTGCACTTTAGCACTATATGGCTAATGAGCAAGGACAGTACATATAATTAAAACCTAAAATAGCCCAGGCTGTGGGATACAATCAAATGTTTATACCTTGCTGCTGTGGGTGGGCGAACTTATAATATTTCCTCCTTGCTAGTTTAGCAAAAAAAAAAAAGAGGGTTTAAGAAATGGGTCACACCAAACAATTTTGCTGCTTTTACATGGGAAAATTAATTCATCTTAAAAAAAATCCTCCAATCACTAGTTTCTGAACTGAACTTAAAATAAGTACCTATATTAATTGTTGCCTCATGGGCACTCAGAAAAGGAATCTAATGCAACGTCTTCAGGAAACCAGCTTCTGTGTATTTCTCAATCTCAGGCAATTATGAAACCAAAGAGAGGGTTAGTGAGAAACAGAATCAGAATTATTTTGCATGCGTATAGGGGGCTGTTCGTCTACCAAATTTTGGCTGATTCTCAATTTAAATAGCAAATATGCTAATTACAATAGTACTTCTCCTGGCTGAAATGATCAGAGCTTACACGAAGATATGCAGACACTTGGGATCTTATATTTTCATAATCTGCTTTGCTTTTTAATCAAATATTGAAATGTTGGGGAAAATAAGACCAGTCTTTCTGAAAACATTAGATCACGTCTTTGCACCCTTTATAACCTTCCCCCTGGTGTTATTAAACATCACAGTTTGAACTCTTGCCATGTTGCCATTTGTTTCCCTCAGAGGAAAAAATAAAAATGTTTATGTATTTCTAGGAGTCTAAATAGCAGTTATTATCCAGTTCACTAACAGGCTAATTGTGACATCCATTACCGCAGTTACCCAGGATTCTAACAACCCAAAGCTCTTGGTAACTTTACTCTGTGTAAGGTGGTGTCAGGAAATAAATCAAATGAGTTGTGGCCATTCAGCCAATAGATGGACTGGTGGAAACTGTATAACACAATAGTGCTCTTACTTTAAGCTATATTTACTAAGGCTCAAGCACTGTCCACAACAGGTTAGAAAAACACCCCCGACCCTCAATAATTACCAACATTTGGGGTGGGTTTTGAGTGGAAACAGCAACAGTTTTCTGACTTGCCTGATTTTCCAGCTATTGTTGGAAGATACCGAAGCTGTGTCCAAGAAGAGATAAAAAGAAGTCCACATCTCTCTCCCCTCGCCCATTTATCCTCGTTAGTAGACAATAGAAAAAAACTTGTTGGACAAGCAGTTTCAAAAGCTAATCAAGCGGTCGCCTCAGAATACTAGTTAAGTACACACGTTCCTACAGAATCTGCATATCTTGAGGCCCAGACAAACCTCTGCCAGAGGGCAGGCCTAAATAAGCTTCTAGGTCTTTTCTTGAAACACAGATCACAGTCCATCCATCAGGGACGGGCACGGGTGAGGCAAAGGCTGTGCAAGAGGCTCCTTTCTCTCCTGGCTTAGTCATGCCAAGGCTGCAGGCCTGCAGAAAGGCCAAATGATTTTGGCTGCTGTTAGCAACAAATATGATAATCAATAACATTACGCTATCAAGTGGTCCATGGCCCTTTTACTGGTCTATCAAAATCTCCCTATATACAGCCATGAAGCAAACACCTCCTAGGTACAGTAGTAGGAAACTGAAGAGAGATCTACTTTTGCAAGTGGTACCACTGTCTCTAATTAGCATTATGATTATGAGCTTTGGGGAGGAAAGAAGATAGCGAAAAGAGAATAACGAATAGAACTTGATTTGAAAAAATCGGGTTTATTTACTCCATAGGAAAAACTTGGTTCTCTGATTAAATACCTCAGTTTTCAGTGTTCAATTTTTTAATAACAAATCAACATTTTCTACAAAAAGCAGATACTCCCCATGAAAAGTTTCCTCCTGTTGAAAACCCAACTTTCTGTCAGAAAACACTTGCGACCAACCCTAACATCAGTGTCCAAACTCCTTTTTATTGGGACAGATTGTGTCCTTTCTTAGGATGACTGGCACCTTACCTCTGAGGTATCCCTTCCTAAGTGTTATTCAGTCTCAATAAGGGTACAGCCTTCAAGCCCACTGTTATTAGCAAAACAGATGAATTTTCAGGCTTCTTGTAGAATTCAGTGGGCATTGTGTTTGTCTGAATGAGCTATTTTAATACTTCCTTGAAACGAGGGTATTTCCTGGGATGACTTCTATGAGCTCTCAGAAAAGGTTCAGGAGGGTTCTTTCATTGTCTCATGACAATGCAGTCATGCTCTGCAATGTAATGAAATATATTTTCATAGCCATGTTCATGAAAAACATTCGGCTCAAATAGGATGAGTCCCCTCTGCTTTTGAGAAAAGGCTGCAGTATCCCCACCTGCTCTCGCTGTGAAGCTAAACTAGACAGACAGATGTGCTGCCTGCAAGTTATCCCTTTTACGATCCTTCTGTGATCTCTAATGACATCATGACACTGGACAGTTCAACAATGACAAACGGGGGAATAATTCCCTTTGTAGACATCTGCTCTTCTGTGTCTCGCTGTTTTGTTTTGTTTAGCTGTGAGCATTCTATTAGTTTGCATTGACAGGGCTATGGATGACCATCTCTCATCTGAGCCGTGATATTCGGATGGTAGCCCTTAGACTCAATTAATTTAAATTTTCCACTCTCTCAAAGTCCCTTTTGGCTAGGGGAGAAGTCAAGATTTAGTATCAATGCAGAATGTTGACAAGAATAGGAATGTGGGATTGTAAGAGCATCTGCAAAATGGGCACTCTGTTTTTAAAAACCTACACTGTAATGGAACAGAAGCATAATATATGTTGTTAACATTAGTGTCATAGAACAGCCTCTGAATTGCAGATTTATGGGGAAATATTGATGTGAAAATGTAAACACAAAGAAACGAAAACCATAATAAAGCTCTCTTCATAAGAAACATAAGCTGCAATTCATTAGGAAGGCTAAGTTGAAAAGTTGTGACACATATTTCCTAAATCAAAATTAAGGCTGATGCTCTGTCTTTAACCCTCTAGGCTTCCTCAAAAAGCAAAATGGTGTCAAGATGCCATGTCAGACTTCACCCTGCATTTCAGACTTTGTGTGATTTGTCAGAACCTTGCTGTTCATTAACCAGCGAGGCTGCATTATTTGTTTATTTAGAGAGTCGTGGTAGTTATGCAGCATATCCACTGACTTTCTTAATTGAAATAGGAAACAACTTGGCTGGGAAAACTGTAGTACAGTAACTGTAACTGTACTCTAATATATATTTTGGTTTCTCCAGTCATTCCGTCAAAAGCATCATCTATTCTCTGCAGTTAGATGCTCCTTGACACATTTTAAAAAGACAATTATAAAAATTGACCAAACCCTTTATTTCAACATGTTAAGCAACATATCTATTAACTCAGCCACTAATATAGGTGTGAAATTTATGACATTCATAGAATCTTAGGTCTGGAAGGAGCCTGCATAAGTCAACTACTCTATCTCTCCATGCTGAGGCAGAATGAAATATATCTAAAGTCTATTGACAGAGGATTCCACAATCTCCCTAGGTAACCCGTTCCAGTGCTTAACTATCAAGCCCCGTTGCTGCAAACTAAGGCCATTACTTCTTGCTTGACCCTGGGCGCACATGGAAAACAAATGATCTTTATAATAGCCTATTACATATTTGAAGACTTATCATGTTCCCTCTCAGCCTTCTTTTCTTTAGACTAAACACGTCCAATTCTTTCAACCTTTCCTTAGAGATTTTTTTCTAAACTTTTTTGTTTGTTTGTTCTCCAGACTATCTCCAATTTTTTCATATCTCGTTTAAAGTGTGGCCCTCAAAACTGAATGAAATACTCTGGCTGAGGCCTCCTCAGTGCCAAGCAGAATGGGGCTGTTATTTCCCATGTCTTATACATGACACCCCTGTTAATACCCTCCAGAAGAACATTTGCCCTTTTCACAACAGAATCACATTGTTAACTCTCATTCATTTTTGTGATCTACACTAACCTTCCGATACTTTTCTGCAGTGCTAGCACCTAACCAGTCGTTCTCCATTTTACGTTTATGCCTTTGATTTTTCTTTCATAAGTGCTGCACTTTGCACTTGTCTTTGCTGAATTTCATGTTATTGATTTCAGACCAATTCCCCAATTTATCAAGATCACTTCAGATCCCAAAGCTATCTTTCACAGGATGGCTGGCCCCTTTAACTGAAGCCCCTGTCTAGATAATGGGGATGCAGGGGGAGTCTTACTTTGGCACATCCTTCCAATCAGAGTTGGAGCAGCAAGGAAGTAATCCGCAGAAACAAAAGGAATAGCACAGATTATTTCTCTGCTGGAGCCAGGGAATAAGAGGGCATTAGATCATGACAGTCCAAGGTTATAACCCAACTGTGGTGATTAGTGCATTACAGTGCCATAGACAGAGATTACATAGACATCAGTGTGAGTTTGAGGTATGCAAGCAATGCAGGACTGGGCCCCTAACAAGTAAATTAGGTAAGTTTGAAGTAAATATGCAAACAGATGTGAGGAAGACAAACAAATCCAGCTCCAATAGCCAGTTATTCTTTAATTCTAAGAAGAGTCCCTTGTTCCACACAGCAGTTGATATTTTTTTCCTCAGACAAATGTTTGTCAGTTGCTTCACCTGGATTCCAGTGTCTTTTATTCTCCCTTCTCCCACAATGTTCTTTAATTTATCTTTTTTCCCCCTGAAGTTACAGTTAGAGCCAACTGGCTTTGTCCTGATCCTGGGATTTCTTAAATTCTTATCCTTTAGTAAATATAGATTTAGTGCTGCAAAAAACAGCACATCATGTACTCTAGCAATTTGTTGCAAAACTGTATTTAAAGAAGAGAAGTAATCTTTTAAATACAGAGGATTTTCCTCTGAAACAAGCCCTCTCAGCTCTGCTCACAAAGATCTACATCATATTCAGCACAACTGGTCCTTTTATATTTAACATCAGTAAGTTGTATACAAACACTACAAGCCTTTGACTGTGCTAATTAAAGTTTTAACCAGTCCTTGATTAAACTTTTTTAATGCCTGATTATTAATTTCCATTACTTGGGTATGTTTTAAATCCAGGTTAGGCTAGCACTAACTTAACTGCAGTGAAAAGAACGATACCCTTCAATTAAAACAGGGGAGAGCAAGTGAAAGTTGCAGTCAATGGTAGGAAATTGATGTGAAAAAACAGCTGACATGTTTGTAGCAGCATTTAATTATTTAATCAATTTAATAACAGAATATTTAAACCAGCACCAAAAAAATCACTGAGCATAACCAATTCAATTTATAAATCAGACATTTTGCTCTTCTGTTTTCATTCTTCAATTACAGTCTAAGAACTAATTGGCAACACTTGATGAGAATTTAAGATGTAGACAGACTATAACAGGTGGAGGAATTAGATCTTCACAAGTAAATTAATTTATACATGCTGTTTCTCTCTCAGGCACACACTGTCACACACAGCCAAGCAAGCATCAATAACAGTATGGTTAATTGTGATTATGGCTAAGTGTTATACTACACATTTGCTGTTTCATGAAACCCAAAGGAATAATGTCTGCTTTCATTCTTTTATCATAGTTGATTTCTTTTGTTACTTTATCCTTGTGGGGTCTTTGAGGGAGGAAGGAGAAAAAGAAGGTTTGTCTTTGCTTTTTGACTGGAGAACAAAATATTTGTATTGTATCCAAACAGTCCTAATGGTTTGTGAACTTCATGAAAACTGCTGTGTTGATCTTTGAAGTGCATAGGAAGTGTGTCAAAATGAGTTACAGTGACTTTTATGAGACACTTTGAGATGGTAATATGGTTAAAAATATAAAAGGTTTAGGAATATCCTGTCAGGATGAAACTTCCGATGCCATACATCTTCTTTTTATAAAGCACAAATTGTTATTTTAAAAAGAGATGAACGATGCTGAACCCAGGGTAATCCAATAGGTGTAAATATTACACTCCTCTGTTTTTCTAAAGCCTACTTGTGGTTCTTTAAACTCCCAAATGCATCCTCCTTCAGGGTCTTTCTGCCACTAACTGGGTTTGGGTGTTCTTGTAGACAGACTCTTGAAGCAGAAAGTCTGTCAGATATTGGCCTGTAACTGGGGTTGGGAGAGCTCAGGCAGTTAAGAAGCCTATTCCAAAAAGGGAAACGTTAACTGAAGCTCTTTTTTGGACAGCTGCTGAAATCAGCACATGAAAGTCTGTGTTAAATAGACGGGACCCTATAGAGTCTTCTCTTTAATTTGTTGAGTGGAGAGTTGAAAAATTAAAAAGCTATATTTGGATTACTTACATCTTAAAGAAAACTTCAGGAGCAGAGGGATTACTTCAAATATTTTGAGGAAGAAATTTGTAACTGTTTTGTTCCTGGATCTCCAGAATTCAGCATGAGTCCCAGTTGTAGAACAATTGTGCGGCATATAGCCAGGTTGAAATAACTCAATACATATTTACTAAATAAGAGCTACATCCTTCCCTGTGCTGCATATGATACATTAGGGGAGTGTTACTCAGGGCCAGATTATAGCAGGGGCTGAAGCTCCAGACCCTGGCCAGAAAGGAGGCCCCAGGCTCCAGTCCCTAAAATCCTTTTCCGGCTACCCCTCACTCTGCTCAGTGTTGGTGGGCTGGAGCACTGAAAGTGCTCCTGCCTGCCAGTGCTGGGGGTTGGAGCGGGGCTCAGAGGCTAGAGGCTGGGCTCTATGCTCCTGTCCCACCCCTGAGCTGTGGTAGAGCGGGGCAGGCTAGCATCTGTTCATTCCACCCGAGGGGCAGAGGGGCCACACTACATGCCAGATGCCCCCACCCCCGGGGGCAGACTGACTGAAGCGGGGCCGGGGTGGGACCACCCTTTGGCCCCAGGGTCCTGCCCCCAGCAACAGGCCTGCTGCTGAGGGCCCCACACGGTGGGAGGCAGCCTGGGTCCTCCAGCCTGGTTAATCCAGCCCTGGTGTTACTAGGACAAACTCTCTTCCTAATACTCAGCAACATGAAGAGGACAGCTGAGTTAATGCATTCACCTAAAGTCCTAAAGTGGTGTGGTCCTCTGGTTAAGGAATGTGTCCTTTCTTAGGCCTTGTCTAACTACAAAATTAAGCCTACTTAATGTTACATCACTGTATAGCCACTGCAGTAATTAAATTGTTGTTGCATATCCACACTACACTCCTTTTGTTGATGGTGCTTGTCCACAGTAGCAGCTCTTGCAGAGATCCGTGCACTTTGTGTAGCTAGCCCTCCATGTAACTTGCCACCACCTACTGCGGGGTGTTTTGGGAAGGCTTTGCAATGCCTCATGGTGGCAAATGAATCACAGGAGGTGGCTGGGAAGATGGGTCAGCATCTTGTGATGCAGTTTTCTCCATCCCATTATTTCATGGGCATCCAATTACGTTTTGTGCCACTTTTCAAAGGCCCTGCTAACCTGCATGTTCACCATCTCTGTGAGAAGCCTGGATCCTGCACTGCTCTTCAGTATTGCGCTGAAAACAATGAACACTGCATGCCTAATCCTGCAGTATTTCCTGAGCTGTGAGTCTGATGTTGATGCCTTGGTGGCTGCTTTCTGGTATGCCGTGGAAAGAAACAATTCAAGATTGCTGTTGGCATTCACGGAGCAGCTGCACATGGTGGACTGCTGGTTCTGGGTCTGAGAAACAATCTTTGACTGATGAGATCATGTCATTATGTGGGACGTTGAGTAGTGGCTGCAGAACTTTTGGACGTGCAAAGCCACATTCCTGGAACTGTGGGTGGAGTTTGCCCCAGCCCTCAGACCCAGCAACACCTAAATGAGAGTTGCACTCACCATGGAGAAACAAGTGGCAATTGCTGTATGGAAGCTGGCAATGCCAGATTGCTATTGATCAGTCAGAAATCAATTTGGAGTTGGTAAATCCTTCATAGGGGTTGCTGTGATGCAAGTGTGCATTAATCACATCCTGCTACAAAGGACTGTGACTCTGGGCAATGTGCAGCAATGGGATTCCTGAACTGCAGTGACAGGATAGATGGCATATCCCAATTTTGGCCCCAGACCACCTTGCAATATATAAGCAAAAAGGGCTATTTGCAAGGTTGTTGCTAGTGGAAAGGGTTGCTATTTGCAAGGTTGTTGGTATCTGAAAGGTGCTGCAAGCTCTGATGGATCATGGGGTTTGTTTCATCAGCATAAATGTAGGCTGGTCAGGAAAGGTGCATGATGGACGCATGTTTAGGAACACAGGCCTGTACAGAAAGCTGCAAGCAGGGATTTTCTTTCCAGAGGATTGCCATTGGGGATGTTGAAATGCCAATAGTGATGCTGAGAGACCCAGCCTGCCCCTTACTCCCATGCAGTGCTTTTTTTGTGACATTACGCAGGGGTACGGAGTATTGGCACCTTTTTTGCTGGCCCTGCTGTCCAGCTGGGCGGGTGGAGTCAGCAGAGAAAAGGAGTGTGCTGCTGGAAGAAGAGGGGTGGGAGAGGCATTTTTCAAATTTACTAACAAGATATGAATACCGGCACTTTTTTGTTAAAAAAACAAAACAAAACACTGCTCCCATGACTCATGAAGCCATGCACTGATCAGCTCGAGAGCATCAAGAAATGTTTCAACAGTAGGTGCAAAATGATTGTTGAATGTGCCTTTGGTCATTTGAAGGGCCGCTGTCTCTGTCTACTCACGAGATTAGACCTCAGTGAAAGTATCCCTATGGCCATCGCTGTCTGTGGTGCACTTCATAACATCTGTGCAGCACATGGGGAGAAGTCTCTGCGGGAGTGGAGCATGGAGGTGTATCAGCCGGCTGCCTGTTGATTTTGAGCAGCCAAATACCAGGGCTATAAGAAAAGCTCAATGGGGAGCTATTCAACTCAGGGAGACTTGAAGGAACATTTTAATAATGAACGCTAGTAATGTGTGTTGTGCCGTGCCTGGCACTGGTTTTTGTGCACCATGTTGTGACCCTTGTATTGAGTGCTGTGTGCATGCTAATATCACAGTGCAAATATAATTATTACCTGTGACTGTTGGCTGCAGCCACCATATGGTGGAGAATAATAAAGATGAATTACGTTTCCAAAATTCCACACCCATGCAAATAGACTTATTTAAAGTGGAACTAAACTTCATACATACAGGTAAAATAAAATAGAGGGGAAAGGCAGGGACTTCACAAACACACACACCAATCTAGTCTCTCACTAGTTGATGATTTGAGCTGATATTTCACTCATGGGAGTAATGGAGGCTGAAAGAGAACAGATCCTTCATGCACCTGGCTGCAGACCAGGTCGCTATGCTGCTAGCCTGGGTGGAAGAAATAAGACAGCTCTCCCACAAAGCCTTTGGCAGAGGATTACAGTTTAGGAAAGTTTCCCAGAGATCTCTACAGAGGATTCAGAGGACATCCTGGTTAACATAAACAAACTGTTCTTCAAGGGCCCCTCTGCCTAATATACAGGGCAATGAGAAACAGAGAGTGACTCTACCTCTATTGGTTATTTCACTATCTCTTCTAGCCTGATTAACAAAAAAGCATATGAATGAATGTGTCCCTGCAGTACTGAAGCAACCTGAGTACTTACCAGACCTCCCCCCCATCCCAACGCATCAGGGTCCCCAGTGCTGGACTGCTGGGAATGGCTTGACTGCTCAGGAGTCAAAAATAGGCTCATCACCTCACTGGATACCCTGATCACTTGTCTCCTAGACTTCTCCTCTTCTGGTGCAGCACCTCATCTCCAGGGTTCACTGTCATGCCCCGTGACTTCAGCTGCCCCAAAGTATCCATGGAGCACTTGGTGGTGTTGCTGCCAAGGATGGCATGCAGCTCTTCGTAGAAGCAGCATGTCTGTGAGTCTTCACAGAATAACAAGGGCTATATCTACACTAGAAAAGTTAAGTCAACTTTTGTTAAGTCAACTTTAATAAGGTCAACTTTAAGTAAACTTAAAATCGACCTTTTCAAAGTCGATTTAACAAGTGGCAACACTTTAAGTTGACTTAGTCCACTTTGTTAAGTCGACCTAACTGCCCTTAGGTCAACTTAACAAAGTGGACTTATGCATCCACACTGGGCTTAGGTCGACCTAAGGAAGGGTTAGGTTGATGTAAGGAGGCTTAAGTCGACCTAATGAGTGGTAGTTATAAAGTCGACTTAAGCTTTCATTAAGTTGACTTAAGAAATTCCTTAAGTCGACTTAATGAAAGCCTAGTTTAGATGTGGCTTAATTTAAGTCGACTTAAGCCTCCTTAAGTCGACTTAAATTGCCAGTATAGACATAGTCTATGTGCCTTTCTTGCCTTTTGGTATGTCTGCTGCAGCTCCTTTATTTTTACATGGCACTGCTACATGTCCCTGTTGAAGCCCAGCAATCTGGCCATAGATGTCAAAGATCCTAAAGCTGAATTGCAGCTGTGCCTGCACAATCTCCTCTCCCTACAGACCTAGGGGATCCATCACCTCTGGTATACTCCAAGCAGCAACCCATTTGCTGAGTGAAGCCGGTGTGGGCAGCTGGGCAGTTACTATGTTATTAGCTCTCCTTGCCGAGCAAACAGGAAAGGAAATTTCAATCATTCCTGGAGTTTTAAAAGGGCAGGAGTGTGTACCTATGTATCTGGCCACTTGGCAGTGACGTTCTAAACAGTGACCAGAGCGGTCATGGTGGGGCATTGTGGGACACCTCCTGGAGGCCACTGAAGTCAACATAAGTAATGCAGTGTCTACACTGACACTGTGTCACATTAACCATGTTGACATAAATGCTGTGCCTCTCCCAGGGAGGGATTTGTTAGGGCAGTGTGGACGATGAGTTGAAGTGATGAGAGGAGTATTGTAATGTAGACACCTATGCAATTAGATTGACATAAGCAGCCTTACGCTGACCCAACTGTGTAGTGTAGGCAGGCGTGCTACTGCCAAATAGCTTGTTGGAAATGGTTATTTGCATGCCCAAGCTATGAACACTGCCCTTCTGATTAAAAGAGAAGCAAACAGCACCTGGAAGCACATTGTGCCAGCTTAGTGTGCTCAACTCTGCAACCGCAGGGTGGGTTTTTGTGCAGGATGCTTACATGGCATTGTTTTGCTGCTACTTCCCTCACACTAAGGTGAAGGCAGGATTTTCCTTGTAATATGCTTTTCCTATGGCAGCTATACAGAGCAGGAAGGCTCAGAGCAAGACCAATGCAAAATGCTGCCAAGTGTGCCAGGTTTACTCCAATATTAAGTTGAGGTAATATGTCTCTTGCCTTGGCTACTGCATGCAGGTAATTGCATCAAATGAACTATCCAGTAGTGGAGCTTGGAGCCATCATGACCAGGACATTGTCCTGGTAGGCACCCCTCCTCTTGCAACTGAAGAAGAGAGAACCTTCTGTTCTGCATGTGGTGGTGGAAGAAGCCACTGCACCCTTAGGCTATATGTTGACTTGCATGCATCCCCATGTACTTGTCTACTGTTAGCCCATGTGTCCTGTACCTGCAGATTATCCACATATCCTGTGCTGGGCAAGGGTATACACTGGGTACAGGCATATAGCTGCATCCATACTGCCCCTTTTCAGCAGTGCTACCATTTCAAGGGTGGCATCCAAAGTCGTGGGCTTTGCCTGAGACACTCTGGGCACTGCCTTGCTGTGTGTTGCTGGTACTGTACACTACTTTCATGCATTTGGTGGTTTCAGCTACCTCTCACCGCTCCCTTCTGCCAAACCGAGTGGAAGACATGGAGCTAGTCTATGATGATGTGGTTCTATTCCTGTGACTGCTTGTGATAAAGTATTCATGCAGTGAATTTTTTAGATGCTGGACAGAATGGATCCAGAAATACTGGAGATGCTGCAAAATGGAGAATGAAAATCCATGATGGTCCCATGGAACAGATGTGTTGAATTCTGGCTTTGCAGTGGTAAGCCCTTGGACAGACCGTGTTATCTTGGAAACCTGGGTTGGCTATAGAACTTCATGGACTTGTGTGAGGAGTTTGCAACAACCAGACTGCTTGACTGTAGACACTCATACCAGTACAGAAGCAGGTGGCTATTGCCCTTTGAAATTTGTAGTCAACTGTTGAGTGGTGGTAGTTGCATGAGTTTGCCACAATATTGATACTGTCATGTACTCATTGGTGGTTGCCATAACCCAACTACCTGAAATTATAGTGGGATTTCAGAGGATGGGGTTTCTGAACTATGCAGGGGCCATCAACAAAACACACTTCCCAAAGCTTTGCCCACCAAAATGGACTTCAAAGATTACTATTCACTCATTCTTCAAGGCTTAGTGTATGACAGACGTTGGTTCATGAACACTGTTGTTGAACTCATGGGAAAGTCTGTAATGCAAGCGTGCTCAGAAGACTGGGATTGTACTGCCAGGGGGGAAGAAGAGACTTTAGTCTCCAGAAATAACAAGCTTATGCATGGTGTTTCTGTGTCAGCTGTTATTTTGGAAGATGCTACATACCTGCTCCCAACATGTCTTATGAAGCTGTACACCAACATTGCAGACCCAAGACAAAGGAAAGTCACCTACAGACTGAGTAGCGGCAAAATGATGGCTGAATGCATGTTAGGGTGTCTGAAAGCTCTTTGGTGTGCTTGTAGACTTGTCTGGATGTCAATGTACTTTGTATAATTATGGAAAGCTGTGTTTTGCATAACATATGTGAAGCTAAAAGGGAACACTTCTGGACTGAGTGAGCACAGAACAGATCTGATTTTCAAAGCCTGTACTGGCAGCCAGATCCCACCCAAGAGCATATTGCTTTTGGTTCCTGGTGGACAGGGGATATTTGTGAGACTCTTTTGCTCACACATAATGGAACAGTGAGGAGCCAGCTTTTGGACTGTGCAATAAACAGTACTGCGCTGCTGTAGGAGCTCAATAGAGCATTTACACATAGTTTTATTGTGACATATTTTGGTGCCTTTTGATCCCCTGCAGCCAATGTTAATGGCCACTCTTTGGGGCTCCATTAATTAATTGGACAAGGACAGTTATGCGAGGACTGTTCCTCAGGGTTCACGTTTTGTGCTGCAGAGGCTGTATACACATTTTAAAGCCAGCACTAAGCAATGTTTTTTATACATTAACAACTTTGTTTCTCATTTTTGCATGCACCTTGTTTCCGACTATGATCAATGGGATATTTCCTACTTTCGGGGGAGCACTTAATCATGGTTACAGTAATTGAAAAACAGTGCTGTAAGGTTAAGAGAGGGGCTTCACACATTCCTTCACAATGTTTCTGAAATTGGTGCCCACAGCATTTATCAGCAGCTATGCACAAATACTCACAGGGTTCAGTTGCAAGTGGTAACTGTTGTGGGCAGGGTAGTAGAAGAGGCTATAAAATCATCAGTCAGTGCAGATATCTTCTATGTTAATTTACTTTTGCAATTTGTTAATGTACTTTGTAAATTTCTTTTGTCTGTATTGTCACTTAAGTTATTAACAGAACCATGAAGACATTCAGGTACACTTCTCTGCTTTTCATTCTTGTGGTTAGACCTCAACAGTTATTTCAGAACTTAGTTCATTTTCATGGACCCTGCTTTTCCCCGTTCGCCCTGAACATGAAGCAATTCATGGCTGGTTGAGAATGGGGACCTAATTGACCGCATTGCTGTGGCATCGGGAGTTACAGAACTGACAGTACTGTTGCCTTAACAGTAGACAGCCATCCACACTGGCGTTAAGTCGACTTAAGAAGATCGACTTAGCGCTATTCCCCGTCCACACTGGCTTTAAGTCGATTTAAGAAGGCTTAAGGCTTAAGTCGACCTTCAGAGGTGGTGTTATTAAGTTGACTTAAGCTGTTATTAAGTCACCTTAAGGAAGCGCTTAAGTCGACTTAATAAAAGCCCAGTGTGGACGCGGCTTTGTGTAGGTCAACTTAAGCGTCCTTCAGTCGACCTAAGTTGCCAGTGTAGATGCACCCATTGGTCCTATTCAGAAACAAGGTGAATGCAAAAGTGAACTGAACAGTAACTTTTAGTTAAGGAAATACGTGGACCACAGAACTAAACCGGTTTTTGACAGGAAGAGAAAATGAACAAAATAAAGGGTCAGAGTCCCTGAAAGCTGTGCAAATATTACAGTTCAGGGACCTGTCTCCTTGCCCTTGTCCTTCCCATCCCCCATTTAAGGGGAGAACAGCTGTGAACAGATATTGGGGGGGGAACATGGACATCTCTTGTGTGTGGTTTGGGGGCTGAATGCAGGCTGGGCTATAGGGATTGGACTCATCATTCCTTGTCTGCATGGTCTAGGGTGGGGTTCCCTGTGTGGGGTCTCAGTTACTAATGAAGGATGTTAGGCTGGGCATCAAGCAAGCTCCTTCCTCTCACAGGTAGTAGATTTAGATCCACTACTTGGGCAGCAGATGGAGGAGCGGGGTGTGTCAAGTATTAAGATTAAATAATGATAAATAGACATAACAGGCTTCAGAGTTCCCTTACTTGGTTTTATTCAGCATGTCTGGCAGTCCACCCTCCCATTTATCACTATGGTAACCCCCTAATGGCCCCAGTAAACTGAGACAACACAGGAGGGGGAGGGGGTAACAGAAGGAGGAGATGGTGCCTGTTCCCAGAAAAAAGCCATGGTTGGTGAAGCCTGAATCTAATCTCATCAGTTGTACCAGGGACTGCACAATTGTATGCTCCCATTCCCTGTGACATGACTCCAGATCCAGGAACCAGTTCATCAGTTCCTTCAGCTGCCTAAGAGCCCAATCCTCGCATTTCCCTAAGGAACTTGAACTGTTCCTGACACCTTTGTCAATACCAATGAGCCATTCCTCCAAGGTCCGTCTCTGTCTTCCTCTGCTGCTCCTGCCCTCCCAACAGAATGGTTTCACTGTGGGCATGGGAGTATTTTGGCAACTTAAAAGCTGAGGCTAGCATTATATTTCATTTCTCCTTTGAAGGAACCCAAGAACATAACTGTGTTGCCAAAGTCCTCGATATTGACACTTTTAGTATCTCAGGAACGCAGCTCTTATAGCCTTCTTCCTTCTCAGACAACTTTTGCAGCCAACAAGGAAGGAGCTAAGGGAAATAATAGCAAGGTATCTGCAATACTATTTTTAAAAAGTTATAAAGTTTACAGTGCATAAGGAGGCCAGCTGGGATGGAGTTCAGTTCTTTTAAGAGGGTATACCTATTTGTTCTATAATGGTTGGACACCATTTGGGGGAACAAAGCAGTTTTCAAGGTGCCAGAATGGAAAAGAGATGTGTCTCTCCAGTCCCGTGGAGTATATCCAGCAATCTATTCTAGAGAGATGTTTTTGCTAATGGTCACACATCTACATATTGCTGGGGGTCCGGGGGGAGGGAGTGGTTGGTTAGCTACAGAAGTGGATCAAGCATATTTGCCCTGCTGCTAAACCTGAATTTCTGCTACACCAAAATACGTGCTGAATTACAATGAGTTAAGAGGCCTACCCATAGCCATGGCACTGAGAAGCCTCAATCTCAGACATCTCTTCCGGACTACTTCTAAGATACGTCTGCACTGAGCTGGAGATGTACATTCTAGCTCAAGGAATACAGGGGATAGTTTTACTGTGGGATGAAGGTATAAAATCCACTGGAGGAGATATTCTTGCTCTAGTTCTGATCAAACTAGTATGCAAAGAATAGCAGGGTAGCTGTGGCAGTGAGACCAACAAAATGGGCTAGTCATCCCGAGTATTTGTCTGACATCTAAGATGAATATGTACTGGAGTGGCTAGCTGTTCACACCACCTCTAGCATGCTATCTGAGTCTGAGTGAGTGCTAATATGTCTGCTTGGGCTGGAATTTACACTTCCAGCTCAAAGGGTAGACATACTCTTAAGGGCTGGATTGGGACTTGTGAGTGGTTCCCCAGAATGCTACTAGACACCTAGGGACTGGTGTATTACAGCAATTCCCTGCAGTGGAGTCAGTTACACTATTTACTATGGGCACAAATACAAGGAATATACAAAATAACTCTTAGAAATCCTGTTGATTAATTTCCTGTTAGTATGACTGTGCATGGTGTCTCAATGGAAGCTTTGCTTTTACTTACATAGCTCAACCAGAGATCCAGTCTGATGACACAGAAGAGTGCTCAGGAAGCACGGATCTATTTAAATGTAGGGGGGAAATGTGGTCTATAAGTGGCTGTAAAGCATACACTGTGTTTTTTCACTGAGACTTTACTTCTTTCCCCCTTATTTTTCATTAATTTGAAATAAAATATATGCAGAGGCTGCAAATACATGGCTACTCTTTGTATCAGTTGTTCCTGGTGGTAAAAGTGGCCAAGTTCAATATTCTAGAGGTTTGCTTAAAGACTTCACTAACACTGGTTTGAGAAACTTGAGAAAGTACTTGCACCATCCTGGGCTCCGTGGTGGGCAATACTTTCTCACTCGCAAGCACTGAGTCCAGGGTTACAACAATGAGAACTGTATTTTTGGAGGCGAGTAGGGGTAACGATGAGAGAAGGAAGATAATGGCATGACTTTAGGAAGGTCAACCATTAACAAGTTCTCTGATGCCAGACTCAATTCTCCCCCGGCGTCCCAACAGTAGCCCAACCTCAGTCCTCTTTTGGCCACTGAGAGTGGCTCATGTGTTGTGGCCACTTCCCAGCCTCCACTCATGGGGTGCATCTACACTTGTAAATTAAGTCGACTTAAGCTTGCTTAAGTCGACTTAATTTACTCTGCGTCTACACTACAATTTCCTTAAGTCGACTTAAGCAGCTGCTTGTCAACTTAAGGAAAATTAAGTTGACTTTATAAAACCTCCTTTTAAGTTGACTTTTGGCTTAAGTCGACTTTCTAAAGTCGACTTAAGCCAGTGTAGACCTGGAGTTGCCCCAAGTTGACTCTAAGTCAACTTAGGGCTCTCCAGGACTCCCCCACTGCCCTCCCTGCCAACGTGGCTGGCACAGGGAAAGCCTGGCATGCCCCCCCACAGGGCAGGGCAGAGCCCTGCCCCTATGCCCTGCCAGTGTCCCTGTCCCCCTTTGCCCCATTGTACCCAGGTACAATGGGGCAAAGGCTGAGCCCCCTGGCACCTGGCAAGAGGTGCCCCCCTGCCACCATGGAGCAGTCCAAGGTTCACCTAGCCCCTACAAGTCGACCTAGGCATCCAGTGTGGACACTCTAGGTCAACTTTGTAGGGTCCCCCCAAAGTCGACTTAAAATTTAAGTGTGGACATGCTAAGTCGACTTAAATTAACAAGTGTAGACATAGCCATGGTTAGCCACCTTGGGCTGGAAAAATCCAGCAAGCAAGTATTGCCTGAGCTGCTGTGCAGGTTCTACTACCTAATTTACCTGGAGTGATTTTAATTGTAATGGCTGGGTAGGATAAGGCAGCCCACATCAGAGTCTGCTGCTTTCTCTCTGTGGCTTCAGCCCAAGCAGCCTTGCTCTGCCATTGTTCTGAGCAGTCTGTCCCCTTGAAAGTCGCACTACCACTCCAAGCCATCTGTCTCTTTGAAAAGATCCCCACTGCCTAGCGCAGCCTGAAAGCAACTACCAGTGATGTTCTGGGACCCTCATAGCCACTGAGCTGCTGCTACTGTCTCAAAACTGCCTCCGCTCTGCATTGACCAGCACAGTCAGCTCCTAGGGAGGAATCAGTGGTATTTATGCCCATTGACCAAATCCTCATCACTAGAGAGCTACTCCCAGTGACAGACAGGAATCTTCTCCCCTGATCTGTGTCTAGGCTCCTTTAACCAAGGGTGCTTGACAGAAGCCTTGCTCAGGTGTCTGGAGGCACATTTGCTGTTGATGTCTTGTCCTTGTTTCATGCCTCCCAAACTCAAAACATAACTGAATTTTGACCATAATGCCACCACCTGTCTCAAAACTGAAATACAAATGAGGCCTGGCCCATTCCATCAAACCGTCTTTGCCCTCCAACAGATAAGAGCAGTAGATAGTTGCTTACAAGCTGCACGTCTCTCATTTCACCAGCAGAAAACAGTAGTGAGTTCCCTTCACTAAGGCTTCAGGCCACCGTGCTTGCATTTGTGCCTGATGGCAAATTCTAAATGAGAATTTTCCTTACAATGAATTTTGTCTCCTGTTTTCATATACTTAAATAGAATCTGTGTCCCATGAATCCCAATCTATGTCACCATGCTGTCAAGATGCCTTCTTTCCATTTCCTTGTAATTTATTCCTCTTTGCTGTAGTTTGGATAATTACTTTTTTAGTGATTTTGAGCTAGATTTTTCTCTTTTGCATGAGCAGATTGCAAGCACCATAGACACTTAGATATATAAATGAGGTCATTCTGAAGATGTAAAAGTGAGGACCTGGTTACACAGGGCTTGAAAAAACCAGGCCACTAATCAGTATTCAGTGACAATGATTAAACTTTCTTATACATTTCAGTTTCCCTTCAGACTAGTTCTATGCTGAATGACCACACTCATCACAGTATGACTACATATAGTAGTGTAGTGTTCTGTCACTGGCGGGCAGGGAGGGCACCCCCTTCAGGTGCCTCAGGGGAGTCAATTGCCTCCAGCCCCCAGGCAGGGTGGGGCAGGCACAGAGTCAATTGCCCCCGGCCCCCAGGCGGAGCGGGGCAAGCACAGAGTCAATTGCTCCCAGCCCCCAAGCGGAGCGGGGCAGGCACAGGAGCCACAAACCTCTTATCAGGCTTGGCAGGGGTTTGAGAGCTCCAGGTGGTGTGAAAAGGGGTAAGGAGGGGGACGCAGGCCTACCCACTCCACTGCGTCCCAGCCCAGGGCCCTAGTCAGTGGCAGCGGAGCTTGCCACTGAGCCAGTGGGGCTCCAGCTGAAACACACTGGTGCTCAGCAGATAGCACCCTGCCCTCCCTGGGCTACTTCCTCCTACCACCGTCCGAGTGCCTATCTCCACAGGGGATAGCTATCACTGGGATCTCCTTCATAAGTAGCTCTGGGAATCCCAGTGAAGCCCTCAGTGTCCATGGGAGGTAGGTCTGGCAGCTCCTCTAGGTCCAGGGGTCCATATGGCACCGGCGGTTCCCCCTCAGGCAGCAGGAGTTCCTCCAGAGGATAGAGGCTGCACAGCTCCACATCCATCTCCTCTCCAGGAGGGGGTTCCTCCTTCTCATCCAGCAACTGGTCCACACCCCAACAGGTACAGGGGGTGACCTTCCCCCCCCCCCCAGGTGGCCAGATCAGGGTTCCCTTCACAGTCACTAGGAGGACCATAGGGCAGGGGACCTTCCCACAGGCTGCCTCCTGACTAGGACACCCTTTCCTCTCCATGGCCCAACTCCAACTGAGCCTCTGGCTGGGCTTTTTATACTTCCCGGCCTAGCCCCACCCTTCTGCTTCCGGGTCCTGGTACCTGCAGTACCCCAGTCTGACTGGGGGGGGGGTGTTCGGGCCAGTCTTCCAGCCCCGGCTCAGGGGAAGGCCACAGTGCCTGCTTACAAGTAGGTTATGGAAAAAAGTCTCTTTTCCACTACAACAACTTTAATGACACAAGCCTTTAATGACTTATGATTTAGTGCAGATCAGGAAACTTTGGGAGCTCGGTCACTGAGGAAGAGAAGTGTATATTCCTATGGAAGAGATAATAGAGAAGATAAAAATAAGTATTTTGATTTTGAGACTAAGGGTTCTATAAATGTATTTAGAAGAGCAAGTTAAATAATACCTCGCACAAATGCAGAACACATCTAACAGGAGCAGAATAAATACTGAAAAATAGAATTATTTTTTCAATGGTAAATAAATGAGAGCAGACCAATAGATCTTGGTGACAAGTGAGTAGTGATAACTATAAAAGATCTTATTGGAACGGATATCTCCACAATTCAAGTGACTGGCTTTACTCCAAGTGTTTATTCCAAAGTCTTAAAAATGATGTGTGTCTAAACATCACCAAAAGGTTTGTTTTGTTTTGTTTCTCTCTTTTTTCTTTTTAAGTGAAAATTGCTGTAACTAAGCTCAGTTATGATTGGAATCTGGAAGGGAACATTTGTCACCACTAAACAGGATTGGTTTTATTTACAGTTCTTCAAAAAATGTGGAGCGTTTTAAACTTGTAACAAATCTGTTATAATTAGCTCAGAAAATATGAGATGCCCCTTAAGAGCCACTCTGTCTTATAAATTCACTTTGGAAATTTTGTGTAGTATATGGAAAGCCACATGAATATCTAATCATCTCAGTTCATTCAGTATTATTTGATTTTGGTACTGTGCTTTAGTGTGTGTCATATCAAATGAACAACAGAGACATATAAAAGTTTTCCTAAACCTCATGTTGGTATGCCATGGTGTAAAAGAGCAATTATAAAATTGTAATAAATATGTATGCATTTAATATATATTGTACACATACATAGAATAACTAGAGACTTAATGCTCAAGCATTTTCCATCACACACAGATTATTTTAGGTGACTGTGGCCTGCTTGCTTTGAAAGCAAGATTATTTTCTTCTAATAAAAGTGAACGCTTTAAGGTTTACATTTGCACAGGGCAGCAGGAAGCTACTGTTGCTGACAAAAATGAGGTATGTTATATAATCTACTGTCTTCAGAGTCCATAAATTCATACCACCCTATAATTGTCATTCTTAGCAAGAAAAGAAAAAAAATTTAACACAAAAGTACACTCTTTGTACTGTTTATTGGACTTCTCCTGGTTCTTATTCTGGCAAAATAAGCTTTAAGATAGAAATTCTGTTGCATTTCAGAAAATAAAAGCTCTACAACCTGCCTTTGTGACTGGAAAATTAAGGAGGTATTGAGATATAAGTCTGGGGGGCTATAATTATAGACATGTATAAATGAAATGGTAGAATAGTTCCTTTGAAGATCCTTTTAAACATGTATTTCAGAAAAGGACCAATTCGTATGATGCCAAGCACCGCTAATTGAAATTTCTGTGCCTTTGCTTTGATAAATTTGTTTCAGTTACTTGATCCTTCAACTTTCTGATTAAATAGTTTGTACTTGTTAGCAAAACGGCATGGACTATGCAATCTATATGTGAAGTGTTTGATGTAGTTTATTTTTGGTGATGAAAAGAAAGAAGGTATCCATTTGTTTTATGGCACAGATGATGTATGATCTGTTTTTGGGGGGATGGGAGGAAATTGGTGAAAGAGTAAGTTGGGCAGTCTCTTCAAATAGACCTCAATCCTACAAGAGTGAGCAATCTGATCTAAAGTCTACCAAGTATTTAAGCATATGAGTGAGTCAGTTGGCATCTCTAGGGCACAGTTTCTCAACCTTTAGTAGCTGGAGGAACACCTAACAGTATTAATTACTTTACACGGAACATCTGATAAAAATTTTCTTGAAAAAGCAGATATATACAGGCTGCAATGTTTGTAATATCTGTATATTACTCATTCCTGAGAAAATGATTCAGGAAACTGAACTAAATGCAGTTTTATGAATATAATAGACATTTATTTCTAAAAAATAGATACATACATAATGATAATGCCTATCACTTAAAACTGAAAATAACTGGGAATTAGGAGCACTGGCTGGCAGGAGCAAGAGGTGGAAGCTTTGCTGTGGCAGGGGCATTTTACATTTACATTAGTGGGCCTAATTATTTTACAGAGACAAACAAGCATGTAATAAGTGTATAGGGGCAAGAAATTTAAAATGCTTCAGCCGCAGCAAAGGAGCAAGGTGGTGGCGGACGCCAATGCACACCTGGAAGTTTTGCTGCAGCTGGGGCATTTTAAATCTCCCAGTTGCATGTCAGCTTGCCATGTTGCCCCTTCCCACCTCCCCACTCAGCCCCGCCCCTTTCCCCCCATCCCCTCGATGGTGAGGGGTTGCGGAACACCTTCACTATGTCTGCGGAGCACCAGTGTTCCATGGAACATTGGTTGAGAAACACTGCTCTGGTGTAAAGGTAAGTACATGCTTTGTGAGATCAGGAAAAGAGTGCTGAACACATTGGAGGATTGAGTTCATGGACACACACAGAATAGTCAGATGGGGGTATGGCCAGCAAACAGCCAACCAATGCATGTTGATGCACAATAAGACAATTATGCATGACGGATTAGATTTTTGGGGTATTGTTCTCCTATTTTAAGGCACAGACACAGATTGACCAAAAATGTTTCTTATTCTGTTTGTCTTTAGCTGGGATCAGAAAGAAAAGGCAGATATATAACTTTCCAAAAATACTGTACTTGTATGAAATCACACTCAGTGTCATTGCCAGCTTAATTAACATTCAGGAAGCAGCAATACACTTCGAAATTCATAATTTGCGTGACAAAGAGGCTTTTAAATTTTAATGTTGGTTCTGAAAGAAACAGCCAGACACAAATACCAAAAGTACAGTTAGTGAGGAGGTACAAGGACCAACTGTCTCTGAGGACAGCATATGATGAGAGTCCTTCTGCTCCCCCAGGAAATCTTTTTGCCCACTGCTACTCTCATAAGGGTGTGGGACTAGATTTCACATTTCTTAAGGTGAAAAGAAGGTGACAAAGGTGAATCAAGACTTTTTTGAGGAAATTAGAAATTATGCTGAAGAGAAGATTAGGATTTTTATCACTGCAACATACAATGATCATGAGTGAGCTGTGAGTGAGTAGAGGATGAGATGGATAAGAACAATGGCCCATATCTTATGCATAAGTGGCATAAGGTCACCTTTGAATTTTCCCCAACCTTGGGCTTGATTTTTAAAAGGGCCTCAATAGAGATTGAAATTAAAGAATGGCTGGAAAATGGTAAGTATTTTCCATAAAAAATTTTGCCTGTGTGTGCCAGCTCTCCCTTTGGAGAATCCCACAGTACTAGGGGAATCCACTGTGGCTAGATCTAGGCACATGCCTAGAATAAAGCAAGTGAATTACTCCTATGATTTCATATGATTTTCGTATGTGCTAAAGGTATCTTGCCAAATTAGAGCCCATCCTGGAAAATGCTGAGTGCCCCCTCCTGGCACTGATGTCAATGGGACTCATAACTGTTCCATAATTTAGTGGTCAAATGACTTGTTTCAAAGGCAGCTCACACATAACTGTGCACTTACCCCAGTGCTACATTTATAATGTGACATAGACTTACAGAGTTAATAATTAATGTAAATTATACACTTATTACATGCTTGTTTGTCTCTGTAAAATAATTAGGCCCACTAATTAATTCATTGGGGTCAAATCCAAGAACCATCTACTCAGCCTGAGCAGCAGCTGTGGAGCTGTTCTATGGAGACTTTAAATCTATGGGGGAATTAACCCTCTGCCATCATGTTGCCTGAACCTCCCTCTAGGTTTCCACTGCACTGCCACACAGGGGTCATTCTCTGAGCTGCGCAATTGCTGTGCCTGAGCCTGTGTCCACTGAAGCCAATAGCCAAGTTCCCATTGACTTCAGTGCTGCAGGCTCAGTCTTGTTCTGTAGGAGGTGTGTAGCTCGCCCTCTGGCTGCATTCCCCTCCCTCTTTCTGCACCCCGCCCTGAAGAGGGAAAACACGCTGATTATGCTACCATGGCTGCTTAGGCATAACTAGATTTACTCCTATTGCACTGTTCAAAGGGACCTGTAAATGAAATACAAAGTCAAGTTTATGCCTCTTTATATCTTATAGGCAAGGCCTATAGATTTTATTAACAGATCAAATTCTATCTGCTTTTCATGTTGCAAATATCAGGTGTGTCTGGTCTGGTCTTCCCTGGTTTTGCTGGTGAACTTCTCAGGGAAGTGCACTGGGAACTCTCTCAGCTGCTGAATGAAGGTATCAAATCTTTAAAGAGCCTTCCTTTTCTTCAAGTATTTGTAAGGTGTTTGAGTGTGGTAGGTGTTATTTCCCGCAACAGATTTTGAACAGTGAATAAAAATCACTTTCTGTTTCAGTAAGTGAGGTTGCATTTTCTAGCAACTGTATTATTATAAATAATACCACTACTTCAGGGGCCTAGAGAGCCCTCCAGAAAAGTAAATACCTGAAGCAGCAATACACCCTTTGAAAAATTAGCATTAAAAAATCCCAAGGTTTTTCAGTCCTTTACACATGGCATAGAAGTACCAGAAAAGCACAGACTCAACTTTCACCCCTTTGCAGATCACCTTTAAAGCTGATTGCATCTATTGTGAGAATTAATGTCAACGGTTGTTGTCCCTTTTTGACCAGAGCAGCTGGTCATGGTTCAGGGCCCTTGGGGATTGTCCAACTGGAAATAGAAGGTGATGGCGCCTGCTATTTGCTTGGATGTACTGTTGTTTATTTACAAGGAATGTACAGGACGACTCATGCCAGAGGATCCAACAGCAAAAGGAGTAGTGCCTTCACTTGCATCCCCAAATCTCTTTAGCCAACAGCTCCATGGCTGCGTCTACACTGGTAAATTAAGTTGACTTAAGCTTGCTTAAGTCGATTTAATTTACCCTGCGTCTACACTACAGTTTCCTTAGAGTCGACTTAAGCAGCTTGCTTAAGTCGACTTAAGGAAAATAAAGTCGACAATGAAAATTAAGTCAATTTTATTAAACCACCTTTTTACTCGATTTAAGGCTTAATTTGACTTTTTAAAGTCGAATTAAGCCAGTGTAGACATGGGGGAGCCCTAAGTCGACTTAGGGCTACCCCACAACTACACCAATGCCCTCCCTGTTGGGGGGGCACAGGCGGAGCCTGGCATGCCCCCCAAAGGGCAGGGCAGAGCCCTGTGTGATGCTGTCTGGATTTAGGGAAGCATTTATGATATTATTTTCTATCCATATATCCTAAATGCTATAATCCATAGGATTTATGTCATGTTTGGTATCAATAGAAAGGTAGTAATTAAGGAATACAATCATTGTGTCCTTAATGGCTCATCAGGTTACCCCCTGGTCCCATTGTAGCTGGCACATTCCTTAACATTAAGGACACAATGGTTTTACACAGCCACCTCTCTCAGACATTTCCATAAAATCACACAAGTTAAAGTACAGATATAACACCAAATTCCTAACTAAACTAACTTCTAATCCAAATACAATTCCTAGACATAAACTATATAATCATTCCCAGCAAATTACTACTTTCTATTGATACCAAACATGACTTAACTCCTATGGATTATAGCATTTAGGATATATGGATAGAAAATAATATCATAAATGCTTCTCTAAATCCAGACAGCATCACACCGTGCCCACATGCCCTGCCAGGGTCCCTGTCCCCCTTTGTCCCATTGCACACAAGGGGTTCCCCACCCCCGCCTCCATGGACCTGCCCAAGGTCTCCCTAGCCCCTAGAAGTTGACCTAGGCATCCAGTGTGGTCACTCTAGGTCGACTTTGTAAGTTCCCCTTTAAGTCGACTTTAATTTTAAGTATAGACTCACTAAGTCGACTTAGTTAAAGTTGACTTAAAAGTGCAAGTGTAGACATAGCCCATAAGCCCCCTTTCTAGCTTTTTTCCATGGTCAGACTGTGTTCACAGGCTACAGCTCTGCTTCTTCCTTTCTTTGTTCACAGTGTCTCTATGTGCTGCCCCTCCCACATTCCCATATCCTTACACAAGCCTCAGCCAAAAGCTCCTGGGTGTGTTTACACACATCTTTTGTTTTAGGTGGGGGATTATGTTTACACTTACAGTAACTGAACGGTGAGTTCACACCTATCAATCTCAATAGGCTTTTAACCCAATTCATAACAAGGTTCACGCAGCTCATAATATGACATATCCTGTGAAGGACCTTGACTTCAATACCTGCACATACAAAAATAGTCTGTACACACGATACCCTTATCACATGGTAAGGCACCGAGCTGTACACATGATAATCTTGCTTGTTGCGTGGCAACAGCCCCTTGCTGCGTAACAGTTAAACCACCCAAAACAAGGGTGTTTAGGCTTACCACGGAACAGTTGTTCCATGGTAGAGCCCATGTGTACAGTCCTTGTGGTTTTGACAGCCTCCAGAAGTGTCCCAGAGTGCCTGTCAAGGGCACTCTAGGACAGAGGAACTGTCAATTTCACCACTCTAGAAGAGCGGTGAAATTGACAAATAGCCGCAGCACCGGGGCTCAGCTGCTGCTGGGGGGCACCAGCTGCTGGGGTCAGCTGAGCCCTGCTGGGGAGCCCTGCCAGGCAGTGGGGCTCACCCAGCAGCTAAGCCCCAACGTCAGCAGCAGCAGTGGGGCTTGATCCACTGGGGCTCAGCTGAGCCCTGGCGGATCAAGCCCTGCTCCGCCGAGGCTCAGCTGAACCCCAGCCGCTCAAGCCCCGGTGGCTCAACCCCGCTCCTGCTGAGGCTCAGCTGAGCTTGCTGCCCTGGTCGGTTCAGCTGCTGCGGCTGAGCACTGCCATCCCGCAGGGCTCCAGCAAGCCCCATTATGGGCAGCAGCTCTTCAGCTGCTGGAGCCCACTGCGGCAGCTGGGCTTCAGCCACCAGGCTCAGCTGCCACAGTAGGGCTCAGCTGCTGGTGGCTGAGCCTCATGGCCCTGGGACTCAGCTGACACTGGCTGGAGCCCTGAGGGGCAGCGGGGCTCAGCCACAGCAGCTGAGCCCTGGCAACAGCACCTCTGCCAGCAGCTGGCAGCTGCAGTGCATGGTGGGCTAGGAGCCCACCACGCACTGCTCCTTATAGCGAAAATTCAAAGCAGAGTGTGAACGCTCCTTTTTGCTATAAGGGGTGCTGTGTTATAACATTGGCTTGTCTCGCCATGTGTACATACCCTTTCTTTCAGTGGGATTCTGTGGTCACGGTCATCACCAGGGACACATCCTTTTTTTATTCCTGTAGATTTGATCATTTTGGCCTTTCTTTTTTAACAGGTGGAAAACAATAAAGTGTTTCTGGTTAAATTTGCCTACTTTTCATTTTGCATTATGTGATGCTACCTTTCGTAGTTTTGTGTGTAGCAGCGCTGAGAATTAAAGCAAGGGATGAAAGAAAATTATGAACTTCTCCTTAATTTTGAATGATTTGGATAAATTATTAATTGACAAGAGATTTTAGGTTTATCCCATTGCAAGTTATGAATAAGTATGTTTAGGACTTCACTATTTTTTTTAAATCACACTAAGAATGTTTTTTATTACAGATAACTTCAGACTAAGATATATGTATATTTGTTTTAGTCTCTTTGGGCTGATGAGTCGGACCTGAACACTGGTAGACACACAAAGGGAGTTTTGATTTCTTTAGCTTATACTATAAAATATTTTTGAAAAACAAGGGGATAAAAATTAGGGATGAACCTAAAGTATAGCTCTGGATCTATGTTTTCTCAGAATATGAGGATGCTGAGATGGAACATTCTGATCAGGGCTCAGAAAAAAAGTTAGCTACAAATTTCTGATTAAAATCCAGAAAATAATAATAATAATAATAATAAATTACTTAGTATAATCATTCTCTCTCTTAGGGTAGCTCCTTAGAATTCTAGTAATGATCCCACTGCGCTTAAGCACTGTACTGACATCTAACAAAAAGACAGTTCCTGCCCCAAAGAATTTACAATCTGAATACTATGGGGAATATTTCCTAGATAGATAGACCAGACAAGAAGTCTATAGCTGGATTTCATATTCCCTAGGCATAGGGGTGTTTGAATCTGGCTTTTGGTTTAGACCTGTCTCTTGATAAAAGAAAAAACTGATTCTGCGCTGTACTTCTAGGAGATGCCCTGTTGATGCTGAGACCCAGCTGTACCTAAAGCTAAGGTATATCTACTCATGGCTGTAAAAAATTTTGTATCCTGTGTGATGTAGTTAGCTTGACCTAACCCTGACTATAGTGCAGCTAGTTTGATAGAAGAATTCTTAAATAGACCTAGCTACTGCCTCTCAGAGAGATGGATTATCTATCTACATTGGTGGAAAAACACCCTTCCATCAATGGAGGAAGTGCTTACACTGCAGATGTGCACTGTAATGGAGACATGACCTAAGGTAGAATTTTCCTCTGGCCCTTTGCAGTCTGTTTCTGGCTCCCATACACAGCAGCAACATGTAGTGTCAAGAGTGGCCGACCTAATGCTAAGACATTTTACCTTTTGTATCATGTTAATCTCTTGTGCAAGGCCTTGTGTACACTCGCACTTATGCTGACAAAACTTGTCTCGCTCAGAGGTGTTAAAAAAACTGAGCGACGTAAATTCTGCCAGCATAAGTGCTAGTGTGGACAGCGCTGTTGGTGAGACACCCTCTCCCATCAACACAGGCATTGCCGCTTGTTTGGGTGGTTTTATTATTTCAGTGGGAGAGCTCTTGTTTGTTGACATAACAGAGCTTACACGAGCACTCTTCCAGCAGCACAACTGTACCAAGACAGCTGTGCTACTAAGTTTTATGTGTAGAATAGACTTAACTCCATTAAAGTCAGTGGAGTTACACCAGGAATTAATTTTCACCTTTTTATGTTTAGTACAGGATTGCAGGGTTTTAGGGTGGGATACACAAATATACTTGGTCACTTAAATCCTGTTTTTAGGAACCACAAAACTTCCACCTAACCCAGGGTTGTCACCCAACCTTGGTTTGCACCTAAGTTTTTGCAATAAAAGTTCCCTAGGCACCTATGTTGTTAAGCTATAGAGTCAATCTACTGTTTCCTCTGGCTCAATTCATATTTAACTATTCATTTAATTAATTAAAGTGGAACTATTTTAATAGGCGAGACCTGCATCAGAAATCTCATAGTCTAGTAAAGGTTAGGTACTCATGTGAGAAGTGGCAGATGCTTGTTCAAATCTCTTTAAGTCCCAGGGAGGTCTGAGCTGGGGAACCTCCCACATCCTGGGTAAGTATCCTAACCACTGGACTAAAACATTATAAGAGTGGTCCTCTCTTCCTCCTCCTCTCATTTGTGTGGAGTTAGGTGGCCTCTGAGTGCACATACTTGATTGAGTCCCACATGTGACTTACTTGGCCAAATGCGTATCTTCCACTCCCCCCCCAGTTTGTGAATCACAAGCAGAGATGGGCACCACTCTGCATCCCAGGAAGAGAGACTGAATTCCAAGAGGGAGGTGTGGTTTAGCACACAGATCTTTCATTGGAATCTCCTATTGGCTGGCTTAGATGTCTCCCCACCTAGTGTCCTGGGTTTGTAGATTACATTCTATGATGTCTTTCGCTTCCTTTTCTTTGTATTGGAACTTAGGTTATTAATTTGAGCTTTGTGAACTGTAATGTTTTCCTGTGATTTTCAAGGCACCTCAAAAGCTCAGTACCATGACACTCAAGTCTCTCCAGTGGATCTGGTCCTGCAATAGCTGGTTAAAGTATGACAGTAAATCAGTCAGCTTTCCTTGCAGTATTGTTTAATCTTTCTGATAGATATCATACTCAAGCTTCATTTCCTTCAGACTCCACAATAAAGAACTTTTTCAGCTTATTTCCATCATCTGCATATGTTTCCAAAAGACTATAAACAGAAGTCATTCCCTAGAGGAGAGAAGAACAGGAGATTTAATATCGATCGGCACATCGCTTGTTCTTCTCTTACTCAGATCACATGACCTTCATTTGAATTTCACCTTAGGCAAAACATGAAATGCATAGATTCTTTGTAAAACTGTTAAAAGTGTGCTTGAGTCATTCAGGCCAGAAATTTAACATACCTTTATGAGTGGCTAAGTGTGGTGCAATGAATCCTTGAGACACAAACAATGCAGGTGTCATCATTGCCATTTAACCATGCATGGCATCAGAAAGCAAGAACTTCTGCTCCAGAAACAGAGACCATGACCATTTCAGCTACAAAAGATGCTTCATTATCTGTCATGCTGTTAGCACTTAATATAGTTAGAGACCAGTCACTAAAGGGGGAACATTTGATGTTTCCTTCAGTAGAAGATAGAGATATATGTGTGTATGAACACTAGCACACCCCACTATAGGAGTACATTTACATGTCACAGTAGGATTTACAGTCTTGTTAGACTGATGAAAATCATTTGCATGCATATGGTCTGGAAAATACATTGCTTAGTGGAAGTTTTAAAAAATACCATGTTTCCAACACTGGTTTTATTAAAACAAAGCAAACAAATGGGGCATTTACTGTAGTTCCTATAAATAAAGATGTGAGAGCACACTTATTTTGGTACAGGTTGGCACACTTGTCTTGTTTTACCTAGACCCTAAATTAGGGTTTATGTACACTTAAAAATTATTTCAGAATAAGATAGGATGTGAATTTAAAATGCAACAGCTATTGTAGAGCATCTATTTTGGTTAATTTTCCCATTTACACAAGCCCTTAGGTATTGTACTTGAATTTTTCTGCAATTATTCAGCAGCAGGAAAATTGATTAAGGATTACAGAATCATAGAAGAATCACAGAAGATTAGGGTTGGAAAGGACATTAGGAGATCATCTAGTTCAAGCCACTGCTCCACCTAAGAATGCAGGACCAACCCCAACTAAATCCCTAGCTAACCCATTCCAGTGCTCCAACCCCCTTCTAGTGAAAAAGATTTTTACTGATATTCAACCTAGACCTTCCCCATCACAACTTGAGACCATTGCTCCTAGTTCTGTCATCTGTCACTATTGAGAACAGCCTAGTTCTATTCTCTTTGGAACTCCACTTCAGAGAGTTGACGGCTGCTATGAAACCCCACCTCATTCTTTCTTCTGCAGACTAAATGAGGCCAGTTCCCTCAGCCTCTCCTCATAAATCCTGTGCCCCAGACCACTAGTCATTTTGTTGCCCTCCACTGGACTTTCTCCAATTTGTCCACATCCTTTCTATAGGGGGGCCCAAAACTGGACACAGTACTCCAGATATGGCCTCAATATCCTTATCCAGTTTCTTGTCCACTCTAACCCCCATGTCTTTTCTTCTGAACTGCTGCCTCGCCAGTTGATCTCCAGTCTGTAGCAATGCACAGGATTCATCTGTCCTAAGTTCAGGACTCTGAACTTCTCCTTGTTGAACCTCATTAGATTTTTTTTTTGGCCCAATCCTCCAATTTGAATAGGTCAATCTGTATCCTATCCTTACCCTCCAGCATATCTACCACTCCCCCTGGATTAGTGTCATCTGCAAACTTGCTGAGGGTGAAATCCACCCCATCAACCAGATCATTAATGAAGATGTTGAACAAAACCAGTGCCAGGACCAATCCCTGGGGCACACCACTTCATACCAGCTGCCAACTAACATTGAGCTGTTGATCACTACCCATTGAGCCCAATGATCTAGCCATCTTTTTACCTTATAGTCCATTAATACAACCCATACTTCTTAAACAGGCTGGCAAAAATACTGTGGGATATATATAAAGTCAAGGTATATCATGTCCACTGCTTTCCCCACATCCACACATCTAGTCATCTCATTATAGAAAACAATCAGGTTTCACAGGCATGACTTGCCCTTAATGAATCCATGCTGACTGTTCCTGATCACCTTCCTCTCCTCCAAGTGCTTCAGGTGGATTCCTGGAGGGTCTGTTCCATGATTTTTCCAGGGATTGAGGGAAGGATCCTCATTCTTTCCTTTTTTGAGGATGGGCACTATATTTGCCCTTTTCCAATCGTCTGGGATTTTCTCCAATCACCATGAGTTTTCAAAGATAATGGCTCCGCAAACACATCAGCTGTCTCCCTCAGCACCCTCGGATGCATTTCATCCAGCCCCACGGACTTGTGCATTTTCAGCTTTTCTAAATAGCCCTGACCCTGTTCTTTCACCAGTGAGGGCTGCTCATCTCCTCCCCATACTGCGCTGTCCAGTGCAGTGGTCTATGGGAGCTGACCTGCTCTGTGAAGACCAAGACAAAAAAACCCTATTGTGTACTTCAGCTTTTCCACATCATCTGTCACTACAATGTTTCCAATAAAAAATCTTTATTTTGTATTTAGCCCAAATGACTTGATTGTATCATTTTAATGAGAACAGTGAAATTAATCAACACCAAAATGATTAATTATAGCGAGATAGGTAAGTAAACCAAATAAACTATTGTAGCGTTAAGCCATGATACACAGTTCTCTTAGCAGACAGTACAGATAATTATTCAAACAGTATATTTCACAGAGAATTTGCAAATTACTCCAATGCACAAGCAACAGACACTGTGAACGTTTACAAAATCCTGTCAACGCTTACAGCGGGAGAAAAGGGCCAATGCTGTCTTTAAACTAATGGAACAAAGATAAAACGTTATGCTGCAAACAGTAAAAATAAAATAAGTTCCTCCAAAAACTGCAGCCTTTGGTGCTAATATCTAAATCACTCTTTACAAATATAAACTGACTGAAAAAATAATAATATCCAGGTGAAGATAGTTTACACATAATAGGGCACAAAAGACCCTATAATGGATGGAATTCAACGCCACATCTGTGCTTCTAGTTAAGCTTGCCAACGGCATTCATAAGTGAAGATTAAATTATATGTTGGTATGGATGGGGATTTTGTTGATCTGCAGAATGCAGAAGGCTTTTCTTTCTTTCTTTTTTTTTTTTAAATGAAGGCCAAGCATTTTGCTTTCTTGAATTAACTGCTGTATTGTTTCATTTCTTTCAATAAATGCACTACAAGCAGGACCTGTGCTATAATTTCACTCAGTGAGTAATTTTCAATACCAGAAATTGCTTTCCCTGAACTAAAATACATTAGCTCAGTTTAAGTTATGTAATGAAGTGAAATTCAGAAGGGAAGCTTCAGGTTGAATATCAGGAAAAATTCCTGGAAGTGAGAGGTTTTAGATTGTGTATCAGCCTTCTGAGGAAAGTAGTAAAAGTCCCATTGCTTGGTTCTTTTATACATTGATTGGTGAAATCATAATTGCATTGCCAACCCCAGGAATTCTAAATTTATGAATCATGTCCCAAAAAATCAGATGTGGCTTAAAATCATGAAATTTTTAAAAATGAAAATTTGAGATTCTTTTTCTTTACCTTCTGGGTTTTGAGTCTGTAGGAGTACAGTTGGGTTATAATTTTTAGGCTTTCTTCACAACCATGAAGGGTAGAAATTTGCTTTTATTTAATGAAAGCTTAGAGTTCCATGTAACTATGGATATGGAGCCTGGATATGGGGGCTGTCTGACAAAGCAAATGGCACAAGATTTATGGCAAAATCATGACAGTTGGTAACACTGAAACTGTACGGAACACTCCTTGTCATGTTGACGGGATGATCTAGTGGACCTTTTCCAGCTGCAATTTCTGTGGGCTGAGTCCTCAGTGTAAATTGGTGTCATTCCATTGAAATCAATAGAGCTGTGCTGCTTTATACCAGCTGCAGATCTGATGATATAAATCATCATTTTCCAATGCCAAAAGCATGCCAGTGCTGCCCATTATAACTCTTTGTGGGATGTTTTCTATATTTGGTATAAGAAAACTATAATTTATGCCCTGATATTTACTTGTCAAACATTACCTCTGTTAACAATCTCTAAAGCATTTATTATGTACATGGATAGTTTTCTTTCATATGATGACATAATAAAATACTATAATTACTACAAAATGAATTTAGAATAAAAAAAATCCAAGCAGAAACATTCATTGTTACTGTGACTGACATATTTTTAGTGGAGAAAGATGAATTTACTTGGGTGGTATTTGCATATCTTTTAAAATCACTGCTGATCAATTTTGAGTAGCCAAAAGGAATGAGATTTCTAGATTCCCCCCCAACCCTCTCTCGCTTTCCCTCATTGGGCCGCTTACATTGCTTTGAGGTTTTCCATTAATCTATGTAATCTATTGAGAAAATTGCTATTTATTTCACCATGGATAGGTGCCTTTCCCATTATGAATAATGAAAGAAAAAATTTATATAAATTGACGGTCATCTTTTGTGCCAGTGGTGTGCCATTGAAAGGAGACAATTAAACCTTGTTGCATGCTTTGAGGTGTTCAAGATCATAAGGATGTGAAGTAAGGTCAGTTTTCTAAGCAGAAAGAGGCTGCCCTAGCACAAAGCTTGTTCATACGAACTATATTGCTCTTATTATATCCAAGTGCTGTATTAATACAATAGAGTCTTATAGAATAAATAGCAGGAAGAAGAAAATGTTTACTGTGCTGAAAGCAATGGTAAAAAGAGCTCCAGAGAACCCCTGGCCGAGATAATGACACATGAGACACATTAACTCTTCCCTGTTACTGCACAGCAGAGTTGTCAATTCTCTCTCTTTTTTTTTAAACAGTTTCATTTAGTATCTGCAAGTTGCCATAAAGTACCAAATTACCATGAGCTAGATTTTTAAAGATATTTAGTTTCCTGACTCCCATTGAAGCCAATGGGAATTAGGACCCTAAGTATCTTTAAGAATCTCATGCCTTACAATTCTTTAGACAGATGGTGTAATGGGATGGATAATGCCCTGAGGCCTTGATGGAGGCCTTGGTGGCCCTGTTGTCCCCTGCCCCAGAAAAAGGTAGAAGAAAGGCCCCACAAGCTGCCTAGAATGGCTGTGAGGGACATAGCCACTCAGAAAAGAGGCTGTGGGAAGCAGCCAATTAGGGCCAGTCAGGGTCATATAAAAGGCACGGCAGGGCCAGTGTAAGTTTAGTTTGCTGGTAGGGATCAGGGGAGTAAGAGGTGCTGCTGTCTGGTTGCAGGAACTGAAAAGTGATGAAATGAGATTGACTTAGCTGGGATCAGATGACTAACAGTCAGGTGAAAAAACTCCAGGGAGGAAGCCTTGGAGGTGCTGCTCTACTCTAAAGCAGAAATCTTTGCATGTAAGCTGGCCAGCTAAGTCACTGAGATAGCTCTTCTTGGCCAGATTGTGAGTTGATCTGGACAAGGGCTATAGAGACATTGCCAACAGAGGGATACTGTTTTGGGCTGAATTGGACTATCAAGGGACTGAACCCAGGGAGGGCTGCAGGACATTATGGAAGGCATTGAGCCAGGCCCAGTTAAATCATATACCCAATTTGTTTGTTTATCATGTAGACCATGAGCTGAAGACTCTATGCAAGCTAGAGAAAAACTGCAGGTATGCACACACTGGACCAAGGGATGCTTGTCAGAAGTAAGTGCAACCCCATTACAGAGGGCTATATTATTATTTGTATTACTGCAGTGCCTATGAGCCCCAATCACAGGCCAAGATCCCATTATGCAAAGTGCTGCACAAACATCGAGCAAAAAGATGATCCCTGCCCCGAGGCATTGACAATCTAAGTTAGAAAAAAATAAACACACACACACACACACACACACTTTAATCATCATGAATTGGGAATAGCTGCTTCATAAACAAGTGATGAGGTCACTCCTATCTCGTGTTGATTTGGGCCAGGTTCTCAGAGGGTGTAAAATAAGTTGGCTCATAAGTTTAATATAACCATGCTTCTTCATACCAGTTAAAGATCTGGTGGTCTAAATTCTTTACAGCACTATATATCACCATGTATTCTGTATATGTACATTTAATGTACATTACAGAAAATGTGTTTTAGAAATGTTTAAAGATGTTTTGAAAAATATTCTTATGACTTTATTATCTCTCTACCTGTAAAGCTGGATGCCTTAGCAACCACAAGCCCAAAGGTACAACCTTTAAAGGGAAAGAAAAAATTACACAAACACTTAACTTCATTATTGTAAATAATCCCATTCAAATAAAGAGAAGTACTCAAAACTCAAAAAAAAATTTGTATAATGGGGCCTAAGAATCTAAATATGACCTGAAATAGCGTGTCTCTATATAATAAAGCCATAGTTTTATAGACTTCTGCAGAGTAAATATGAACTTAAACAATGTTAGCTCAAGTTTGGTGATGACAATGTGTTGTAAAGCAAGTCCCTGACTAGCAAGTAGAGGTAAAGCCTTGAACATAATGTTTTAAGGCCAGAAAGAATGGAGTAGGATGTCACATTCAAAAAATAATTGCAATAAGGGAAAGTTTCTAAAAAGGCCTCTGTAAGTGGTGCCTGCAGAGGTTTTTTAAGTAAGACACAAAGGAACTGTCTTCTAAGGAGCCAGTGTGGATCTTTTCACCCCCCATACCAGTGTTGCCTTAAAAGTAAATCACCTGTTTCTAGAGTGCAACAAAAAAAGCTGCTGGTCAGCCAGAAAGAGGGGAAAAGAGAAAGAGTAAAGACTTTTGGGAGAAAAGAGGATATAAATCTCATCTAGACTATAATTAAAAATTGGGATGAGCTATCTCAAATCAGTCGTTAGCTAAAGTGGTAAATGGCTATGAACTCTTTTGTATGAAGGGTATGAAAAGAAAGATGAATCTGTGGGTTCTTAGTGAGATTTTTTTTCTGATCATGCTGGAGCATGCCAGGATGAGGTAGTTTCTTCTAGGTCTGGGGAAGTATTTATAAGTATGCTCACATACTTATGACTACTTTGCTACCATATTGGGTGTAGTAATGGCTTACTTTTAGCCTGTCAGGCATGTTTAGAGCATAGATGCAGTTTGACTTTTATTTTTTGGTGGTGCAGGTCCAGTCTGGTCCATTGAGCCATGCGTGGACTGGGGGAAGCAAATTCTACATCTGCCAGAGGTTTGCAGTTTGAGGGGACAATTCCCCTATAGTACCTGAAACTGTGTCCATGGTTTACAGTGATTGGGTAAAACACTATTTGGCTTTTGGACTTAATAAACGGATTAATGGTTACATTAGTGTCTTGTGGTCTCCCATATTAACATTAATCATTTCTAATATTAATAATGCCTGCATCTAGTATCTTCCTCTAACTGTTGTTTTGCAGTATTGTCCAAAAGCCCCGGTCAGGATTGGGGGGCAGGTTATGACAAGCAGTGCAAAAACATGTAGCAAGATACTGTTCCTGGCTTAAAGGATTTGTAGTCTAGAAGGCTAGAGTTGCAGCATAGAAGTAAAGTTGTCAGGACGGTATTGGGGCATGCATCTTGTTAGTTCCTCTTGTTCTCACGATTGTAGTCAGTTATTAATTTACCAATAGGGAGGGTGAAGCAGTGTGAAGGGGAACAGAATTAGGAGCACTGAATGGGGAGAAGAGGGTAGGCAGAAAGTGGACAAGAGGGAGGTAAGACTGGAAAGGCCCAGGGAAAGTGAGGCTGGTAGAAAAGGGAAAGTGATGGAAATAGAGCTGGAGCAAGCAACTAATCAGTAGACACAAAATTTTCACACTTGTAAAAAGAAGTCTGCACTGTCTGGTGTCTCTGAAGGTTAGAGGGGATCAGAACATGCAGGTAAGGGGACCACAGCAAGGCCTCTGCCTGTCCTGTTGCTGCTCTTAACTATTGCTGGAGAAGTCCCTGCTGTTCATGGATGCTTGTTTTACTCATGGAGCTTCCTACTCTTTTTTCTTCAATCCACATGTGACCATCATGGGACCTTCCAGTACTAGAAGGAAGAGCTGTGTCCCACTGAAAAGCTTGGAAGCTCCCCTTCCCAGTGATTTAAATCCCTATATCTAGTCATGAAGGACCTTTCATTTGTTACAGAAATTAGGACACAATATTGCCTGGCCTGCACTTCAGTTCTGTGTTCATTTTTTTATTTTTCGTGAAGGCGGAGGAAAGAGGAGAACACTTACGTAGTGGATCATCTTTTTTGTTTTTGTACATGTTGTTTGAAGCCACTCAGGAAACTGGAATGTGGGGAGTAGGGAAATGGACTCAGGTGTTCCTGATATGAACTGTGTAGTGAGAGAAGCAGGATTCCCTTAGTGCAAAGATTCATTCAGTGCCTGTCTTACCAGATGGTATTCAGTGATAAAATATCCATGAACACCTATCCAATGTAGCCAATCGTCCTTCCAACTATTTGATAATTATTGTCAAAATACAGAATACATGTTAGTGGGGTAAAGGTTTAGACTGAAGAGGTGCAAAGAGTGCTGCGTATGCATGAATGGACCAGGCGGCTGGAGAAGAAGTGAGGCAATGCCCTGGCTCCCCTCTGCTTCCTTCATTGCCAAAGCAGTTGGCTTATCACAGTGAGAAATGCACAAATGGTCTCTTAGGAGTGTTGCAATGGCTGTGCTTCCCGGCAACTCCCAGAGTCAATATTGTAGGTATACACAAAGTGAGCACTCTTCTCCTGTACTAACAGTAACTACTTCAAGGCAGCATTACCCAGGAGCTTCTTGACATTTAAGAGATCATTTACTTGTGGAAATCCAGTGAACAGCTGATGGGATGTAGCAATTTCTTGAATCTGTCAATCTGTTGTTCAGTTGTCAATTCATAGCATGTTGTAGAGACATTTTCAATAGCAGGAAGTAAGCTTTGCTAATCTCTGTAAAACCCATAAATAGTTCCTCAATTGTTCCAATTTAATGGTTGATTATTCTGCTAGGATAGCAACGTCTACAAATTTAAGATGGTGAAGTAGGTCTGGCTTCAACAGAATATTGACTGAGAAACAGAGGATTTCGTTGCACAGTTTTGTTAATCATAAAGATATACATGTACAAGCAATTTAAAAAAACATTTCATCTTAAACATCAGATTGCAGTGTCAATTCAATGTAACTTTGTTTAGTGAGAAACACTTAGAGCAAAACGTTACTCTGCTAGCCAAAAATGTGTCAAAAATAAATGTTCATTTATTCCTATGTAGCAGTAGGATCAAAAATAAGAAAAGGGGAGAGAAACTATAATGTAGCTTTTATTTTAGCTTTTAAAAGGAAACATATGTTTTAAGATTTGACATTCCTGGAGCACAAATGGTTTATGATGAATTTCTTTGGGATTTAATTAAACAGCTTTTATGAATAGAAAAATAAAAAGAAACTTATTTTTACTTTTACCATGAAATATAGGGTCAGAAGGTAGGATAAAATATACAGGAAGATGCAGGCAAAAATATGTGCAGAAACCCATTTTCAAAGGGTATATTTATTGTGTGCTGTATATGCTTTATAATAGAATTTTGGGCCAATTGCTGAACTTGCCCTTAGTATATTGGAGATCTCTTTGGGGATGCGTTGGAAGAACAGGGAGGTTAAAGAATTTCTTTGCAGAGTATAGAAAGGCAACAGAGCTATTTGCTGGCAGTTACTGCTCCCTTTTTTGGGCTATTGTAGTCCTGGCAGCCAGCGTTCTTTCTCTCTCCACAGGAGAGAATGGCTGATGGCTCTACTTAGCTATAGATCCTCACTACCCCTACTCATGCTATGTACCTGGCCTATTCCTACATTGATCCCAACCATCCTATATACTGAAGTGCAGAAATACCTCTTATGCTGGGTCTCCATATCTATGCTCCCTTTTTCTACAACAGTACTACACCGTCTGGGATTTCCATACAATCATAAAGTATAAGACTGGAAGGGATCTCAAGAGGTCCTCTAGTCCAGTCCCCTGCATTCAAGACAAGACTAAGTTGAAACTAAATCATTGCCAATATGTGTTTCTCTAACCTGCTCTTGAAAACCTGCAATGAGGGAGATTCCACAACCTCCCTAGACAATTTGTTCTAGTGCTTCAGTACCCTGACAGTTTTTTTTCTAATGTCCAACCTAAATCTCCCTTGCTGCAATTTAAGCTCCCTGCTTCATGTCCTATCCTCAGAGGTTAAGGAGAATAATTTTTCACTCTCTTCCTAACAACTTTTTCTGAACTTCAGCAGTCCTTAAGGTATCAGAGTACAATGTTGCTAGCCATTAGAATCTTTTGGGGCTGAGATGGTGGAGAAATTCTGGCAGAATACCATCAGGGCATGCAGACTCCCCTCTTTTCATCATGACAAGTCCCCCTTTTACCTCATCAATACTGATAGTGGGCGGTCTTCCTTGAGGGATTGATACAAGTGTCTGGTAGAGTTGCTCATACATTTCTCTTCTCTCACATTTATCAAATGATTAAAAAGTGATTCCAAAGCCTGGGAGACCCACAGGTAAAGTGGAAAGCTATAGGCCAATTTCTATCCTATGCACAACCTATAAACTTATTGAACGTATCATCCTCAAAAGAATACACACTTTTACTGAGCCAATTATCCCTGTCAAACACTCCGGCTTCTAGCTAAAACATAGCTGTTGTGACCAAGTTCCAGCACTCACAACTTACATTGAGTAAAAAATAAAGACTGTCGGAGTATTTGTCAGCCTGTCATTTGCATACGACACTGTATGGATTAAGATCCTGATGATGAAACCTATAGAAACAATACCTTGCTATAAAACACTTTGCCTGTGGTAGATTATGCTGAGTAATAGGTTCCTTTGGAAGTACCTGGGTAATAAGATCAGCTCACTCCCTACCATAAACAATGGACGACCACAGGGCTCTGTATTCGCGCCAACCCTTTTTAATACCTATATAGGTGATATGCTTCCTGCAGATCCAAATTTTTGTGATTTTAGTTGATGACCTTGCTGTCAATCCAAGCAGCAAACTTCCATGACAGTGAGAAAACATAAACTGACACCATTGAATATGGAAAAATACTTCCAGAAATGGAGGCTCTAACCAAACCTCGGAAAACCAACAGTAAGCACATTCCATCTTGATAATAGGATGCCAAAACCACACTAAATGTAGCCTTTCTTTTGTGGTAAAAATATTTGACATGGTTACACCCCATCAAGCTTCAGAATGAAACTTGACTACTCTTATCTTTCATTACCACCGTGAGAAAGTAGTTGCAAAGACAAAAACGAGAGCCCGCATAATTAAAAAACTAGCAGATACAATCTGGAATGCATCAATATCACTTTTGTGAACATCTACACTGGCACGTGTATATTTGGCAGCTGAATATTGTGCACTGGTATGGCGCACATGCAGCTACATGCAACTTGTATTGCATCACTATTTTCAGCAGGGTGCCAACATCATTGGAACCCTTAAGTTGATTTCAACACCATGGCTTCTTGTTCTGTTTAGCATCATTTCCCCACCAATACACTGAACTGCTGTGAAGCTTATCGAATCCAGAAAAATGGATGTCTTGACAATGCCCCACCTCCAGTGCTTAAAGTCCCATAAGCCTTTCCGCAAATATTCACTCATCCTCATGCAGTCAGGCTTTGATCAGTAGCCGTGGGTGGGCCTGGGTGAGCTGGGGCCCACCCACTTCGAGATCAGACCTATTTACCACAGTGTCTGGCTGCAGTGTGAGGGCCTGATCTTGCCACCTCTCTCCCTCGGTCTCCCATGGAAGCTCCAGTTATTACCTAGCTGCTTGTGGCTGGACCCACCCTGCAGACTCAGGGGACCTGTCAGAAAATGGGCTGGCTACACCCCTAATTAGAGGGAGTAAAGCAGATTGGGCTAAATAAGACTTTAAAAAAAAAAAAAAAAAAAAAAAGCACCGTGTGGTGGATCCACACAGAGGGTTCCTGTGTTCAATTTCCTGTAAAGATCTTGGTCAACTCTGAATGGAATCAGATCCAATCATGGTAGATGTAGATATTTAATGCACAAATGGAAAATCAAGGACTCCCTGGAATATGTGCGTGGCTCACCATTACAGTCCACCAAACATACCACCACCTACTACAAAGAGTAGAGTGGAAGAATTACTTCTTGTGTCTTGCTTACAACACTCTTGCTGATGCATCCAAGAATGATGTTCAGTTTTTTTGCAGCTGTTACACTGAGTCTGTTTAGCTTGTATTCCACTATAATCCCCAGATCCCTTTCTGCAGTTCTTTCCTAGACAATCATTTCCCATGTTGTATGTGTGCAATTGATTGTGCCTTCAAGAGAAGTAATTTGCAATTGTCCTCACTGAATTTCAATATATTTATATCAGACCATTTCTCCAATTTTTCCAGATCATTTTGAGTTTTAATCCTATCCACCAAAGCATTTGCCAACCCCTCACAGCTTGGTATTGTCTGCAAACTTTATAGGTACTCTCTATGGGTGTGTCTACACTTACAAATTAAGTTGACTTAAGCTTGCTTAAGTTGACTTAATTTACTCTGTGTCTACACTACACTTTCCTTAAATCGACGTAAGCAGCTGCTTAAATTAATTTAAGGAAAAATTAAGTCGACTTTATAAAACCTCCTTTTAAGTCAACTTTGCTGGCTATGTCGACTTTAGAAAGTTGACTTAGCCAGTGTGGACGTGGAGTAGCCCTAAGTCGACTTTAAATCGATTTAGGGGGCTCCAGGGCTTACCCCTGCCCTCCCTGCCAGGATGGCTGGCACAGCCACAGCCTGGTGTGCTCCCCCAAAGGGCAGGGCAGCGCCCTGCCCCTATGCCCTGCCAGAGTCCCCGTCCCCCTTTGCCCCATTGTACCAAGGTACAATGGGGCAAAGGCTGAGCCCCCTGGCACTTGGCAAGGGGTTCCCCCCCACCACTGTGGACCTGTCCCAGGCCCACCTAGCCCCTACAAGTCGACCTAGGCATCCAGTGGGAACGCTCTAGGTCAATTTTGTAGGGTTCCCTCTAAGTCGACTTAAAATTTGTGTGGACATGCTAAGTCGACTTACATTAACAAGGGTAGACATAGCCTATGCCATTATCTAAATAATTTATTAAGATACAGAACAGGACCAATCCCTGTGGGACTCGACTCAATATGCCCTTCCAATTTGACTATGAACAACTGATAACTGCTCTGTGGGAATGGTTTTCCAACTACTTATATGCACACCTTAGAGTAGCTTCATCTAGGCTATATTTCGCTAGTTTGTTTATATGAGACATTATCAAAAATCTTACTGAAGTCAAGATATATACCACATGTACCATTTACCCCAAAAGTTTGCTACCTTGTTAAAGAAAGCTATTAGCTTGGTTTGACATGATTTGTTCTCACAAATCCATGTTTACTGTCATTTATCACCTTCTTATCTTCCAAGTGTTTGAAAATTAATTGCTTAATTATTTGCTCCATTATCTTTCTGGGTACTGAAGTTAAACTGACTGGTTTGTAATTCCCCAGGTTGTCTTTATCCCCTTTTTATAGATTGGCCTTGTATTTGCACTTTTCTAGTCCTCTGTAATCTCTCTGGTCTTCCATGAGTTTTCCAAGATAATTGCTAAATTCTCAGATATCTCCTCAGCTAGTTCCTTGAGTATTCTAGGATGTGTTTCATCAGACCCTGGTGTCTTGAAGACATCTAACTTCTCCAAGTAACTCATAACTCATTCTTTTCCTATTTCAGCCTCAGATCCTACCTCATTTTCACTGTCATTCACTATGGTAGATGTCCAATTCCCTTCTAACCTTCTTGGTGAAAATTGAACCAAAAAGAAATTTAACACTTCTGAAATTTCCACATTTTCTATCCTTGTCTTCCCCCCTCCCCTTATTGAGTAATAGACCTACTTAGCCCTTGGTCTTTCTCTTGCTCCTAATACATTTGTAGGACGCTTTCTTGTTACCTTTTGTGTGTCTAGCTAATTTAATCTAATTTTATGCATTGTTCTTTCTAATTTTGTTCCTACATGGTTCTTATTTTTAAATATTCATCCTTCATAAATTGACCTAATTTCTACTTTTTGTAGGATTCTTTTTGAATATCAGATCATTAAAGATCTTCTGGTTAGACCAGCGTGGTCTCTTGCCATAACTCCTACTTTTCCCAACAGCAGGATAGTTTGCTCTTGCGCTCTTGATAATTTCTCTGAAAAACTTTCAAACTGTTTTTCCCCTTAGACTTTCTTTCCATGGGATTTTACCTACCCACTCCATGAGTTTGCTCAAGTCTGCTTTCTTGAAATTATCTTTGTTCTATTTTCCTCCCTACCATTCCTTAGAATTATGACCTCATAATTTCATGATACTGTCACTTAAGCTGTTTTTCACTTCCAAATTCTTAACCGGTTCCTCTCTATTTGTCAAAATCAAATCTAGACTAACCTTTCCCCTGGTTACTTTCTCCACCTTCTTAAATACAAATGCAAATTAAATACAATGCATTCCAAAAATTTGTTGGATAATCTGTACCCCAGTGCATTTTCACAATTTGTTTCAATTCTACCTCCTCATTTTTGGTCACACAACTTTCCTAACCCTTCCTGTTTTGGGCTAAATTTAGATTTGGTCTCTTCTGAAAGGTGACTTTTATCTTGAAAAGTTGAGTGAAAACATTCCAGCTGTTTCAGCACTTGTAGTTTCTCCATTTTAAAGTAAAGCTCCAATTTTTGTGACACAGATGTAATAGTGAAACAGCTGGTGGAAGACAGTTGAAATTTGGCAGGGTAATGGCTCATTTGGGGAGCGCTGATGTAAGCTCAATCAAAGCAAAACTAGTTATGAGTCACTGCAAGTTACCATCTCTGCACATTCATTTTTGCAGTTTCTTAGTAAGTTCATGAAATATGTAGCTAGGGAAGGCTGCACTGTTTGCCCACATCTGGTTCACTTAGCAGTGCAGTGAAAAATGTAGTGCAGATGTATGGAGAATGTGGCTGGGCTATGCAGCATGCCCTTGCCTCAGTAACTATATAGTTTACAGAAGTGTTTCAGGGTGTCTTAATGATGTGAAAATTCCACATTATTGAATATAATTGGGCTTTCGTTATGTGATTCTATATTGTTTATCAGATGAAGACCAGAGTCAGTCCAATAACTAATGGGAAATATTCCTATTGGCTTCAGTGGATTTTGGATTAATCCCAAAGTGAACAAAGACTTTGAGTGAAACATTGGACCTACTGAAATTAATGGCAAAACTCCACTGAATACAATAGTCAGGATTTCACTCTTTAGGATTTTACACTCTAATTAAGTCCAAAATCAGACATCATTATCTATTTCATCATAGTGTATTTTCAATATGCCACTTGGGAGAGAGGTGTCCATTCACATAAATGGATTCACTAGTACTCTATTTTCTGTTAACTCTGCTGGTAATAATATGTTTAATAATAGTAATAAAATAATATACAAAGAGGTATAAGTCCCAATCTTGCTCCTATTCAAGTGAAGGTAATATTTGCCATTTGGTGCATGTGGGTGATTCTCTGCCTCAAGCTATCATTCTGAAATGGTTGAATCTTGCATCCACTTTGCACAAGCATAGATGATGACACAAAGGGCTAGATTCTCAATTACACCAAGGCCATTTTACATCACTCTAGCAGTATATAGGGAACTTGAAGTGAGTGTAAACTTAATTTATGCCCTCTTCAAATCTGCTTTACATTCCCAGAATAGTTAATGAAAATAGGGAAAATAAAAATCAAGCCCTAAGTGTAAGGAAGTGGCTGGAGTGGGTGGGTGAGGTCTTGAGGCCTGCATTTTGCAGGAGGTCAGACTAGATGATCGTACTGGTCCCCTTCTGACCTTAAAGTCTATGAGTCTATGAGACTCAGGTCATAATCTGCAGTCAAACTTGACCTGAACAGGAATTACACCCATGTACAATAATTGCAGATTACATTGCAAAAAGGAAAGACGTGGTTTTATATTTGTGATGTAACAAGCCAATTACACTCACACACTGAAGAAAATGCTACATTTTATTAGCTGTCATCTCCCTTTATGTTATGAGACATATTTGGGGCTGTATTTCACTATATTTCCTTACACATTTCCATAAGATTAATTAGCTAATGTTTGCAAAGCACTTTGAACCAGTGAGGTGCCATATAACTGCTAAGTTGTCTTATTATTTATTATAAATGAGATGAAGGTAAATTTTAGATGCTGACTAAAGCCTTGTAATTTTTATGGTCAAAAGTTTGTCAAAAAGATTTTATCTTCATTGCAGCAATGTGCTACCAAAGATGTTGAATCTTAAATTAACAGCTGTTTCACCTCAAGCAAGTTATGGATTTTTCTTGATTTACAGTAGTCGGGTTTTTTGTATCTCTTCAGAGGGAGATGGGGAGAAGTGTGTGTTCATGCAAACAAACAGCCTAAAGGCCAAGGGTTATTTTTAAAAAATGAATATGAGAAGTTAGGCTATTAAATCACATTTAGGCAGCTAAATGAGTAACCTGTTTTTTTTAAACTGTGGAGGATGCAGCAGTTTCTACTGAAATCATTGGGAATTACTCATTGACAGCGGTCAGCAGCCCACCTTTGGATTTAGGAAGTTATGTACAGTCTAGGCTGGATTAACCATCCACAGTGCCCCAGGCTACTCTCCACAACGCCCGCCCCCTCCCGCCCCGGCCTGGGCCCCTACCACCCCACTGTGGGGCCCCCGCCTGGGGTCCCAGCCCCCTCCATGATGGTGGCCTGTGGGCAGGCCATTGCTGGGGGGCCAGAGAGCCCTTCCACCCCAGCCCTGCTACAGCCAGTCTGGCCCTGAAGGGTGGGGCTGGCTGGTGTGCGGCATGGCCTGCAGTGCAGCCCCCCCTTTCGCCTCCCGGAGCCACAGGTCCTGGAAGGCTGCACTGCATGCCAGCCGGCCCCGCCTCTTGGGCAGAGCGAACAGGCCCTGGTCCGGTCTGGCCTGTGCCTGGGGACAGACCAGCCAACCCAAGGAGGGGACAGAAGCCTGGAGCCTGGCTTCTGGCTCCAGGTCTCCACCCCCCACCCTCAGCACCAGCAGGGCAGAGTCCCTCCCAGTGCTTGCTCCCTCAAGCCCCTCTGACACTGAGCTGGGTGGTGAGTGTGGGGGCAGATGAGGCAGAAGCCTTGGGGGGGCCCCCTTAGGCCAGGGCTTCAGCCCCCATAGTCCCTGCATTAATCTGACCCTGCTTTAGACACTTGTGTTAGAAAACGAGCCAAAGACCCCAATCCAGTAGTGAGAACTGTGCAAGAACTGTTACCTCCAGGAGCTTCATTCACTTCACTGGGATCCTTGTAGGTGAATGGGAATGCCCATATGGCTCTCTTGGCAGTACTGGAGGCCCAATTATTGTTCCACATATTTTGGATGTTCTATACCTTTCCAAATGTCAGAAAGTTAATTGGAGTATTTTTCATGCAAGGTGCCGTGGTGTAAACAATGACATTAGGTGTCAGGACAATGGAGACTCGGGGCCTCTTGGTGAAATTTGTACAGTCACACTGTTCTAGGAAGGGCGAATCAAGCCCATTGTGACAAAAGTGTTTAACAGAATTCTGCCATGTGTTTTATGACCAGTGTGCGTTAGGATATTTTTCTGAAAACCATGTTAGCCATACCACATTGTAGACTTTGCTCCCAGTAATGTCTGACATAATTGATAAGGGTTTTAACATGGATCTCCAACAAAAATATCCCTGTCCTTACTGCTTAGAAACCATGTTAAACCAATGGTTGTAGTTAGAAGTGTTCAGGGTTGGAGCTAGGTATGTTCTGATCCCAGTATAGACAATGCCTGGATAGTGTTTGCCTGTAGGGGAGCCATGCCAAAATAGCTTAAACAGGGCAAAATCCCAAAGAATGGGGCAGGCTGGTGGTTTTATTTCCACAAAATATTCCAAGCCAGCAACAATCAGCTTCTGAATACTCACTGGTTATTCAGAAGATAAAACTACAGTTTCCTTAAAGCCATTCAGACCTCTGGCTTCTACCTAGAGAGCCAAGTCAAATATGATGGAGATTATTGAAAATCTTCATCCATCACATTAAAAGAAAAATTCTATCAATCCCAAAGGACAGGATATATTACTAACTAGGCCAATAAATATTTTGGATTTTACCCAAATACACACTTATGCTTATTAACTAATTTAATATTTATTTTAAAAGAGTGTATATATACAGATGAGAATAAAGCTCATAGGTCAGTTTGAAAGTAGATGAGTTAATTGAGTTGCAAAGTTCTTAATTTTCAAAAGTCTCTGGAAATTACCCAAACAGCTTTGGGATCAACAGTTTTTGTTTAGAGCTTCTTTGTTAGACGTGAAGCAAAAAATGAAAACATAATGGAGATGATGAAGCTGCCATGTATAATTTCTTTCAGGGGAGTCACTGTCCCACAAAGTTCAGAGTCCGGCCAGGGAACTGTGGCTGGGCCGCTGGCTGGCGGTGATAAGAGCCCTATTCGGAGCCCTGGGGCTGGATCCTGCTGCTGCCGGGGACCCTCACCGAGGACTCGGGGCAGTGGCGCTGGGATATTGGGCTCATGCCTGTGTGCCCACCACCAGCGACGCCCATGCTTTCTGCCATATGTCGAATGCTCTTTGTTTTAGTTTATGAAAATTCACAAAACCAAGATGGAGTCCAGGGTCACATGAGCAAATCACATGTCCTTGCATGCTTTGTTGTGTCATAGGAGTGGCCATTTACTTATTAACTGGCCAAAGCATCTGCAGGAAGGCCCACTAGTTAGGAACAAACTCCTTTTATGGCTCATTGTGAAAGATTAGTATCCCTTAGAGATTTTGTGATTGAACAATGCCTGGCGTTGTTCATTCACAAAATAGTTAGACTGGGTACAAACAAGTGTTACCTCAGGAGCAAACCCATTTGAAATCCAGATGGAAAGTCATATTTATAACGTCAGATACAAAGATGATACGTGCATATAAACAGGATAATCAAGCCCAGAAAATCATAGCTTTTCTATTGATTCTATACAAAACATACTTTGTATAAGATTTTTTGCAATTATACAACAGTGGTAGCAACAATGATATATATATATATATATATATATATATATATATATATATATATACATACATGATCATATTTTAACCATACAATGTCACATTTTAATCATATAGCATCACCGTCTCTATTAAGTCATTTAATGTTATGGCTCTCATCATTATTCAGTGTTTTTCACTTAAAAATTAAAGTCTGCAAAACCCTCATATTGATTGATGATGAAACCTATTCTTATGCTGTGACAAACTCCATTGAACTTTGGGCCAGACACACCTATTAATGGCCCTTCATTTGAACATATTTTACTCGTACTTTGACTCATTAATTACTGATACAACTATGGTAACATGTTAAAGCTAGTACTAATGTAATTGCATATCTACAGAATTAAATACAGCTTGTTTTCTTGCTGGGGGATTTTTCAGCATTTTGAAAGTCCCTCCTTCAGGCTTTGACTCTTATTTACACTAAGGTGGCTTTAAACCATACTATTCATCATTTCTGGCCACTTTGCCTTATGGGCTACTAGGAAGCCCAGGCCTCCAGAGTTTGGGGCTTTGGAACCAGGGACTCTGGGTTTCAACGGCCTGTGATTTTCAGGACACCTTGCCATACTGACTGCCTCATAATCAGGGCTTCCAAGCTCCCTCCTGAGGAGCTGGAAGCCATGGGAACCCTTTCTCTGTCCTGGAATCTGCTCCCTCGCACAGAATTGACAGTTTTTGAGCCCTGGATCTCAAATTCTGAGGCTCCTTGCTTATTCATGGATCCCAGGGCTTTTAGGCTTCCGGTTTCATGGATTGATGGGAAACTAGGAGCTTATAAGCCCTAGGAACTATGGTTGATCTGGGAGCTTTGTAACTCAGGCTCCTAAGATCAATTTCATTATTAATTTTTTTAACGTACTATTTCAGTTATATCTCAATATTCTTTTTGGTTTTTCCTGTTAGTAAGAAAACTCAAAATTTCTATTTTTTGTTCTGAAAAGGAATGAAATCTTTTCCAAATTTCACACACACTATATATGAACTCCTACTTTTGACCAACTCTGCTAGATAGTCCTCTTTCCATGTGTATTCAGTAACATCTGATGATGGCTGACTAAAATAAATGTTTGCTATTATTACTTCTGTCAGTTCTACATAGCCAAAACTACTAGGTGAGAGTGATATAGATTCCATTCTATTTTTTATATCAGCAGAATTATCTAAATTAAGATTGCAGTATTCTCATTTTTGGTGATGCATAAACCAGGAAGAACCCAGCTTGGCTTTCAGATCACAGGCTGAGTTTGCAGGATTGACCATCAGACAAAGATGGGGTTTCTTTGCAAACTGAGCGTATTTGATCTGGAAATCAGCAAAACACAAACATGGAACCTCATCATACCTGTTTTAGAAAGTTCCAAAGGGGTAGCTATATTAGTGTAGCTCAGCCAAACAAACAAGGAATCCAGTAGCACTTTTAAAGACTAACACATTTATTTATTGCATGAGCTTTCATGGGAAAAATCCCACTTCACCAGATGCTTTGAAGAGGAGGAATTTACAGAATGGGAGGAAATTAAATGCAGGGAAATGTATGACATAGGATCAGGTCAGGCTGTAACAGCAAATCAGAATAGGTGTTGGGATTCAAACACTGGGGAACAGCATATAAAGGAAGGTGAGGTCAAATCACCTGTTGTAATGAGAATAAAATCCATAGTCCTTGTTTAACCCTGAGGCAATGGAATTAAATTTACATGTAAATTTCAATTCTGCAGTTTCTCTTTGAAGCTGTGATTTGTTATTCATTTGTTTGAGCACTGCTATTAACAAGTCGTCAATGGAGTGAGCAGGGAGATTGAAGTGTTCCCTGAGTGGTTTTTGAATGTTGTGATTTCTGATGTCTCTATGGAAAAGAAAAATGGACACAAATCTGACAGGGAGAGACCTGATGAGTCACCAGAACTTGCTCATGTGACTCTGGATTCCCTCTTATTGCTGTAAATTTCCACAAGCAGCATGGCAAAGGCCAAAGAAAGGATGTAAAAGACAGCTGCATAACCTCCGTCTTGTAGTATTCAGTTCAGTCTTTCGGCCTTACAGTCTACAGCCATCACCTACCTCTAGATCTATTAATCTACAACCGAAGCTGTGAAACAAAGGACTAAGACCCATCCAGGTACTGGATGTACACCAGGGGAACTATACAAGCTTGCAAACTCCATATTCTGCCAAAGATTCGATGTATATGGAATTTTAAATCATTGTATGTATCTAATTGCTTTAATTCTTTAATAGTTCTCTTATAGATTGTTTCTTTCCTTGTACAATAAACCTTTAGTTTTAGTTATTAAAAGATTGATTGGCAGCATGGTATGTTGGCTAAGACCCAAACTTATAGTGATCTGGTAATGTGGCTGATCCTTTGGGGTCAGGAGAATCCTTTTGGGAAAGAGCATGGAGTTTTAAGTAACTTATCTCTTTACTAAACTCAGTGGCTTATTAGGGGCCAGAGACTGAAATGCAGTAAAGGATGCTGAATATATTTCGTTTTTAGCTACTTGATAACCAGTGTGTGGGCTCAGGAACATTATTTGCTTGCTGATTGGGAAGCCTGACTTCAGGGTCACCCTCAGTACTGAGAGAATTTGCTCTCATTTTGCAGCTGCCCTGATCTTGGCATTTTCAGGTGGGTACCCTAGGCATGGCAGGGCCACAGCAGTTACTTTACATTCCCTGACATCAAAGCCTTATCTAAAAGAACAGTTTAAGGGAAGTTACTTCTGGTCTTGTGGTGAAGTTATTCCTGATTCACAAAGTGGCTATTATATAAGGTCAGAGTACTGAGAAGCAATTGCCATACACCTCCACACCTTTATCACATCCCTTTACCTGTGTCACAGATTGCTAGCAGAACTGATTGAAAGATTTCCATCAAAATAACCTCCCTCCCCCCACTCTCCACGAATGCCTTTGAGAGCATTTTGGTTGAAATGTTTAATTATGACAAGTCAACAAAAATCATGCAAAATTTTGAGCCACACAATTTTTTCCCCATAATTTAATTAACCGTTTTTTGTCTATCTCTACTTAGTGGCAAGAAGGTGGTGAGTAATCTCCTCATAATCCAGTAAACTATGTAAAGTGGCCTTTGCCACAGTGTGTAGCCCTCTCCAAGAGCTCAGCATTTCCCTCTGGGTGAGTGAGCTCTTTTATAGGAACATTTTATTTTCTCAGACTTTGTATTTTAACTCACGTGACTGATTTTTTTAAAAAAAATTTGGAGACAAAGTGCTGGTTTATAGTAAGGCACTGTTTTCTGGAGCTAAAACAGCTGGCTCTTTCATACCAATATTTTTTAACTAAAATAGCACAGCAAGATCAGTGTGTATAGAGAAGAAAGAAAAATCAGCTGGTGAGCCATTAGCATTCACTTTACATGGTGAAAAACAAATATAGCTGTCATTTTCTAACATTCCCTATAGATAAATTGAAAATGTGTAGTATTCTTTAACGTAGTAAAGAAACAGAGAATTGCCTATTACTCTGAGAGATATTACTTGTGTAATATATATTATCAAGGGGGGGGGGGGGGAAATGATCTATCTAGCTATTTGGCTTGATGTTTCAAACATATCTTATCTCCCTGAATCATAAGACTCCTTTGAAAAAAAAACAAACCACAGAAAATACTCAATTAAGAATGAACAAAAATTGCACTTGTTCCTGTCTTCCTACTCGTCTCTGCTCTGACTATATTTGATACCAAAAGCAATAGGTGGGTTAGGGTTAGGATTAGATTGGGTGTTTGAAAATTCTTGATAATACAGGAATTGTCTTCCTTGTTGAGATTCTTGAAATAGGTGATAACAGTATACCATATTCGATAAAACATGACAATATAGTTGGTGGGATTTTTTTCTTTCTGAAAATACCCCATTGGAACAGGAGAAATTCATTATATCATATCATATCTTTCATCTGGTTTGATGACAGAGTCATAAAAGTAAAGCAAAGAACATGTCATCATGCTTTGCCAATCTTCTCCTACAAATGTGACACTTCTGTGGATGTCTGATTTGCACAAGAACAATATAGCGCTGTTCTTTCTCAGAACATCTGCATTGGGTGTCTGTCACTCTGTAGAGTTTTCTGCTTCACTCACTATACTAAACAGATCAAATAGTCACCCAAATCAATTCATAATCTAATTCCATTGATTTAATGGATGAATGTGCCTGGAGTTACTTATTTTTAAACCCATATTTGAATTTTATTTTGAAGTTAGTGCTTATGAAAAGTAGGAGCTTAACAGTCTTGCAGACTGAATTATGCACGGAAAGGGTACAACATAAGCAGCAACAGTATAAAAGAAAAACAATCAAGTTTCACACTACTTTGCTAACATGCCTAAACCTTGTCCTATGAGGACAATCTGTAGAGGTGCGAAACTAGTTTAGTCTTGATGACCATAGCCTCTCTGCTGGGACTGTCAGCCAGCCAATTGCATTGTAAAATTATTGTCCTCTTGGAATTAAACTGAACTCTCTCCAAACAGGACACTAGCAGCCATCAAACAGTAACAACTGTCAGTCTCTATTAATCTGGGCAAGTTTTGAAGCATCTAGGAAGAAAGACACATTCCCCTGACACATTTGCTCTTACTCAGCCCATATTTCTGACATTATATGGCTTTTTACTTGTGAATACCATCTGTAGTGTACAATATGCCTTGTTCTAACTTCCAAATACAGAGAAGGATCCTAGTCAATCATTACCTTCAACAAAACTGATCTCTAAATAACCAATGTTTGGCAGAGGTGCCAACAGCTAACTGGATATCAAACTGATGAGAGATCTGCACAGTAGGGTAAATGCCATCATTTCACATTAGGCTAAATATCAAGTATTCCTGTCCAACCTGATTTTGGATTGGTCATTAGTACCATCATCTTCCAACAGTGCATTGATTATTCTTTAGCTAGTACTGTTAACAGAAAATAAGAGCCTTAATTCTGTTGGGGAAAAGCTCTAGTCCTGTCAAATTCTTTTCAGTGGTCAACACATAACATTTGGCTTAAAAGATAACTGACAAGAGAATTTATTCTGAATAACTATAGCAGTTACATATATTTCAGCCAATAAGATCTCCTCACTAGAAGTTTCAGTATTTTAATCTTGTCAATTTAGAGTAAGAAACACAGAAAATCTTCTTCATACAATATACTTGACACACATCTATTACAGCATTTCCCAGAAGCAATTTCCAGTGTTTTCTTACAGAATGTCTTATTAAAAAGTTAAAGAAAACAATGTATCTTTGACAGATAAAATTACAAAATTAATGGGACAGGAGAATCCATTCAGAGATATAGCAAAACATATCAAGAACCAGATGCAAAGGAATGAGAAAGAAGCACTTATACTATTGAAGGGGGAAATGAATGGTACTAATGATATGTTTTTGTTTTTTTCTCCTATTATTACATTATAATAGTTTCCAGAATCTTCTGTCAGGACTGGGACCCCTTTGTGCTAGATGCTTTACAAACACAAATGAAGACGGGGTCCCTACCCAAAGAAAATTCATTTTTATGTTCTACTTGTAGTCAGAAGTACAGTAATTTGATTTGACTACTAAGTAAAAGTATCATTATGCTCACTAACATTCCAAACATGGAATTTTGATACTAAAGGAATTCCATTTCAAGAAAGCCCTACAAAATCATATTTTTATAGTTTATTTGCAATTGCAGTTTCTTGTGCATTTCTATTATTGCCGCTTAATAACATTTGCTTTGCCTATGGAGAACTGATAGAATGTCACATAAAAATAATCATTTCCTAGTTTCTGAAGTCAGACTTAATTGGTATTTTATTTTCACTTTAGACTGTATAAGAAGAGCTCTGTGGAGCTTGAAAGCTTGTCTCTTTCACCAATAGAAGATGGTTCAATAAAAGATATTACTCACCCACCTTATCTACCTTCCTTTAGGTTTTTCTGCTATCATCTTCTGAAATGAATTGAACAGTCAATACAGTTCCATTTAGAAGGTATTTATAAAACATTTAGAGAAAGACAGTATGTATGTAAAATAGTTTTATGTCCTGATTTTGCTGCAAAACTCCAATTGGCTTTGAATATGATTTGTCCTTTGGTCTGCAATGGTGATATGCACCAACACCTAGCCAAAGTTGTAAAAATAAAAATATTGTTTGTATAATCTGCATATGTTATGCAAATACTGGAGATGCATGTTTCCTGTCCAAATTTTACCAAAAGGGATGTTTGGTTTTTATTTTATTGGTGATATTCTGGCTTTGAAGATAATTTTTACATTATTTTCTTACTGAACTTTTATTGAATAAGGACCTATTTCTCATGATCTCCATGAGACTGTTAGATTAGAACTATTAAATTTGTCTGCAGACATGGTATGCAGAAGACAAAAAACCCCACAACCTTTGTGGCTTACATTAGATATGGCATGTTTGAGACTGTGATGTTCCCACTGAGCCTTTAATTTTGGCATATAGTCAAATGTCTGAAAATAACTGTTCATGTTTTCATGCCTATTGAGCATCCCCTTCTATTTTCTCTAAAAGAGCTTTTGGCTCACCTGGCTTCAAAACAGGTGTTTCCCTTTTTTTCTGTATCACATTCCGAGCTTAGCTAGGAAGAGTATGGCTGCTTCAACCTTCCTGTCAAACCCTATTTTTTAAAGTGGCACTTTTAGAAAATACAATTTAATGCTTGGCTTGTATACCTGAGCTCAGGTGGGAAAAGACTGAACATTATTTCTTTTCTCAGAAGCAAAATCCTTAAGGTTTCTTCATGACCTCAGAATCCATTATTTCTCTTAAATTCCACTTAGAAAATATTTACTGTATGTCAAATATTATAGTAATATGTACCTGCGTAAGACTGGAATAGATATCTTTTCTTTGATTTTTTGGAGTGAAATCTTCTGATTATACAGTATAGGTCTTTTCTTAACCCAGTCTGATGGTTCCTATTCTAGCAAAATTTTCATAGATGTTGATAGGCAGTTAGCCCACGCAGAACTTGCAAAAGCAGCCCCTTCATATAAATAGGGTTGTCTGACACATTCTCAGCATCTAGGCCTCAGCCTTCCAAAAAAACCCGATGAAATTCTTCTGTTATGGGGAGTTGCAGCGGTCCTTTGTTTCTGTTATCCTACTATTATATACTGTATTATTAGTAGCCAACAGAATTTTCAGCATTTGTTTTCTTGAATCAGGAATCTTGCTCTGTATACATCTTCTTTCTTATGATTTGATCAAAGTGGCTATTCAGGGCAGACACTCAAGATATTTAAGATTCCGCTTTCTGAACCAATGTCTTATCAGTGTGCTGAAAGCCACCCTATTTTATATTAATCTCTTCCAAAATACCTTGGATAGAATCGTCTAGGGAGAATTGTTCTTCTGTGAAAGCCTCTGGCCTCTGCACAGTGAATTGGCTATGAGTCATGGTCTGGGGATTTTTACATCTTGATGATAAGGCATAAACAACAAATAAATGAGATAAATACTGAGGCTGATACTTTCAAAGTCAAATAGGAGATCTGGTCACACAAACCCAACTGAAGAGAGTGGAAGTTTTATAGATAAAAATTCCCAGTTGGCTTTGAAAAGCTGAGTCTGGCAGCCCCATATTGTGTATAAATAACGGTACAACAACAGATGATCGGAATGGAAGTAAAAAAACAAACCCAACCCCCCCCACTTTTTTTTTTAATTTCCTTGCATAATGCTGAACTTCTAGTGTAAACTGCATGAGTTTAGTTTGCACATTAAATACATTGACTTGATCAATCACTAAGCTACCTATTTGGGTAGTTTTATAGCACTCACCACTATAGTATGTGAGTTCCAAGAGTCTACTCAAGACTTTAAACTTTTAAGTATTAAAATAAGTTAAAGAGGAAAGAAAAAACGTAAAGAACCCTTCTGTGGTTCCCGCTAATGTGACTATATAAGAAGAAAAGAAAAGATTATGTACACAAGTTAGAAAGTGTTTGCAAACATTATTGTTAATATGTGCACCTTATCAACATACATTGATTTTTAAATACATCCTTTAGTTTAAATAGTTTGATTTTCTGTTGGTAAGACAAAAGAGAACATTAATAGCCATTGTTTACTTAGTTTACAGAATTGTACATTGGCTCATCTAGAATAATCCTTTTTTGCTACACTTAGCTTAAGACATCCCAAAGAATACCAAAGATGCTAACCTTCTGAGGGGTAGGATGTATATTCAGTGTAAATAAATGTTTGATATTAAGTTCTGCTTTTGATTTCATCTTCTATAAACAGTGAAGTTCTTTCAAGGTTATTAAATGAACAACGATCTGTGTGCCTGTATAAATATAATTATTTCCTTGTGACAGCAGGGTCAAATTCAAGACATTATTTATAATCTAGGAAAAATTTTCTTTGCAGTGGCATATGACACAACCTTTAATTATTACATGAATTCAACAAATATTCTCCCTTGGGATGAAACTTTGCACACAATCTTTCCATCTTAAATGTCATTTTTGAGAAAGTTAATTGTGAGAGGGGCTTAAAAGTGAGAGGCATGCTCTGTCCATGTATATTCTGACTATTACTGCATGCAATCCAGCAAGCCGACAAAAAAGAAAAAGCATGGCTGAGTGGTTGTATTTTACCTGTATAGAGCTCATTAGAACTTTCTGATGGTTCATAGGTTAAACCTTAGACCTCACTGCAAATCTTGGAAAAAACTACCACCAACATATTCAGGATGGCATTATGTCTTGGTGTTTATTATTATAGGCTGCTGCTTATAACTTTGCCTTTTTTCAACCATGCCCCCTGAAATTTTCATGCCACGTATCTATCTCAGGCTGATATTTCAGACTGATTTTTCTTGAACTGTTTCAGCAAAAATGGTTCAGCCATTTTTAAGAACAAGATTAGGAAAAAATACATTATTTTGACCTTGTTTAAAAAAATCTTACCAATGTTTACCAACAATCTGCTGCACCTTCATGCTTTAAAGAAATGACTTAAAAGAATTTTTCAGGCCAGGTTCCTAGACAGCTGGGCAACCCAGGATTCTGGCCACCATTAAAGGCAGACAGCCTTGATGGCCAGCACCCTGGAGATCCAGCCACCCAGGGAGATGGTCAACACACTCACCTGCTTGCTTGCCTGTGAGACAAGCAACCAGGGAAGCCAGTTAGTTGGAGAGCCAATCAACCAAAAAGGCTGGGAGCATAAGGAGCCTACTGGATCAGCAGCAAGGGAACTTGGATGGGCTGGCAGAAATCAGGCTGGCCAGAGTGCCTGCTTGGTTTCCACCAGAAATTTTGATGGAATTGACGTGTTCCTGTGACAGAATGTTTTTGATTCCTGTTGAATCAGCATTTTCCCACAAAAACCTGGTCTGTTAGAAAATTTCCAACCAGTTCTGATTCTGATAGTCTTTAATGACATGATCACATCCACCGAAGGACATGTGGGCTGTGATGACTCTGCCTCTTCTCCTCCTTGCCAGGGCTGGGCTTCTGCTGGAAGTTCTTTCTTATTTATTATGCACCATGGAGTTTCCCAGCCATCTGAGGAGGTGGTATCTGCTACTCAGCTTCCTGGGTCCCTGGGAATTTGAGTAGCAGATTCTGCCTCTTCAGCCATCTGGGAACCTGCATGGTACATATAAAATAAGCTCTGTTCAGGGGAGGTGCAGAGAGGACAAGCAATGGGGGCCTTGGGGGAATGGGGTGTGGAGGAAGGGAGTGGAGCAGGGTGGGGAAAGAAGATGGGACATGCTGAATGGGAATGGGGAAGAGTGATGAATGCAGTGAGCAGAGGAGGGCGAGAGATCCAGGGAGGGGTCTGGTGCAGGGTGGAAGTGAAGTCTGGGTGGGTCCATGAGCAGAAGAGGGAGAATAAGGAGCTAGCTTCCTGAAGAGGAAGAAGCTTCACCTGCCGGTCATGATCATGTAGAATTTTTTCCTGCCTCATTCAGTGCACAGGCTGAACTTGGCCTAAGAATGAATCAGGGTTGAGTAGTAAAGGGGGTTGTTGTCTGCAGGGATCCTGGCTCCTTTGCTGAAGAATTTTGGAAGGTGTGCTGTGAACGAGGCATTTGTTCTCTTAGGATAATTGAATGCCACCTTAGAGAAATGGATTGTATCCCTGCCTCTGACACAGAGGATCTGTGTGATGTGGGGCAAATCACTGAAACCAGACTTTTTACAGGTGGCCATTAGCTGTCCGGGCCTAATGTCAGATCTGGGGCTTGACTTGTAGAAGTGCTCAGAATTCACAATTGCAGTTGAAATCATTGGGAGCTGTGCTTTGAACATAACATGCTTTATAATTTTAAGTATCTCAAGTTCAGCACTCCAAATTTTGCACACTAATGCTTGTGAAGAACTCAGATACTAGAGCAATAAGCATTGATTTTTTGGTTTAAAAAAAAAAGGGTGCTGATACTCGGCCAGGGACCGGGGCTGCCGGTGGCGGTGGCAGGAGCCGGGGCCACATCGCTGTGAAAAAAAGGTGCCAGTACTCCGTACCCGTGTACAAAAAAGAGCTGGCAGTAAGCACCATACAACAGTCCACTAGGAAATTCTGTCTTCAGAGCAGAGTTTGAATAGGGCACAGTAAATGGGGCATGTGGCCACCCACTGAACAATGAGGATAAAACAAAATATTGAATCGATACACATTCAGGCTATGTCTATACTTGGCTAAATAAGTCGACTTAGCATGTCTACACTCAAAAGGGACCTTGCCAAATCGACTTAAAGCATCCACACTGGACGCCCAAGTCGACTTGTAGGGGCTAGGTGGACCTGAGACTGGTCCATGGTGGTGGGGGGGGGCAGAGGAGGGGCTCAGCATTTGGCCCATTGTACCTGGGTACAATGGGGGCTGAGCAGGACAGGGACAGTGGCAGGGCATAGGAGCAGGGCTTTGTCCTGCCCTGTGGGGGGGAGGGGGGAGAGGGGGCACGCCAGGCTGTGACTGTGCCAGCCACCCTGGCAGGGAGGGCAGTGGGGGAGCCCTGGAGTCCTTTAAGTCGACTTAAAGTCGATTTAGGGCTAATCTGCCAGTAAAGTCAACTTTATACTAGGTTTTATAAAGTCAACTGTAATTTTTCTTAAATTGACTTAAGCTGCTGCTTAAGTCGACTTAAGGAAAATGTAGTGTAGATGCAGATTAAATTAAGTCGATTTAAGCAAGCTTACGTCGACTTAATTTGTAAGTGTAGATGCCCCCTCAGTGAGCACTGTCCCTCTTGTACCTTGAATAAAGAATGACCCCTATGAAAAAACAATATGTGATCATGTAAAATTCTGATGGAACAAACAAGGAGTCCTGTGGCACTTTTAAAGACGAATTCATTTATCACATGAACTTTTGTGGGAGAAAAAGTGTCTGACAAAGTGGGATTTTCTCCCACGAAAATTCATGTGATAAAATAAATTAGTCTTTAAAAGTGCCACAGGGCTCCTTGTTTGTTTTGCTGAATTAGACTAACACAGCTACCCCTCTGGAACTTGTCTGATGGAACAGTTTTCCAGCAGAAAATGCTCATTTCATGAAACTGAAATGGTTCATTGGGATGTTTTGATTTCATCTGAACTTTTCAACTGAAAAGTTTCATTTCAATAAGACAAAGTGGTTCATTTTGATTTTCATCATTTTTACATTTAACATAATATAATTAAATTATAATAAACTTAAAACATTTCACAATCTGAACTTGATAGATGTTCTGACCAGAGGAGGGGAAAATAAGATATCTCCATGGCTGGGTCCACAGCAATGCATGATGTGTGATCCTATCGTTCCTGCTATATTCCTTCTTTTTGTGTGACTTTTCATGCCCATCTTATTCCACCTACTTCTCTCTTATTTCTCATTTTGCCTTCTCACTAGTCAGTGCACATTTAATTTTGTAATACTTTTCTGAGATCGATTTGGCAAGCTCAAAGCAATTCTTTCTATTGCTAGGAGAGGCTAGTTACATTTTTATCTCAGTATTTACATGATTCTAATCAGTCCTTGCATCTTAAAATAAGAAGTGACAAAACCTCAGAGGTGGTGTAAACTCACCCTGAATGGGGGGCTGACATGCATACCTTGTGGAGGGGAGGGGTGCAGTGGCAAGTCCTGGGAGGAAGATGGGGCAGTCAGAGAGCTGGGGGAGACTCAGGGTGATTCCCTACAAAACCGGTCCTGTCCACACCTCCCCTCTACTTTCACCTGGCGAGTCGGGCAGAGAGGACTCCTTTGGCCAGTCCTACCTCCCAGTTCCAGACATGGACAGCCTCTGGTTCCACATCAGATGCTCAGCAACTCCAGCCTCCATGCCCCAATGCCTGGCCCCAGCTGCATTAACCCTGGCTACTTCCACACTGATCCACCACGTACACCATGCTCAGGAGGACACCCTGCAGCTGGGGAGGGAAATGGTTTGTCTGGCCCAGGATTAGCTTCCCTCACTAGGCACTTGTGCTGGGGTCCCCCACACAGAGGCTGGGAAGTAGTTAGAATTACCAGGACAGGAATGCTGTTCCAGCTCCCCAAAAACTTGCAGAATGGCCTTCTGGGATGACTCGGGTGCTGGTCCTAATCATCATAGTACCCAAAGATCTCACAATCTTTAATGGCTGTTTATCCCCCAACCCTCCTGTTAGAAATAGAAGTGCCATCCCCACAGAGAGTTAGGGGAGACTGAGCGTTTGGCCCAGTATCAGATACAAAATCTGTGGCTGAACTGGGAGCTGGAGCCTGGACCAATTCTCTCCACTAAATCATCCTTTCTACCTTGGGTTTGTATGCTGTGCCTCTGCTCTTCCACTTCCAACTAAACTATAACAATAATAGATGCTGCACTTTCCTCTATCGTGTGTTCCCCTTCTCCCCATTTATGTGCATTTGTCTTAAGCACAGGATTCAACTTTAACAAAAGCTAAGAGCTACCATTTAAAATGGGCTCTCTGTCTTTCCCAGCCATAACAGGAATTTTTTTTTTTTGCCCTTTAGAGAACCTGTATGCAAAGGGAAAGAACATAAAGGAGTCAGTTAAAAAATAATGAAATCAGTTTTTATTTTAAGATATAATTATTTTCCCTCTTGCTGTTGTGTGTTTAATAAATATTAAGAAAAATGCATTTTTTTGGAAGTTTACAAAAAACAAAATTGATGGCATTAATGAGTAACAAAAATAGTTACTTAAAATTTATAAACATCTGAAATATTCTCTCTGCTTTTCACAACAAAGGGGTTGGAATAAAGTTTTACTTTTCTTCAGTTCCCTTCAGTAATGTATCAAGGACAAGTATATTCAGTTCTTTAAAATGATGATAACCAAAATATTAGAGGTGTCTCTCAAAGCCAAGCATTCCAGTGATTCTCCAAGTAAATCTAGATTTGAAGCTTATGTACAATGCAGATATATTTTGACACTTTAAATATTAGATTTTTTTAAAGAAATGTTTGCTAAATTATAATCAATTGAATTCAAAGATAAATCCAATCCTGAGTTTTGCAAGTAAGTTTCTTCCAGTGCTGAATCTGATAATATAACACATCTTTTCTGAAAATGGGATTAGACAGAGATCCTAATCTCCAAACTGCACAGCTTCTAGCAGGTTAGTACAAAAGTGATGGCACTCAGATATGGCAGTATTTTTCTAAAGGTAAAAGTCACACAAGTAGAAGACTTGCTATTTATGTTTTCTATGGTAAGCTTGATTATCCTGTAAATCAGCACTGATTTTTGTTAGATCCCAGATAATTTTGTGTACTTCCAATCCCAGAGAAATCATTCCATCTTCTTGAATAATTAATATATGGCAAACATTTTCTATGCACATTGGTTTTTTTACCCTATACAAAACTTTCTGAACTCCAGAGAGCCTGTTCTACATTTTATGAAAATGTCTCAAGTCTAATATCACAAGACACATGCATACTTCTTTATTACTGGTTGATCCACAAGGTGGCACTAAAGAGAAAAAGTGACAATTTTCCTAATAAAATGTGATAATCAAAGCCAACCTGCAATATGCTGAATCAATATTATGTTAATTAGAAACATGCTTTCTGCATTGTCATTTAAATTTTATTTAATCATTCATTCTCCCCCAAGCTCCAGCTCAAAGTTAAGTTTTAAAGAAAGTGAGAAAGACTTTGGTAATTTATTGATCACAATTACAGAATCTCAGATATGGTAATTGTGACTAAACTGTCATTACGTAGTTTATTTTCTATTCTAAGGAATAAAGGCATTCAAATGAATTTAAAAAAAGGCTTAAACTATATTTTAAAAATAATTAGTAATTTCTGGTACCTTAAATTTGTGTTGGTAAGAGATATCATGCCAAATATTATTTATCATCTGCTATCTAAATATTGTTTCTACCAGAATATTTGGTCATTTATTTTACTTTGTGTAAGATCATCATTTTACTCTTTTAACATAATAAAATACTCCTTTTATAAATTGTACAGATCATTAATCAAGAATGTTGTAGACTTAGGGTGGGTTCAATTTGGGCCCTTTGGAAGTCAATGCAAATTTTACTATTGGGGTCATAGAGAGTTTTTGGCAATAACTTCAGCTGGGATGGGATTTCACCCAATTCCTCTGAAAATGACACTCCTATTGAGCTCAGAGCTAGAAAAAGAAGGGCAGATTATTAATTTCCCAAGAGGAAATACCATATTTACTTCCAGGTTCCAGCCTGGCTGTTTCTGAGATCTCAGACCGTAAACGTGTAACATTATTAAGTTAAAACCTCCTATTTTAGGTAATTTCTAGCAGCTTATACAGTTGCCTAGCTCTAATTTTTTTCTCCCTATCAGATTTGCATTGACAGACATATAGTACTATTAAGGATGCCTGTCTTTACAGGCAGACGAATGCTAAAAAGAGACCAATACTTTTTAAAAAAAACTTAAATAGTTATCTGATGTGGTGTGAGATCTACCGTAATACATTTCCTGTACATTTTATCATTGCATGTTTAAAGTAGTATCATTGGCAGACTTCAGTCCCTCTGTTTGCAAACCCCCCAGTGAAGTCAATAGGATCCCAGGTGTGGGCAGTTGGGAATGCTGGGCCCTACATCTCTTAGTGATAGTCTATTGTCACAGTTATACATTTTATAAATGGATGCTATATTATTATAGTTTAATGCTGATAACATTTATCACTGAAAATATAAAACTATTTTTAACCATTTGCTAGTATTCTCATTCCAAATACAAATCCTGCACCCATGCCAGCTGCTGGGTTTGTGGCATCCACTGCACCAGTGCAGCAACAGCTATTTGTGCGAGAGAGTGGGAAAGGCTCTGTACAAACCTCTCTCATTTAAATCCATTCATCATGCAGGTTGTTCAGCCGATTCACTCAACTCATTTAACACAATCAACTTACCAGAATCCTGTGGAGATGGGGAAGTGGTGTCAGGGGTAGGCACAGGATGCTGCTAGCAGTCCTTAATCACAGCTCTGCACACAGGCAGCCTTACAGTGATGGTTGTTCTCCACAGACCAGAGCAGGAATTGAGCTTGTATCTCCCTGAGGGGACAGAGCAGGCCTTTTTAGTCACAGTGCTGCTCTCCTCAATCAGGGGAAAGGAGACTGAAAAGGAACTCTGAACACAGCCTGTTCTTTCTACACTTATCAGGTTACTGGTGCTGGCTAGTCATCCAGCTAAGCAGTCAAAATAAAACAAGAGATTCACATGGGGCATGAAATGTCAGAACTCATCTCTGACAATGACTGAAGTCCAGAATGAAGAATAGCCCTTCCTGTCAAAACACTGAAGAGGTATAACAGACATTGAAACTAGACTTGCCAATGAGTCCCACCTTGAGGAGACGGGAGCCCGCTACATCTACTACTAGATTGGCAAGGGCAAGGCTGAGCCAAGACAGTCAGGGCTAGTGTTCATCATACAGTCTGACACTGCCTGCAAGCTTGACTTGCTCACCAAGGGAGTCAACTTACGGTGCTCTGCATAAACTTGTCCAGATTCCAATATGCCACCATCGGTGCCTATGCGCTGACAATAACTCATACAGATGAGGTCAAGGAGGCATCTTACGAAGATCTCAGTGGGTCATCTGGGAGTATCACCCCAGGACAAACTTCAATGCTTGTGTGGGAGCCGAAGCTGACATTTGGAGCAGGTTGTTGGATTCCGGTCAGACTCCCAATGGCCAACTACTTCTCTCCAAGTGTGTCGAGTTCCATTTCATTACTACCCACACAGTCTTCAAACAGGCCAACAAATATGAGAACAGGGATGCATCCCAGGTCAAAACAATGGCACCTGCTGAACTATGTAACTGTGCAATTCAAAGGCATTAAAATGTGCACATCGCCCATTCTTTGGCTATGTCTACACTTGCTAAAATTAGTTCAAATTAGTTAGTTCGAACTAATTAATTCAAACTAATTTTAGTTAGTTCGAATTAGTTTAATTTGAACAAGAAAAAGTTAGTTCGAATTAGCAATCCCCATTCATTTCAATGGCCGGTTAGTTCGAACTAAGAAAATTAGTTCAAATTAACATGGCCACATTGGCTAATTCAAACTAGTTAGTTCGAATTAAAGCCTTACTTCTGAAGCCCTATTCGAACTTATTAGTTCGAATTAAGGAAGCCCTTAATTCGAACTAACTAAAGCCAAGTGTAGCCATGGCTTTAGTTAGTTTGAATTAAGCCTCCTTAATTCAAGCTAACTTGCCAGTGTAGACATAGCCTTTGAGAGGTGCCAAATGCTGGTTATTCAGTTTGGGAGAAGCATCAGATTGCTCTAATTCTCACAGAAGTGCCTCAGAAGATGTCTCAGCCCACCAACAATCATCAGTGAGGCTGCCATGAAAGACCCTGGTATTCTGTGTTAAAGGAATTTCCTCTTCTGGTTTGAATTATCCCCTTTAAAAGAGAGCAAACAGATATACAATCCTATCTTTCCCAGGGTCCTAAATAAGGCTGTGATCACACAGGGTTCCAGCTGAGCCAAAGCATTTAGGTGCCTATTCAGCAAAACACATACGTCCTTATTTAGGAAAGCCCCCTATTTGGGACAGCTCTTAAGCATGTACCTAAATTTAAACATATCCTTACATACTGTCCTGAACAGGGATAAACAAAGCATGTTCTTAAGTACTATGCTGAATTTAAGCCAAAGTACTTGAACAGTGAACGCCTGAATTCAATGGATTTGCCTGAATAAGGGCTGCAAGAGAATTGAGTTCTTAACTGTTGTTGATTATTTTAAAGATCATCTCCCTCTAAATCCAGCCTGAGGCTGTAATGAAGTATCTCCCTTTATTCTAACCATTCTGGTAACTAGTCAACAAAAGAGGATTAGTTATTTTGTATGATGGGACGTTTGATAAATTACAAATCCACAGCTCTTACACATCAATATAATTATAGTAAAAACAAATTTAGATAGGTATGGGAAAACTAAAATCCAATTTGTATAAAAAAGCATTATTACAATCATTGTAGGAGTCCATAAATTTTTACTGCCAGTTGTGGAAAAACTGATGATATATATATACATATTTCATTTAATCAGCCTGGGAAAAACAGATGTAACAGACTCAGAAGAATGCTGGGATGGGCCATGAAAATGATTAGAGACAAGGAAATGCTTCCATATAGAAAGAGATTGAAAAGATTGGGACTCTTTAAATTTATGGAGATGAATAAGACTGAGGAGGATAGAAGCATGCAAAAGAGTGAATGGTATAGAGAGGTCAATAGCTATTATTTCCGTCTTTAATAGCACAAGAAACATGATAGTCAATAAAGTTGATAATCAGCACATTTAAAAATGATAAAAAGAAATACTTATTTTTAAAGAAATACAATACACAATTAACATATGGAACACAATGTTACAAAATATCAGGGAGGATAAGAGTTTAATATATTTGAAGAGGATTAGAAGTATATAGAGATAATGAGATTGTCCACAATTACAAAAATAGGATTTTTAAAAATATATTTTATAAGGGATATAAAGCCTTATCTTGTCCACTACAGGGTTTATTGCATGTTCCCGTGAAACACCTTATACTGGGCTCTGTCTGCTGCACTAGTTGGACCACCAATCTTATCTGGTATTGCAATTCCTGTGTTCCTAAAACAGAATAAAATATCCATGAATTTTCTCTCTCTCTCCTTCTGAGACTAACTTTCTTGTTTCTAATTGATTATGATTAACTAGGTTTAAGTGTAATTATTCACCGAGAGACAAACAGCATTACGTTATATCTATGCTTTACATGTTACTATTAACGGTATTAATGAACTTGTGTAAATGAAAAGTAAAAACAAATGGCTCACAGTTAAAGAAACAACAACAGAGATGCTTTGTTTAAAAATAAGCTTTATAGTAAGCAAGCCAAATAAAACTCACCACTAGAGAACAAACATATTTGTTTACTCTTCTGAGATAGCTAATTAAATGGGGAAAATAAATGAATGGTAGAAAGAGAGAATAATCAATTTTGGGAGGCTGAAAAAATATGTATAAAATGTGAAACAACATATGGTGGAAATAACTTATTTTCACAATCAGATTTGATGACAACAACAAATATGCTTAGAGAGCTGAGCGTCCATATCCACACTGCTGAGTTTTATTTCAAGCATCTAAGAGCTCTACAGAGTTAATACTGATCTGGTACAGCCAGGTTAACTTGTGAGCAACCAGCAGTCCATGACCAGTCACAAACTGGGGAAGTGAAGTAACATTTGACTCACATTTTATTGTAATCAAATTCCAAAGGGGTAGCCGTGTTAGTCTATTGTAGAAAGACAACAGAGTCCTGTGGCACTTTTAAAGACTAACAGATTTATTTATCGCATGAGCTTTCGTGGGAGAAAATCCCACTTCGTCAGACGCTTTGAAGATGGGAAAGTTACAGAATGGGAGGAAATTAAACGCAGGGGAGTGTATGACATAGCATCAGGTCAGGCTGTAACAGCAAATCAAAATAGGTGTTAGGATTCAAACACTGGGGAACAGCACATAGAGGAGGGGGATCTCCCCTGCGTTTAATTTCCTCCCATTCTGTAACTTTCCCATCTTCAAAGCGTCTGACGAAGTGGGATTTTCTCCCACGAAAGCTCATGCGATAAATAAATCTGTTAGTCTTTAAAAGTGCCACAGGACTCTGTCATTTTATTGTAAGTGCGTGTTTCATCCAAAAACTTTAGTTCGGGAGACCTGATTTTTTTAGCAAGAGCAAAATGCAAGGCATTTTAGCTTAATATGATTGAAATAAGCAAAGGAATTAAGGTTAACCTTACAATGTGATGATACTTCTGATGCCTCAATTTTACTGTGCTACCTGATCATAAGACATCAGCTGAGGGTCAGTGACTAAATCCATGTGCCCCTGCAGTAACACGGCAAATGTATGTCTGAGAACCCACATCTCAATGTGAGGGCTACTCCGATGGTATTTTAAATAGAGTTCCTTGAAACTCCAAGAGCAACTAAAAGAAAGAGAAGACACGAGAATAAGAGGTATGGAGATAGGGAACAGTGCAGTACCAAGCTTGTCCCATGATGACTATGAACAAGCCACTATATAGACCTTTACTTACCTAAAAAATACAACCCATTGCCCTTCCTGTGTTTGTCTGTTACTTTATAAATGGCAGAGTTAAGCAAAGCCAAGATGTGACTGTACGTAGATATTAAAGATCCAAGAGATGGAGAGCAGTAATGCTTAACATTTAAACTGGACACTAAGGGCCATTTTCTTTTATAGTCCAGCATTGTGGCTCTTTGGACTTTAAGCGGGAATGCTTTCCTGCAATATTTTGCTGATCAGTAACTCCTGCAAATAAAGCAGAAAGTGTATTTATCAGCATCAATTATTAGATCTGGAATGTCACTGAAAAGGGCTTCTGAAAAAATATGACTGCATAGGGGCACTACCTCTGTCCCAATTGGCTCCCTTTATAACACTTGGGCAGCAACGACGGAACAGAAACCTCCCATGCAGGGTATAGCTGCTGGGGACTCTCCCCAGGAGCCTAGCAAAAAAAAAAGCTCTTAATGTCTCCATCAACACAGTTCTTTGTGCAGGAAATGAAATGACAGCTATCCTCAACTACTATACAGTCCCTAGGATACCTATACCTGCAGGCTGGCTTTGGGGACAGCAAATGTGCCTCATGCATAAGCAACTATAGTTATATATAGTTGCCCCCAGTCACTGCCCAGGAGACAAATGGGGAAAGGTGCTTGAGCCCTGCTAGTCCTGCAGATTTGTTCAGCAGTCAGACAAAATCTGTTCGTAAATCATGTATGTACTCAGGTAAATGAAATGCAGATCATTCATGTCTCAAAGTAAAAAAAGTTCTACGTGTCTTCTGAAAGTTATAATGTGCTTATCCTCTGGATAAGTTTAGTTCCATGAATACACTGTACCCAACTGGAAGATATGCAGTAAGATTTATAGAGCCTTTCTGCTAAGACCATAAAGCATCAGCGTGAATGAGTGCTGATTTTGTGTCACTGGAACCTTAACATAAAAATACAGCTTTTGTAGGTTCCCTAGTCAATTATTCCTTGGACACAGTATAACCTAGTGAATTGGTAAATATATTATCTGAACCTTATCCATGTTTCTTCTGATACTAGTTGTCTAGGGAGGATCATCTCTACACTTATTCAGTTAAGATGTGAGAGGTATTCCCTTGTTTTGTACCAATAACTGAAATCTCATCATATAGCTCATAAAATGTGATTGTATATAAGTTGTTGATGGCCTAAGGGAAATTTTGAACAAGTGAGAGTCATTATTACGATTTTGCTGCAGACATGATATGATATTTTTTCCAGCAATGTCACAGAGACTTCTGACAAGCTGACTGTGGATTTCAGAGGCACTACCTACAAAATGCATTCAGACATTTACCACTGTGGATAAGAGAACATTTAAGGACTTCACCAAATATTTGTATAGAGAGCTTAGTGTAGGCTATACGTCTATGTAGACTCATGTTATTCTACATCAAGGTGGTGGTGGTGTAGTTTACACATTGGCCACAGATCTGCCCATTTCAAATACAGTATACTAAAAACTTATGAGCTTGGCTAAAAATACCAGTGTCTGGATCAAGCTTCCTTTTGAAAATCCAGTTACCCACATGGAAAATGGCTAGCTTTGTAATGTGTGGTTTTGATGGATGCATTCAGGCACATCAATTGCCTAACATCAAAGCCGCTAGCAGAATCTCTTTAACATATGTCATTCAATATATCAGATCTGTGAGGCTCTGAGGACAGACAAGCCCCTTAGAGGGTTGCATGAGTTACTGGACCAACATCAGAAGTGAGTCTAAAGAAGTCTAAGCTCCATCTTCTCATACTCTGCCTGTTATTTACACCAGTGGTTCTCCACCACTGTGTCGGGACACATTACTGTGTCGCCACACAGCAGTAAGTGTGTCATGGAGAGCTGGGCAGATGGCTAGATTTGGCCTGGGGGAGGTGGGCTGGTGTGTCCTGTAGGGTCGTGACATACCACCGTGTTGCGACCTGCAAAAGGTTGAGAACCATTGATTTACACTAATACAGCCTTTCTTAGAAGGAATTAGATCCACAGCTGCTTATGGGGCTGAGATTTCAAACCTCAGTTAGGTGACTGAATCCTATAGTTGACTATGAAAATCTGAGCCATGGAGACATAACTTGCATGCTAAAATAGCTAGAGTGGGTTACGCCATCTTATACTGCCTTATACGTCCCTCTAAACTTTGCGTAGTTGAATTTATTGTCAAACACCGTCCAACTGTCTGAGACACCAAACATGCTACTGTTGTAAGAAGCCTTCACAGAAATATTGACCTGTAAAATTATAGCTCCTCCCCTGCTTTCATTTGCATAAACAGCATTTTATTTAAAAAATAAAACAACTTGCAACTTATAAAACAGTAGTTCTATTTTAAACTAGCTATACTCTTAAAACAAGACTTTGCTTGAATGTCTCCCTGAGCTGCTGATGGGAACAAACATGTAAACTTAGAAAAGATGGCAGGAAAAAATACTACAGAAGATGGTATTTCTCTCTAATGCCTACTATTGACAGCCCACATACAAAACACTTAACAGCACTTAAGCACTTCTTTTGTGTCCATTTTTAAAAGGTTTAATGGAACATACATAAACTGATGACATTATTAAACCTACAGCTTTGGGTTTTATATGCCAGTGTCAGTTCTGTTTTTTCAAATCACAAGGTAACAGTTCTACACTATATGCCTCAAACTTCAGTCAACATGTAATGAAACAGTTACTAAAAGGATTGTTATTTTTCTTTCAAAACAGGCGGTGGGATAATAGTGCAATTAATATGGAGGAACAGTAGTTAGGACTGAGAGTTTACTCAGGATAGATCTATTAGAATGGATAACCGCAATTCACAGGTGACTTTTGTACATATTTCATTCTATATTCTATTTATACTATTGCAGCATGTAACATAGTGCTGTGAAACAAAATTGAGGGTTTGGATCATTCCAGACAGAGCCTTTATTTTTTTTCCTAAAATCTGACAGGCTTGAATGATTGCGGGTAACTATTTATATTCCACTTAACAGCATGCAAAGTCCGACAGCTGTTCTAATGCAGGTAGTAGATTAATGCAAATTCAGACTAGCCGCACTTTCAGAAGTAAAGTGGCTATTACATCCCATTCCATAGCCCTCTGTATAAAAGATTTGCTCTACTTGTATATTTTTTTAAACATTTTTTAGAAAGTGACTTTTTGCAGGATAGAAAATATAGCCCTGAGCCCACAAAGACTTAGGCATATCCTTATCTTTACATACTTTTAGTAGTGCCACTGAACTGTGTGTGTAAAGTTTAACACATATGGAACTCTTTGCAGAATTGGGGCCTAAATAGCTTTGATTATGAAATACGGACAGTTGCCCGAACAATACAGTGAAAAGAGAAAAGGTGTTTTTTGGCACACAAATCCAGATCTACTAGGACTTGACTTTTGGAAATAAGTCCTATGTCTCTCAAAATTCAGAACCAACCCAGGTGATCCAAAGAACACATATTTTGGGAGATGGGGAAGGAGCATGTGTTCAAAATCTGTATCAGAATTTTGCAGATGGGGGGGAAGGGGAGGATCCCTATAAATATTTTAGGCCCTGAGTTTGGAAAGCTTCCTAGTCAGGATAGCATTTAACTAAATGCTTAATAGAGTTGCAGTCTATGTAGGATTTAAGAACATGTTTAAATTTCAGCAAGCGCTGTCCTGAATAAGGATGGATGTAAGCACTTGCTTAAAGTACTTTCCTTGACTGGAATATTTAGATCCTCTACTGAATTTATAATTGGTAGGAGCCTGAATACCATCTTTGAGGATTTGGGCCTTCTGCCTCTAGTCCTTTGTTCCCTAGGGTTCCATCCAAGATTTACATATGTGAATAATAATGGTTTAAATGAGAATACTTACCTGAGTAAAATTACTCACCCACTCCAGTGTCTGCAGATCAGCCCTACTTAGCTTGATACAGCTATTGCCTTTCAAACCTGCACTCAGCAACTCTTGACGAAGTCTATCTGCATAAAATACACGGTGGCTGTTCAATATTTATGCGGGGAATATATTGGCACACATATAAACCCCGGCGAATCCTGTGGCTGGGAGGATCTGTAAGCTGACACACGCCACATCTCATCATCACAGGATCTGCCTTTGCCACGCGGTGGCCGGAGGCTTCCCCGCTCCCTCCAGCTGCAAATATAGAAACTAGTTAAACAGAGGCTGAGTCACGGGCGGGGATAGCAGAGAGGCTCCGAAGCGATTCAATGCGTTTCTTGCAGGCAGCTCAGCGATCTTCCCCGGAGCGGTGGGTGTCTCATGTGCTCGCCCGAAGGACGGAAGCCTAACCCGGTCTGCCCCTGCAGCGCGCACACGCCTCCTCTTCTACTTTTCTCCCTCGGGCCCGGACAGCAGCCGGCGTCACCCCGACATCTGGCCGTGGTGTATTTCTCTCCCGCCTCGCCTGCATGCCGCCCAAGCCGGGAAGCGCTGCACCTGCAGGAAGCGCGACTTTGCAGAGCTAGCCCGGCGCTCGAGACTCGCCGCAGCGGGCCGCTCCTCGGGTCCCGCAGCCGGGCAGTCAGGCAGAGCCCCGTGCGGCGGTTCGCAGTCAGCCCGGCAGCAGCGGGAGGAGGAGGACGGTCGGGCGGCCCCGGGGAGTTTCTCGCGAGCGGCAGCGGCGGGAGGGAGCAGGAGCCTCCCCCGCCTCCCCGCGCGCTGAGTTGCACTCGGCGGCATGTGCTGAAGTGCCCGGCAGCGCCCCGAAGAGGAGCCCAAGTTGTGCTCGGCTGCCCCGGCTCCCGGCGGGAGAGAGGCGCCTTTCTCCGGCCTGCCATGCGGCCGTGGGGAAAGTGAGAGCAGCAGCGCCCGCCGCCCCCCATGCCGGCGTGGCCCCCCAGCGGGGCGGCGGCCCCGCGGGAGGAGCCGGGGCGGGCCCTGCTGTGATGGCCCTGGTAGAGGAGCGGGAGAAGAGCGCGTCCTTTACCCCCATGATGATCGAGGAGGACGCCGCCCTGCGGAACGGCAGCCGGGGGCTCTCGGGCCAGTGGGCGGAGGCGGTGGGGGTGAGACCCCGCACCACCGAGCGGCACATCACCGTGCACAAGCGCCTGGTGCTGGGCTTCGCCATCTCCATCCTGGCGCTGCTGGTGGTGACCATGATCGCCGTGCTGCTCAGCGTGCGCTTCGAGGAGTGCAGCCCGGCCGCCGCGGACAGCCCGGCCAGGGCAGGCGGCAACGGGAGTCTCCCGGGGGCGGCCCGGCTCAACCCCGGCGCGGGGGAGCCCCCCGGCCGCCAGGAGGAGGCGCCGGGCGAGGCGGAGGAGGAGGAGGAGTGGCAGCGCCGGCGGGAGCCGCCGCCCTGGACCCAGGTGCGCCTGCCCCGGCACCTGAGACCCCTACACTACAACCTGATGCTCAGCGCCTTCATGGAGAACTTCACCTTCTGCGGGGAGGTGAACGTGCAGATCGAGTGCCTGAACGCCAGCCGCTACATCGTGCTGCACGCCCACCGCGTGCACATCCAGGCCGTCCAGGTGGCCGAGGACAAGCTCGCCGGCGCCCTGCGCGTCTCCAGCTTCTTCTTCTACCCGCAGAACCAAGTCTTCGTGGTGGTCCTCAACCGCAGCCTGGAGGCGCAGAGGAGTTACAACCTCAAGATCATCTACAGCGCCCTGATTGAGAACGAGCTGCTGGGCTTCTTCCGCAGCTCCTACGTGCTCCACGGGGAGAGAAGGTACGGCTCCCGCCTCGCCCCCCGGGGCTGTGACCCGCCCTGGCTTTCCCCGAGGCCCCCCTCAGGCTGCTAGTCACAAGGGGCACCCCTTGTCAAACCCCACCTGTGACCCCGATGTGCAGCGACAGATGTCAGCCCTTCCCCCAGTTAGCCCCACTCTCCCATTTCCGATCAGGGCTTCGGCATGGCCAGAAAGAAGCGTCTCTAGCACCCATAAAGCCCCGCTACGGGGCAAGGAGTTTCCCCGGGAACTCCTTTTGGGAAGCGCGCGCGAGCTCTTCTTAAAGTTCAAGGCGGTGTCAAATTACAGTAAACTTCGGCCAGCCTGGCTGCGGGAATGAAGTGTGTCCCGTCGCCTTTTGTCCCCCCGGAAACCCCTCAGAGCCGGGGCAGGCCACCAGAGATTAGCCGGAACCAAACATTGCTAACTTTCCACTGGGAGCTCGGCTGAGCGCTAGGACCTTGCACGATGCAGCTCTGAGTCGCGTTCTCAAGTGGATACCGCGCTTTTCGCGCTGTACATCTTGTTGCCAATGCCACTGACATTTCTACCCGTTAGATGCTTTTGATTAGGCGATGCAGTTAAGAGAGAAGGTCTGCTCCGACGTGACCATCGTCCAGAGCACTGATCAGGGAATCATTTTAATCCTATACCTGACTTTCATGCGGGGTTCCCCCCGCTCTCTAGCCTGATGGTTGTCAGGAAGGGGAAGTGAGAGAGCGAATAATTAGCACATCAGAGACCTTTCCCTGTTTCTGTTAGGAAGCAATTCAGGTTATATTTGTTGCCAGAGAGTCCAGTCCTGCACTGTACAGGCTAAATTCCCATTAAGTCACTGGCAGTTGTGGCTGAGTACAGACTGCAAGCTTAGGCATTTTCCTGTTTCACCTGTTCTGGTTTTCTTCACTCTTTTGGGGAATCCCTCCCCCATATAATTTGTTCAGCCCCTCTCCCTAGGAGCTGGTGTTGAGAGATGCTGAGTATTTGCAGCGCTGTAGAAGTAGAAGTTACCAAGGCTTCACCTTATCTCCCCCCAGTGATGTAGGTGAGAGCTGTAGGTACTTATAATAATGAGTGTCCTGATCTTAAACTTAATGAAAGGGATCACTAGGAAAAGCATGACCAAGAAAACAAAAAAACAAGAAAAGGGAGACTTTTTGAGATTTTCTAAATCAAGTTATTACCGAGATGCTTCCAAGGGAAATTATCACTGATCCAGCCAGCCTACTTTGTCATTGTATAGTCTGGGAGAGCATATACGTTTTTATCATTCAGACAGGTTTCCAAAGCCGTTTTATCCTAATAAAATGTAGGCTACTTACTCAATAGTGCTTGACAAGAGTAAATTACTTACTGGGTATATTTTCATGTTAGTTTAATCATGTTTTAAGGTGAATGAAACATTCAGTCTGCTTGCTGACAACTAAAAACTATGGTACAGTAGCTCTCAACCTTCTAGACTTCCGTACCCCTTTCAGGAGTCTGATGTGTCTTGTGAATCTACACCTCACTTAAAAACTACTTGCTTATAGAAAATAAGACATAAAATGCAAAGGAGTCACACATACGATTACTGAAAATTGCTTTCTTTCTCATTTTTCTCATATAATTATAAAATTAGTTGGAATATAAATATTATATCCCAGTCTATAATATAGTGACTTGCGTATACAGCTCTATATACTATAGACTGAAATGTAAGTATAATATTTATATTCCAACTGATTTATAATTTTATGGTAAAATAAGAGCAATCAATTTTGCAGTAAGAGTGTGCTGTATTTTTGACTTTGCTAGAGCTTTTTATGTTGCCTGTTCTAAAGCTAGGGAAATATCTCCATGAATGGGTGTATCCCCTGGAAGACTCTGCATACCTCCAGGGCTATGCATGCTCCTGGTTGATAACCACTGCTTCAGTAGGTATACCGTAGATGATTAAAATGCATCTTTATATAGTAATTCCTTTATTATGAAAACAACAACTGTGCATCAGCATCAAATGTAGAAGTGTCTTTGCATGGCTAGGGATTGGACAAGTTGAAAGAATGAACTTTCAGTTGCATCGTAAAGTAAAGCATAATAGAAAGATCACCTGGTTTGTAGAAAATAGGTCAGTGTAATACATTCTTTCAGTACCAAAATGAAATATGTTTTATGTAACAGAGCTTTCTTTCCTCTTTTTAGAAATGGCATTTTGTACATTACAGTGGGACTTACAAGGTTTCTACCTATGTGATTAAGCTAGAAACAATCTTAGGATGTGACACAGCTGTCGCTTTACTCCATTCACTTCTGCTGAGTTACTGTGTATTAGGTTCTAGTATCTGCTTCAAAGTTTGGTTGAGGTAGCTGTGTCTGTCAGGAGAGTGAACAATCTACAGCCCTGATTGATGTAGCTATGTCGACCTAATTAACCGCTAGGCTAGGTCCAGAGAAGAATGCTTCCTTCAACCTAGCTACTGTCATTTAGGGAGGCGTTGTTTGTACACCAAGGGAAAAACCACCTCTGTTGGAATAGGCTGTGTCTACACAGAGAGCTTATGTTGGCATAATGATGGCACTGTAACTATCCAGTACAGTCTCTGTGAAGTAGACCTGGCTTCCCATCAATGTAATTGGGAGTGGACTAAGTCCTTTGTTCACTGTTTTCAGGTAACAATAGATATTTTAATGTTGTTGTTGATATTATTATTAGTATATATTATTAGTAGCCTTTGTCGTCGATTAGGACTCTATTGCGTTAGGCACTGTAAAAACAGAACAAAACAGGAGTTCCTATCCCAAAGATCTTATGATCTAAGAAGTAATAAAGACAGTGAGACTGACTTCCCTATAGTTATATTACCAGGGCCCCAGAATTCATTTATTTTTAAACAGTCTGTCACTGAAAATCCTAGTTGTAGATTCTTTCTCTCTAAACATAGGATTTCCTGCTGAGCAGAGATAGTAGAGATAGTAGGCCAAACAGTAAGGAAGACAGAAAAAGAACACCTCTACCCAATTCAATTATGTCAGCATCCCCCTTATTAAAACTTGCATTTGTTGCTATGGTTACTGATGATTTTAAACTGACTGATGTTAGAATCCAAGGCAGGGCTAGTGTTATCATTGTGCGATTTGTCCTCAAACCAATGAAAAATGGCATTTTTGTGGAGCTCAATTGTGGAAAAGGATGCTGCCTCTTATCTGATTAAGGACTGTGGCTGAAGTAATCAATGTTCTTGTAGTTGGTCAGACTGAGTTTGTTGCAAAGTAAAGTGTTGAAAAGAAATTCACTGTTGTACATAAATAAATGAAAAAGATAATGTTCACTTAATTATCTCACTTCTATACATTCTAACTTTGTTGACATAGTTAAAGGAAACATATACAATATAATATTTCAAAAGAGTAATTATGGCACAGTTATAACGCTTTTGCATCAAATATAATCAAGTATTTATAGTCATATTAGAAGCAACATAGGTTGAGACATACAATTGTTTAATGGTGTGGTTTTCAAACTATGGGTTGTGATCCAGTGGTAGGTTGCGGCACCTTCTGCTGCTGCCGCCAAAAGACTGCAATGCATTGCTCAAAGATGTAATTGTTGGGTCGTGAGCATAAATTATTTTTTTAAACTGGGTCCCCAGGAAAAGAAGTTTGAAAACCACTGGTTTCATATGTAGTATTATACTCCCATAGCATCATTTATTCAGGTCATGAATCACTCTCCACTGTAAATACACTTCATTGAACCAATGATATTGGGCCAGATCCTCAGCTTGTATAAAACTAGTATAATGCCACTGAAGTCAGTGGAATTATGCCTGGTTATAGCAGTTTAGGCCACTGTTCATTTGTTTGGTTTAGTAGAATGTGTATTTTAAAACTGTAACCAACACTTGGTTATAGTTTCAGGTGTTTAATCAAAGTACTGCTTTTCTTTTTGAAATGTCACAAGCTTAATGACTCACTGTAACATATTAAAAAATACACACACACTAAACAATGGGGTGTCTTTATTCAAAATGTGTTCCTGCAAAGTAGTAATTTGCATTTTGATTAATAACCTGCTTTTCAAATGAAATATGTATAACTATCTCATAAGTCTGCAACTTAAAACCAATTTCTGCTATGGCATGATAGCATTGTATATATACCATGGCATATGTAGGCTCTTGATGTTGCAGTAGACCTGTGCTTTAACTTTTAGACATCTTTTATATTAGATTGAAAAGTATAGCAACATCATTGGAATAATCCAATGGTTTTACAGCAATCCATTGGTTACTGTAAAAGGACTGTAGACACAATTTTTCACTCCTATTGTACGCAAGAGGTAAATAGCTCTGATTAACTATGTGGCTTCACAAACACAACAAGGCTTTCATAGATGGTTTTCCTGGTTCTTTCCCCTTGGCGTGCCCCCCATCCCATATAATGGAGGTAATCAATACACCTACTTTTTGACTGCACAGATGAAAGCAGTCTGAAATGTTGGTAGTACTACAAAACTGTTAACTTTCTCAGTGAAGTTCTTGTATCTTTAGTGAAATGATAGAAAAATATTTTTATCATGCACTGGAATTTATTGGCAGTATCCAATAAACATTAATGCATAGTTTCTGCAGAATGTTATAATAACTGAAGTGATTATTTAACTTCTGCATAGATGAAATGAAATCAATTTCTTACCTCTTTCAGACAAAACAAACACATTGATTCCTTTTTCTTATAGCAACCGAGATGTCAAAATAGACAAGTTGTTGAGGAAACGTGTGTCTCTCTTTAATAGATAAGATGGAATTAAAAAAGCTGCAAATTACTGTCATGGGGATGCTGAATAGACAGGTTGTGAAGCTTTCATTACTGGAAATCTAACTTTTGATGGTGATATTTCTGGGAATTCTAAGATAAAAATGCAGTGTCCAACGAAGGTATGTTGAGAGATAGGATGCAAAACACTCTAGCTACTTTGTGACTTCTACATTCTATAGAAGTTCTGCATGTTTCCCATTTCTTTGTTCTTTAGGAGAAAATATATACATTTTATCTTATATTCAGTTTAATCTTCAGGGAACAGAGAAATTTCAACAGTTTTTTTCCCCTAATATAACATAGGAGTCCAGATACTATGGTGATGCGCAACTTTTAAGTGCATCTATAAATACCTTTGTTTATTATTGTTGGTGAAGTCTGGTGTATCTTCAGTGTTGTATTGAATGTAATAAAATATACAGTAATGGGCAACTTGCTTTTTTAAAAAAAAAGGTACAGAATTTATCAGTAGTTTTTATTAGACTGACAAAAAGATTGTTTTCCATTCCCTTAAGGTATTGATATTCTCTTCATATTCTTTAGATGCTAGTCTGTTGAAACAGTGTTCCTCATTTAGACATTGTCAAAATGCATGCAGAATTCCGTGAGCATGCACTTACCTGAGTTCATTAAAATCGTTAATTGCAGAAGAAAGTTCGTTAGTCCTTGTTTAACAACAAGCTCAGTCTTACCTTCCATGTTAACTCAAAGTTCCAGTTGAATTCTATGGGTATTGTAGGTGTTCAGGCCCGTTTCAAGCAAGTGGACTAAATTAAGCAAAGCAAATTGCTCTATTGGACAACTTCTGCTCTGTTTTGGTGGGGTAAATTCCGAGTAATGCAACTGAAGCCAATGGGGTTTGTTTGGGTGGATCCTGGGGTTACTCAGAGCAACACTTGAGCCTAAATTTGTCTACTTTGTACACAAATCTAGATTTACTAATCTCGCATGAATAATGAGACAAGAAAGCCAAAATATAGTGAACTCCTTCCAAATTCTTCAGTAATTGTTAATCAATTAAAACTTTGATAATAAAAGTCTGATTGACATAAGAGATGCCAGCCTTTTAGAAGATAAGTTGTTGTGAAAATTGATAATCTTATTGTGAAACAACATATTTTACATGACAGCATATTTGTTTACTTGAAAAGTAACATATTAGGCTTAACACTTTTATGGTAAGAAAAAAGTGTCATAAAACTGACAGTAACTTAGTTCTGTATTGCTGTTATAAATGTTCTCAACCAAAAAGTCAAAAAGCTGAGTCAGTAAATAGACACTTTAATTTTTAATAAGGTACTTATCTACTTTTGCTCCACGAGAATTGCAGAAAATTATGTTGTGGAATAGTACTCTATTTTAAGTAGGAAAAATTACAAGGGCTTTCCACTGTATTTGTTGGATCGTATTGATATTCACCCACAAAATTTTTTTACCTTTAGTTAAGATTTCTCAAGGGCATTTCCTATCAACACATTAATTAAAAATCTGGAAAATGAGTGGTTAAGATCCATTATCGTTCAGACTACCCACATATGTCCTGACTTTACAATCACATATCTGGTAAATATCCATATTACTATTTGACATGGCATGACACCATATTGCCACCTAACTCGTAATCCACATATGTAAAATATAAAGGCTACTCTGAAAATGTAAATTTATGTCCTATTTCTTCAAAGAGACAACACTGATTGATTTCCCTGCCCCCCGAATGTGTAGGTATAAGGATCTGTGCACAAGTGTCCCTTTGCAGGATCAGGAGCTATGTCTGTGTAATTTCAAAGATAAGGCACTAGTATGTGTGACATTATTGAAAAGTAGAGATCTCTTTCTCTGTACAACGTATTTGGAAATGTCATTTTTTCTTTATGATATTTCTAAGAGATCATCCTTTGCCCCTTCAGATGACTTTTTTCTTCCATAAATTTTATTGGAAAAAAGACTTAAAAGCATCCCTACTTGAAAAGGTTGAATTGCTTCCTTAGCTTAGTAACTTTGCAAAGCCCTCAGAAACAGAATGCTTCTGATTGAACTTTTGTAATTACAGCACTACTAGATTATCGTGGGATTCCAATGCAATTAATACACAAATAATCAGCAGTGGACAATAATGATCATCTGGGGTGTACTATATGAGCGGGTGTTATAATGTCCGAAGAAACGCAGTGTGTGCTTTTCAGCATTTGAAACCACAGTGAGATCCCTGAAGGTCATTAAATCTTAGATTTAACTGAAAACTGTGCTTATTTGTTTTATATTACAGGACCAATGTTGGTTATCTTTTTCATACATTGTTGGACAAAACATGGCAGAACACAACTTATAAATAGAAGGGGGGTATTTACTGAATGTCAGCGTGATATCTGTAGAGCAGTTTCTATTAAATTTGCTCATTATTTTACATGGATTGCATTAGAATACATGAGGAGAGAATTTATACCAAGAACAACTACATCAAAGCAGAATTATTAGGACAAGTACATAGTACATGGATTGCGCTTTGCTGCTGCTAAGAGTTTAGTTATGGTGTTTTACCAAAATAAACCTTCTAGCAATATCATGTAGTATGTCTATCACTCAAGCACTACATATAATCAGTAATGTCTCTTTTTCTTTTTGTTTGTGTTCAGGTTCCTTGGTGTTACGCAGTTTTCTCCTACTCATGCCAGAAAAGCCTTTCCCTGCTTTGATGAGCCCATCTACAAGGCCACTTTCAAAATCAGTATCAAGCATCAAGCAACTTATTTATCTTTGTCCAATATGCCAGTGGAAACGTCCGTTTTTGAAGAAGATGGATGGGTTACAGATCACTTTTCACAGACCCCTCTCATGTCCACGTATTACTTAGCCTGGGCAGTGTGCAACTTTACATACCAGGAGACTATCACTAAGAATGGGGTTGTAGTAAGTACATTTAATACTATACCTTTGGGTTCTACTAGTTTTTGGAAAATCCATGCTCTTTGTAAGGAAACATGATGCCATTAGTGCTTAGAGTACTTGTTTGTTTAACATTTAGAAGATTTCTTATTTCAGAATAATAAGCCTTTGCTGTGATTTTAGCTTTTCCTGGTGTTTTGGCATGTCTGATGTGTTTCAGAATATGCTACCTCACCAAAACGAGTCTCATGACAAGATTTTAAGCCTCTAAGTACATCACTGTATTTAGTCTTGAATTTTTTCTCAAGTTTTCTATATGAACCTTCCTCTGGCTCTTTCAATTTAACAGTGATAGGGCAATGTACGCAGAGAATGCAGTAATACTGATGTGGTTTCCAATGGCCTTTCTTCAGTAGGGAGGGATAGCTTGGTATGCTGTCTACTGGCACAAAGTTGTAGAAATGTACTTTCCTTCTTAGACTTTTTATTTAGAAGTGTGACTTTATGCCCATCCTCCTCACTTGTTTCCTTCAACGCTGAGACTCCAGTTCCCAGAGTTGTGATTTCTAATTATAACATGGTTCCATGAGCTGCTGCCTTTAAAAAAAAAAAAAAAAATAAAATCCTTTATTTATATCAATTTTGTTTTTGTTTACAAATACCAAGTACAGAAGTGCATAACAAGCCAAAATATACACAGAAATTGTCAGCTAACTAGATTTAAAAAAAACCTGTCAAATTAGATTTCTATTGGATGTGCAGAAAAATTGCTCACTCTTGCTAAACTAAGCTGCATTGAGGTTTGGACTACATGCCCATGCAAAAGTTAAAGGGAAGTAAGAACTTTACCTACATTCCTGCAGGAGCAACCCAGATATTTGGCTTATTTGCCTGTTTATTCCATTCCCTTGAAGCAAGAAGGTAGGGAATGGTGAGGTATGACCAAGGCCTTGGCTCTTGGCTATACCAGTAGCTACTGACAACACCTTTTGTCTCTCCAAGAATAGGAAGGAAGTGTGACTCAGAGGAAATTCTCTGGGACACGATGCCTTCTCTGGCAATAAGCCTGCAGTGGTGCAATTTCTGCTTGCTTACTGCTGAGCTTAAAGATACTGTCTACTCCCTAATGTTGACTTCTGCTGAGTGGTGACTGGATGGCTGAAATGGATTGATCGTGAGATACAGAACTGGTTATTTCTAGTTGCTGGTACTCCATCCCAGCTCACTGGTGACTAAAAATTGTTGTAATCTGAGGTGTGTTTACTAGCCTAAGAAAAATAATTGGTGGTTTCAGACGAGCTCCTGGTTTAAAAAAAGGACCTGTATACACACACAGCTTCATGATCATCATTATACCTCAATGTGGCTATTGGTGGCTTTGATCTCAAGCTGATAAAGAACACAAGTCTTTCTGCTCCAAAAGCATGATCTTCTGCTACTTGAGCTAAAGGATATTCTTCCTTAGAACTGGTTCCAAAGGGGTAGCCGTGTTAGTCTATTGCAGAAAAACAACAGAGTCCTGTGGCACTTTTAAAGACTAACAGATTTATTAATCGCATGAGCTTTCGTGGGAGAAAATCTCACTTCGTCAGATGCTTTCAAGATGGGAAATTTACAGAATGGGAGGAAATTCCTCTTCAAAGCATCTGACGAAGCAGGATTTTCTCCCGTGAAAGCTCATGCAATAAATAAATCTGTTAGTCTTTAAAAGTGCTACAGGACTCTGTTGTTCTGCCTTAGAACTGGCAGTCTGAAAGTTTCTGGCATACACTAGAGTAGGATGATTATTGCATGTGCTAAAGGTCAGTGCTGCACATGCACATTTGTCAGAGCACTGCAGTAATTTTCCTGTTGGAAAACAGCTCATCTTTAATGATCTGGGCCTCCACAGGAGCGCATATAAAACCAGTGGGCACCAAGTACTAATGTTCCATGTGTTTTCTGCATATAAATATCAGTTCTCAGTGCAACTGCACATGTACAACATGGAGTACAGAGCACAGGACATTTTGAGAAGTATAGATGACTTTCACTTGAGATGAAGGAAAATCTCCTTTGCACTACTAGAAGTATGAGCTAATAACCTCTAGGCTGCCGCCATCTGTGGGAGACAAAATTACATACACTGAATAGGTCTTGTATTCCAAAAGAAGGGGAACACACGACTCAGGCTATGTCTATACAGATGGCGACAAAATTGCTGCTGTCAGTGTGTTCTTCCAGGTGCGACTGAGCGGTCTGCGTCGATGCGCTCAATCACTCTGGAGTTCACCCTAGTAACTCCTGTCCCGGAAGTGGTGTATCGTTAAGGCAATGGGATGGCGTTTCTGGTCACCTTAGCGAAGTGTGTAAAGGGTAGTTAGTTAGTAAGTCGTCAGGAGATACGCAAGGTATTTTTACATACCTTGCATATCTCCCGTTGACTGCCACCGAAAAGTGCTGCAAGTGTAGACTAGGGCATAAAGACAGTACATTACTTACTTCTTGACGTTTCCCTTGTTAGGCGAGGTATTCCTTTAGTGCCTGGGGTTAATAGGAATTCATCTAAAACAGCTGTCAATCTGTAATGAATCTGTGACTACCCAAGGCTTCACAGTCATAAGACTGAGAGAGTGCACGCGTCCCTTTGGTTCAACAGTATAAAGGCTTCTGACACACTCCTAAGCCAGTCTGACAATAATGCAGAAGCCCTCACACTGACTTGTTGGTACCATTGTTGGCAGTCTCAGCAGAGAGGACAAGGACTGAACAGCCATGTTTGCTAAGAAACTCTCTCAGTCCTGAAGGTGGTCTCACCTGTTCAGTGAGGTTTTCTTGCTTTTGCTCCTCATTTATAGTGCACCCATCTCTGTAGTTATCTTAGTGCTTAAGCAGTGAACAGACCCCAGGGAATAATTTACCCTGAATCATTCATTAAATAAATTTAGATTCTTTTTCAGCTCAATTAATATATGAGAGCTTGAGTGCCTTCAGATTATTTGTTATTCACGCTACTTGAACAAATCTTTCTGCATTTTTACTGTGTGGAATGATTGCAAATATTTCAGACTTGAGCTGTATTATTTCTGCAATTGCTCAGATAAGTAATGGTATTATTTCTATACCCCCAATTTAGAGAGTGCACAGGAAGCATTTAACATTTATTTTTTCCAAACACTGGCACATGCAATTGTGAAAGTTTTTTTTCTTCACAACAATTTTGCCAGCAAAATTCAGCCAGTCAGGGCCATCCCTTGGGGGGAGCAGGGCCCTGGACCAATTGACCCAGGGGGGCTCTGCCTCCCCATGCTGCAGGGGAGCATGGCAGGCCCATTGGCCTGCTCTGCCCCCAGGGAGCTGGGCCTGGAGGCCGAGGTCACAGGTGGGGGGAGCTGGCCCCGGCACTGGCCTGGGAGGCCGAGGACACAGGCGGGGAGCCAGCCTCATCTGGCTGTGTGGGGCAGGGGGGCCCAGAGGCTGGGCCCCAAACATGTGCTCCACCCCTGGGCCTGCCTGCTCTGCCCTGCAGCAGGGAGGGCCGGCCCAGGGGCTGGGCATAGTGCTCCCAGCCCACCCCACTGCCTTCGGCTCACTGCCAAAGGCAGCGGGGAGCAGGAGGATTGGCAGGGCGGGCGTGTGGGCCCTGCACTGCCCCGCGGGGAGCAGGACAGCGCGGGGCCCACGTAACCGTGGGGCCTGGGGCAATTGCCCCATTTGCCCCCACCCCCAGGGACAGCCCTGCAGCCAGTGAAATGTTAACAGAAACTGTAAAAAGTGTGACCAAAGCAAATTCATTACAAACATGGAGAGAGTCAAATAAATTCACCTAGCTGTAATGTTGAAGCACTTTCCTAATTTGAGGAATCTCACTTTAATTGGTGCAATTTATATGGTGTTTCTTTTGTGGATAATAAAGAACTTCATTCCTCACAAACAGTCATTCTGTCACTTTTATTGAACTCAATTTCAATTCACAAAAATCTGAAAATATACTGCATCTTTTGTGACTTGACAGCATTCAAATAAATAAGATCCCTCTTCTGTTCTTACAAATCATTCTTGCTCTACTGACCACTTTCTGATTAGAATCAAGGGCAATTATAATTCCCTAAAGAATAAAAGTAACATTAACAGCTGGCCTGATACTCAAAAAGGGATTAAGCATTAGCAGTTGAACGTCTCTCTGAAAGAATGACATTCCAATATCCAAATGCCTTTCAAGCCAGGTCAATGCACATGGCCTGATAATGGATTCTATCACAGATTTTAATTTAATCTTAAATAGAAATTAACTTTGAATAGCTAAAGTAGCCCATTCCTAAACAATAAAATGAGAATGGTTAGTAATTATGAAATGTCACTTATTACATGCACATCTCACACATTTAGTCACCGCTCTATATTACAGAAACTAACATGCTTTTGAAAACAAGGAATCAAGAGAAGCCAGGCTTTCATCAACGTTCAGTCTATGTGAACAATTAGCATTAAAGTTCAGTCCATATGCAGTCTGACCAGAGTCCTTTCCAAAGCAAGTCTTCAGAAACAAAGTAATCTTTTTTGAGCTCACTGTGCCCGTTAGTTGGAACTAAGCGCTTAGTTCGAACTAACATGGTCACATTGGGTTAATTCGAACTAACTAGTTTGAAGTAACCCTTACTTTGAAAAGTATAAGTGAATTTATTTGTTCGAATTAAGGAAGCCCTTAATTCGAACTAATGAAAGCCTACTGTAGCCAAGGCTTAAATTAGTTCAAATTAAGCTTCCTTAATTCGAACTAACTTGCCAGTGTAGACATAGCCTTTGGGTGTTACTGGAAAGGTATATGATACACTGATCACATGCTTTGGGGTTTACAAGGAAAAATACAGAAATTGTGGAGTTGCTTTTAAACCACACTGAAGCCCTTTCCCATCTTTGTCCACCGATGTGTACAGTGCAGAAAATTCCACTACAGCAACTTTTAAATATAAAATTCTCCACAGACTGTATTACTTTCTGAATTTTGTGTTTTATTTACACTTTAGGTGGAAATTAGAAGGAAGTTTCTAACCGTTGGAGGGTGAGGTCCTGGAACAGTTTCCTAGTTGGTGTGATGGGGCAAAACAACTTTTATTATTTTAAAGCGAGAGCTGGACAAACTTATGAGGAAGAATGTATGATGGAATTGCTTGTGACGGTGAGGGCAAGGCTCAGCAGCCAAAAGGGTCTCTTCTGGTTTATGTCTGATATTCCTAAAAATCTCATGCTTCAAGGTTTTAATTGGTCAGAAAGGGATTTCCCCCTTCCCTCAAGACATTCTTTTTTTTGTTCTCCTTCATCTGAAGGATTGCAGTTGACCACAGTTGGAGATAGGACACTGGGTGGGGTGAGCCAGTATGCTGAGAAGGCCCTGACCATTCTTTCTCCCAGATGCTGGCTGGCTGGTTCTTGCTCACATGCTCAGGGTCTAAGTGATTGTCATCTGTGGTGTTGGGAAGGAATTTCCTGCCCCCAGGTCAGATTGGCAGTGACCTTTTCCACCTTCTTCTACTGCATGGGATGTGAGTTGCTTGGCAGAATCATCTCATTTAATCAGTTCCCTGCCATTTCAGTGGCCTCTCCTATTTTCTGCGTGTGACACACAATAATTTAGTTTCCTGAGATTGTAATACCTTGGTCTAATTTCAGTTGTTAGGTTTAGTTTGTGGATGCTTCATGGTGTTGCTGGCCTCATATGATACACAGGGTTAGATGATCTGGTGGTCCCTACTGGCCTTATGACTCCATAAATAATTATAATTCTCACACTATCACATTTACACCACTTACCAGCAAATCTTAAGGACAAAATCCTGAGGTCTATTGCACCATCTCTTATACTACCCCCAAAAGTCCTTTCCTTGTTTGTTGTTGTCTTGCTCCACATCCCCTCACTCCCTCACACCTTCTTTTTCTTCTCTCTCATTCCTGTCACATTCTTTCTCTCTTCTGGTCACCTGCTACTCCCGTTCAGTGTCTTCTCGGCCCTATTCTTCCCAATCCTCTTTCTCTTTTGTTCCTCCCCTTCAGTCAGATAGACAGAGAAACACACTTCCTCCTGCATACCGCATCCAACCAAACTGACTCCCTTTTCACTTCACTGTCTCTGGGCTTCCTGTCTTTCACACTGAGTAGATGGGATGGTGGGTAATTGTTTACAGACTGGGAGGTATCATCTGAGGATAGGGTTCTTTCACAGCAGGAAGGGGATAGTGTTTCTTCCACACTGTTTGCTGGTGAAGGGTGAGTGGGATACGGCCAATGGTCTTACAAGCCTTAGGCTTCTCTGCTTGAATGAATGCATCTCAGACAGGAGGACTGGATGTGGAGAGGAGCAGAGTGAGGAAAGAATGCAATTGGAATGGCAGACGAGGCACCGGATAAATAGGAGCAGGCAGCACTGGGGCAGATAGGGATAGAGAAGAATAGAAGGAAGTAGGTTAGGATCTGATCAGCCCTTGATGATAGAGGGAACAGCTGTGGGAGTGATTTCCACAACTCTTCTGCTGAGTAGCAGGGCCAACCCTGCATGAGCCTGACTAGTAGGTTGTGTTACTGGACAAGATAGGGCGTGAGCATGGGCAGGTGGGCTGTAGTTATGCACTCTGAAGTGAATTCTGCCAGACTGATATTTGGCATCAGGGTAAAGTATTTCACTGTCTTCTTAGTGATGCTACTTACGAAACATCAGCAAAGAGTAATTTCAGCTGACAGAAAATGATCCAAGTAAGAAAATTCGAGACAAGGCACGCTGAAAAAATATTCTGCCATGCTCTTGGGTTGTGCAACAACATTGTATTACTGCCACTGGCTATCAAATAAACTATTGGTTAGTTACGGACATTATCTCAATTATACTGCCTTATTAATAAACAACAAATAAGGCCAACTTAATAAGGCATCCAGCGTATGTCCTGTGCTAGTCATTAGCTGTTAGGAAAAGACCTGTACTCTGAACAGATCCCCATATCTATGGCATTGTGCAACTTCCCAATGTATAAAATAGGTATTACTTTAGATTTTAAAAATGTTAATATTTTTATGTAATATAAATAATGACTTCGGGGTTAGGCATTTCCTATCGATTAATGACTTGCCTGGATTAAAGGCCTGAGGCTTTGCCTTAGGCCCTCGTCTCCAGCTTGCTATTATTAAATCCCAGCAAATGCCCTCTCCATCGGATATGATTGCTTTGATAATAATAAATAAAAAATACAGCAAATAACATTTCACGGGTGAGCAAATCAGTTACCAGTGGACTGTCAACAATAGAGCTGGGCCTGAACCAAATCCCAGATTCCTCTCTTGCTTCAGATGTTATTTCCTGACCTGAACTTTACTTGGTAAGCCCATATTTAAACAAAAAAGCTGCCAAACCTTTGTTAGATCATTGCTAACCATTGGGAGGCCACATGTGTAACAGATAAACATGTAAGCCAGGTACCTCAGGAAGATGCCAGACTGATTTCTGAAACTTTGTAGTGTTATGGAGTTAAAATCCTAATCTTGTTATGTACTAGAGCCCTACTGGGCCTGTGGCAGTATATTTGTTTATTCACTGGTCTTCACCACATGTTATTTCCCTCCCCCCCAATGGGTTTTATTATTAAGGATGGTGCTCAATAAACTTTTGTAGACATGGCACTTCTACAGTAATACTGAACTAAAAAATGCATATATGGGTGTATACACACACACACGCACACAGAGGTCCTTGTGTCTCTTTACTGAATAATACTGAGTGATTATAGAACATCAACAAAAAGGGCTTGATGTTGCATGCAATTTCTGCCACGTGTAGTACCTACTACTGTGAGTAGTTCTGTTAACGTACATAGGATAGAGCCATAAGACATTAATAATACGAAGAATTGTAATCGTAGCAACTTTGCCACATCCAGCTTTGTCCACTGTTCTCTGTCATGGAGGTATGTTGAAAAAAGAACGTTAGTATATTATTTTTAAAATAAGAAATGGGCTAAAAAAATCCAAGCTATGAACAAACAGAAATCTCTGAGCACTAAACTGAACATGCCAGGGGCACCCTTTAAAAAGCATAAATTGCAAAGTTGTAGTCTGTTGTTATTGATTTCTGGTTGAATTTGAAAGTTGAATGCACTGGGAAAATACTGTACAGGTATAATGCTTACTCTATTAAAAAATCTTCTGGGTCAGCATTTGTGGCATATGCAGTATTTAAATGTGAAATTTATTTTATTAACATAAATTCTCTGCTGCTTTCTGAAATAAATGTTGTTGAATAGAAAGACACATGGAAAGGAAACTGTGAAATTCCGCTTATTTTTGGGGGGCAGCCAAGATCAGCAGCTCTATGGGATACCTAAAGTATATCAGTCCATAGGCGGCTTTTGGGGTAGGCAAAGTAGGTGCACGCCTAGGGCCTCGAGCTGCAAGAGGCCCCATCACCTACCCCAAAAGCCACATCTGCCTTGGTCTGCAGCAGAAGGAGAAGCTGGCCCAGGTGGCTGGGGCCGTGTGGGGGGAGCTGGGGCCAGGGTGGTGGGGGAGGCAAGGTCACAGAGGGGGCCCCACGGGCCTATGGGGGTCTACGGGGGCCCCACAATGGGCCTTTGTCTAGGGCCCCCAATAGTCAAAGGCCGCCTCTGTGTCAGTCACATTTAACCCTATAGCCTTGCAAATAGTAGCAAGAAAAGTCTGTGGCAAACACAGATTAGTTTACTAATTCAGAGCTAGGCTGTACATTTACAACTGTCCCGGAATAAGGGGTAAAATGTGGCACACTGCCATCAGCAGCAGAGCAGCAAATACATTAAAACTCATCCACAGTTCCTTCCCTATTTCCCCTTCCTCTGTGAAGAGTGGAGTCAATTATTTCACCTCTCTCCCTAGGTCAGTTTTCTCCCCTCTTTATACCCAGCCATCTACTCTGTCTGAGGAATAGTAGGGGCAGAGCCAGGACACCTTTCATTTCCCACCTTCTTTCTGTCCATATGCTCATGAGGCATAGAAAAGAGTCCCTTTTTCCCCCACCTCTAGAATCACAAGTTGAACAGGGTAGTGCATTGTAGGGCCCCAGACCCTATTGTTATCTGGTGAAGCTGAGTGAGGGCTGTGACTACAATTGTGCAAAATCTTTCAAATGAAACCTTATTTGGTGAAAAATGCAGATTCAGTCACACGGAAACATTTCAAGAATAAATGTCCATTTAATAGAACTGTTTTGTTCAGAAAAAATGGAAATGCATTGTTTCGATGTTTCCAAAAGGTAACTGTTTCAGTTTTTGTTTTGAAATGACTTTTTGTTTAGAAATGTCCTTTTATTAAAAATGCTTGAAATCAAAATGAAATGTTTCATTTCAGGTCCAATACAATGTTTTGTTGGATCCAAAAGGAGGTTTTTTTTTGACTTTTCAGATTGTTGAAAATTTGTTATTTTTGGTTCAAACCAGAATTGCTTTTTCTTGATTTTTTTTTTTTGCCCCCTCCCCCAACACCACCACTCTGGGACTGTCAGCAAACTGAAAAAATCCATTGTTCGTCCAGGTCCAGCTGTGACAATCTAGCTCTCAGTTAAAGGCAAGTATTCTGGCTGTGTGTATCATGCTATTCCTTTGCTATTCCGTATCCCTTTATGCTTCCTTCGCTCTTTTATATTCTACTGAAGTACCAAATTATTTGGCATCAGTCACTTATTTTCTAAGGTCTCGATCCTGCTCCCACTGTAGCAACCTGAGTTCTGCTATTGAAATCAGTCAGAATTGTATCAGACTTTTAGCTAGATCCATTAGTGTAAGAGTTTCTGTATGAGCCAGACCCTTTCTATAAGAGCAAGATGAAGCAAAATGTAATCTTGGGGAAAGATCTCGCCCTAAGACAACATGAAGAGCATATTCCTGCACCAGAATGAACATCTGTCTGTCAAACCAATGTTATCCTGTACACCTACAGCTACTTCATTCTATCGAATGAAAATGGAATTGCTTAGGCAGGTGTCTTACTTGACATCTATTTGAGTGACAGGTACAGTATTTGTGAGGCAGGAGAGCGATGCGTGTTTTTATTTATTTATAAAGCAGTCTCTCCTCCAAGGTTTCAGTAAGTTTTAAATCATACTTTTCATATGGGAATTGAGTGTATTTGTTCCCAGTTTTTTGTAGGAGGCTGGCAATGATCTCTGGAGTTAGGGTTGCATAATTGCTTACATTCTAACTCTGTCTTTTCAGTCACTTTCTGGTTTTTGAAACAAGTACAGTTCAGGTTAAATTCTAGGCTTGACCTCTACCCAACATGATGATTTCTTTTTTTTTGAAAGCTGTCTAGTTATTTTTGAATACAAGTAGGATGAATATGTACACTCTCCTCTGAAGCCACCCTGGAAAGGTTCTGCATTCAGTGGAGCTATGCCTATTTACACTAGATGAGGAGCTGCTCCATTTTTATTATGTATTTTATTATTATGGTTGTGACGGTATAGCTCTTGTAAACTTTGTGGGTAAAATTCATCCACCTGGGAGCTCCTCGCACTCTAGCTACCTGTTTGCACATCTTTATGTGCTGTTAGGCTGGCATAACTTTTAATTATTTCTTTCCTATCACAACTGTACATTTCCAAAGTGCAGATTCAGCTGGTGGAGTGGTGTGCAGATTTTTCCCAGCCAGTGTTCATTCAATAACCCTATATCTGAGGCTACCCTTAAGCATGTTTTATTTACTCAGTGTAAACACTGTGCAACTGTGGGGAATGAATAAGAGAAAGTGTCTCTTAGCATCCTGCCCACTCCTGGGACTGGCTGGGGTTTGTTTCAGTCTCTAAAGTAACAACTGATGAAGCAGCTGACGATCTGACAGAGTGCGATTCACTCTATTGATGCTCTCCTACCCATGGCATACTCCCTACACCCAGGGTGGGGACAGCTGGCATAGAATTGACTATGCTGGCTTTCTGCTACCAAAGAAAAGAATTCCCCTATGTCAGGGGATATCCTCATCTGCTCCATTTAGGGCAGCTTTCTGGCTCTTTTGTGATGTTGAGACAGGACAAAGCAGCCGGAGCTGAGAATTGAGCCCATTGTGTTCTTACTTGAAGCAGCATTATCTGAAGCAGATGATGATTTTACTGAAAGACAAGGGGTCTAAAGTGTAATAATAAAAAAAAGAGTTATCTCACACGGGATTATCCTGAAAAATGTTTGTCAACAAATTCTAACTGTCAGATATTATTTTGTTAGAGACTTCTTCAAATCCTGTAGAGGTTAGTTTAGATGAAGAGGGCAGGCATAACCTTTATCTTTACAGAGTTAGTGTCACATTCATACGTCCTAGCCACATGCTGCAGAAAGCAGTAAGTCCCATATTTTGAATAAATGCGACGATGGGATAATAGACATCTATAGATCACTCCAACTACTGCTGAAATGCTCCTGCTGCAAGTGTTTAAAAAGGGCAGATCTTTCACAGCATGCAGCAGTGCTGTTTAGCAGTGAGGGACAGCATCTGAAGTGTAATACCCTATTCATTTGAGACTGCTGAGAGGAGACAGAATTAAATTACTTGGATTGATATTTGGCTGGGACACCTGTGTTATCCTTTTCTTTTACAAAAAATGATGGGTCATTTTCATGGCCACATCTAATTGAAACCTCAGTTTGAGTTCTTATCCCATAGTCTGAAGCACCTTAATTAATACGTGTTGGGCGTTAGCTCAGAGGACAGAGCCTGTTTCATTATCAGCTTCACTTTCAGAACTCTCAGTATGCTCCTTGGAAGTTCCCTATCCATTTATTCACATACCAACTCAACTTCTTAGAGCTAACTGGGTCCACTGGTGATTGAACAGCAGCTGATCACATCTTATTACTTTCTGCTGAGGTGTGTTTCTACATGCTTTAAATTTTATAGTGGTCTGGAGTGAATTGATAGTTTTCCTTTAAATACCAAGAAACAAATGGAAGCTAATTTTATGTCTGTCTGAAAATTGTCTGATTTTTTTGTGTGAAAACCAAGTAATTGATATACAGTATCTAAATCAGATACCCAAGTCTGTCTGTCTATATATACAGGAGCATATATCTATATCGATGTATCTACATCTCAATGCATACTGAAGTGCACTGGTTCATTGAGTAGCATATATAAAATATGTATACTACTAAATGTATATAATTTCCTAGCCAGCTCCACCTTACAAAGGTTAAAGGGTTACATTTTCCAGGAATAGGTAAAATAACTTGCCCTCATGAAATACAGTTTTGATAAGTGGTTTTCAGACCATGGAAACTGAATAAGCAATGACCAAAATTAGGTTTACCCTTTTTGACCAATCTATGTGGTTATTTCCCCCAAGTACCACCTCCATTTGAAATGTTGTAGACATGCAGTTCTGGAAGTAGAGAATGGAATAATCTCAAAGAAAAATTTGTATGATATTCATCTCACAATAGGCTTCATTTAAATCACCTTTCAGCAGACTCACTAGTAGATTTTGCCCTTTATTAGAAACACTCCTATGAGCACATGCCCAATTTGTGGATGCTGAAGTCAAGGTTGCATTTCTAAATGAGTATGTGTTTGCAAATCCCTGACTTGCATGGGAATTTTGTGTGTACAACTCTGGTTCATTCAAAAGAGTGGACATTTTGTTGTATATAGATTTTTTTTTTTTTTTTTTTAAAGAAAATTCCTGCTATACTGGAGAAATGGGGTCTATATTTTCTCTCTATTATATTTTTGCAGAACATAGTGGGTTCTCTTTTGGAACTTCAGGCAGAAATATTTTCTTTTCTTAAGCAAAGATTTACTTTGAATTCCTGAAGTGGCTGTGTTTTTTTAGTATGCTTTATCATGTTCTACTCTTTAACCCATGATCTGTGGAAGCAGTATTTTGTTCTCATGTTGAAAAAAGCCAGGATATGAACTGTTTTGCTTAGAACTGGCTAGTATTTATTCTCAAGGCTAATTGGAATTTTCGGCAGTTCTATTAGTTAATAGGAGCAGAAGATCTAAAATTATATTGCAGTCTATGCTACGGGAAAACAAATGGGTTGCAAATATATTTTCGGTTCTAATGTAAAAGAATATTGTGGGATAGAGTAGACATGACTGCATGTGGAAGTGGAGGAGGTTTTTAATGAAAAGTAGTGGCCTAGGATGATAAGCGGCTGAAAAATCTAAAAACTGATTTTGAAGCTTTTCAGTAGGTAGGACCTTTCTTGACAGCTACTAAAAGGAGGTGTGAGATCTTACTTTCAGAACTACTGGGAAGCAACTTTGTGATACTCCCACTGTTATATGCATGAAAGCTGCTTGAGCAGGAAAAAAAAACCCAAAGACAACATAAAATATGTATGGAAATGAAGATTTGTAATTTGCATAGTTACAATAGGGTGTATTATAACATTTGTCTTTACTAAAAAATACTTAGATGACTCACGCAGGGTTGGAGAATGAATACGCTATCACAAAGTATTGTACGGAAAAAAGGATTAGTGAATCATAGTGCAGCTGGTTGTATGGAGATGCCTATTGTCATAGTTTTGATATTTATGTGTTGTTGGGTAAGAAGAAATATACAGAGCATTGTGCTGTCTATACATATGTGCTGTAATGGAAGATGGGCAAGTGTTAAATTATTCAGCCCATTCCCATGTTGAGGTTGCATGCCTATTGCTACTTTTTGGCAGATACAAGTTGATATCCAGGAAGCAGCTACATGGGGACTTCTCCACAAGAATCATGTGCTGTAAAAGATGTTTCTTTTCAGATACAGTAGGTCATTTACTAGCAAGGGGCAAACCTACTGAAGTCTCAATGACTGGTTCTGGTAAACAATTTTAAGTTCAAATGTTTAGCCCTACTTTTTGAGACTCATAGCTCAACTTTGACTCCTCTTTGCTGGTGATTCTTAAACTGATCCTTGGCTGTCTTTCTCTACTAGTACTGTGACTTCCTCCCAACACCCAGTTTCGTGAACCGTTTCATGCTGGCAGAGAGCTATTCATTGATTACAACTCAAGCCATTTAGGGATTATGATCTCTCTTTCTTTATCATGTCTCTCACAGGTGCCTCATCCTCCTATTAAAAAGAAACCTCTATCTATATTCCCTAACTCTCTCCAAACACGCACCCACATTATTGGACACATTACTTACTGCTTATCTATTACTTTCTGGAGACATAACTTACTGCTTATCTATTACCCTGATTCTGCTGGCTTGGCAGAAAAGTTTGGAACAATTAAGGGAGTGGCACTTGACTCTTCTATTTTGTAGCAGGAACTTTTTCAAATGATTTGGCAGGAAGCTCCAGTTTTGCCTGATCTGGGCTGGCCAGTCAGTAGGGTGAGGCTCAGTGTCAGCCCTTGCTATCATAGTATTATTGAAAATGAATCTTGGACCATTTGGTATGTAGGCTCAGGATGGTGAGTTAAGACTATGCAGGCAGCTGTGAACTGACTTTGTTAGTTAAGGGACAAAGAGTGCAAGTCACTACCATGTAAGCAAATTAAAATCTATTCACTTCAGTGTTTTGGAGCCTCCTTGTGCTATTGGTAAATGTGATCCATATTATCAATCCTATATATCGGCATTTCCCAAACTAATTTGGGCTTGGAATATATTGACAGAACACATGGCTATGTCTACACTGGCAGGTTAGTTCGAATTAAGGAAGCTTAATTCGAACTAACTTAAGCCTTGGCTACACTAGGCTTTCATTAGTTCGAATTAAGGGCTTTCTTAATTCGAACTAATACATTTGCTTATACTTTTTGAAGTAAGGGTTCGAAGTATTTGCTTATACTTTTCGAAGTAAGGGTTAATTCGAACTAGTTCGAATTAACCCAGTGTGGCCATGTTAGTTTAACTAAGCGCTTAGTTCGAATTAACCGGCACATTGAGCTCAATGCAATTGACTAATTCGAACTAAGCAAGTGCCATGCATAGCACTTGCTTAGTTCGAACTAAAATTTGCTAGTTTGAATTAAGCTAATTCAAACTAACTAAAATTAGTTCAAATTAGTTAGTTTGAATTAACTAATTCGAACTAACTTTGGTAAGTGTAGACATAGCCATACATGCTGGCTTGGGCAGGGGGAGGGAGGGTTTCATACCCCAAAATTGCCACATGTATTGCTCAATTGTTGATTTAAAAGAGTTAGAAGGAAAAATATCGCTAGCATCAAAATTTTTTCATAAAGCACCTATTCCTATTGCACGGAACATCAGTGTTCTGTGGAACACAATTTGGGAAATGCTACTATATATACATGTTTAGTCAGTCTAACCTAAATATTCTTTAGGAGTTATTCTTGCAGACTTCACTCAAGCAAAATTCCCATGGAGTATAAAAGTGCTTGATAAAAATATTGAGAAATTAAGAAAAAGTTTCTTAAGGACATCAATTGAATGATTAATAATTTTAAAACTATTTTAGGAATAGAATTGAGTAGTGAAGGGTGGAAATGACTCATTTCTTCAAAACAGCCAAACAATTATAAAAATATTCAACCCATATTTTGAGTTTTCTGGCCTAAATGTTCAAAGTGCCTCTTTTTATGCCCAAATTTAGACTCCTTAAAGAGTTCTCATTTTCAGAAAGTGCTGAGCACTGTCGTATGAAAATCGGACCTCTTCAAGATGTTACAGCTGGGGAAATCACTAGTAAAATAAAATCACTAGCAGCATTTGAAAATTTAGGTCTCTGATTTTACTTTTGTTGTAAAAATTTTGGGATGGTTGGGCCAGATGGGTCAGTCTGGCTGGGCCTGAGCTGGGGCTTATGTATCATTTCATTATACATAGCTACTGACAGAATATAACGCAGAACAGACGTAAACGCACTGAATGCTAAGTACAGAGCATTGGACAGATTTATATTCTTAAATTTCTGATATGGTTCCTGGTTTACTGCAGAGGTGCCATAAAGTCTATATTGTACAAATATTTTAACACAAAGAAAACACTAAAAAATTGAAATTGATTTTTTTACGGTTTTTTGGGTGTGGAAAATTCTTTCTACTGTTACACTGGACACCAATTTCATTTCATTACCACATCCTAGGCTGCCTTCAGAGAGAAGTCCCATATCTCCTTAACAAAAAGTAAATGGGAACCAAAAAAGAAACATATAATTGTTGCTTGAAAATTCCATCTAGGCTAGAGATGGACAGCTACTGAACCAATCTCTAGATCCAGCTAGTGGCTGCAAGATGTGTATCACTTATCCAACCTCTATAGGAACCCCGAAATGAAAAAGTTGGAAGTTCCATATCTTAACTTTTCACCTCAAAGAAACTGATTGAGATTTTGTACCATTTTCAGCTCATCAGCATTCAGCAACACTGCATGATAGAGGAAAAATACAGAAACATAAGAAGAAAGACAAAAGGAGAGCAAGAGTTGAAAAAAGATAAATGACTGGGCTGTCAGTGGTATAATGAAAATGAAATCATTTGTTGGCAATGCCCAGTTGCCCAGTGTGGCTAGCCCCAGACAGTGTTTTCAATAAAATATTGTTTTGTATTTCCTTTCTTTACTAATGTAAAGATAAATGACTTTGTTGTAAGTGTATTTCAATGAAATACTGACTTCAATCTCACAAATCCTTACAGTGTGTCTGTAGCTTTACTTATGTAAAGAGCCAGCCCCATTGGCTTTGATGGCTTTGTCTACGGTGGAGAAAAATGAATGTTAGACAATGTGCTAATTAAATTTTTCTGTTAAGCATGATCATATGTAGTTGTGCCTTTAGTGTGGCTCACCTCAGTCAGATTGTTAGCTGTTTACAGCTATCCTGCCAAAAGGAGTCAGGAAAAGAAGTTTCAAGATGAAATTTTAAAAGTGATCCATTTTCTCTCTAGGGGACAACTAAGGCCTTGTACACACTACAAAGTTATTGCGCGATAAAGCCCTTTATTGCGCAATAGGAAGCCGAGCGTACACACACAACTTACAGTTTTTGCGCGTTAAGAGCCCTCTTGTTGCGCAAAATGTAAATCACCAAAACGAACGTGGTAGCGTCTAACGCGGAATAGCTATTGCGCGACAGCCCGTGTGTGTACACTTATCGCGCAATGTGAAACTTCTGGAAATGGCCCACAATTCCAATCCTATCCCTTCTGCACTTCCGTCTGAACTCTGTTGCCGTGACGTCATTTTTCCCGACCTCCCCTTCTGCCCCGCGAATTTTTGAATTCCACACTCTCCCTTGTGGCTTGCTGTACAGTGCTGCTGCCTCTGTGTGCTCCTCTTGCGATGTCGTTGCGGCGCAGCAAACGAGCTCCAGCCTGGACAACAGCTGAGGTGATGGATTTGATAGGCATCTGGGGAGAGTCCGCCGTGCAGTCACAGTTACGTGGCAGCCGGAGGAATTTTTGGCCAAATATCTCAGGCGATGACTGAGAAGGGGTACGAGAGAGTCACTCTGCAATGCCGGGCCAAAGTGAAGGAGCTGCGGATAATGTACCACAGAGCCAGAGAGGCAAACAGGCGCTCTGGCTCTGCGCCGGCAACATGCCGCTTTTACAAGGAGTTGGAGGCGATCCTGGGCGGCGATCCCACAACCACCCCGATCTCGACCGTGGACACTTCTGCGACAGCGTCCGAAAATGACAAGGCAGCGGAAGGGGATGATGCCGTCGTAGACGAGGAAGCAGAGGAGGAAGAGGACGAGGACGGTGACTACGGAGCCACCGACATCGGGAGCCAGGAGTTATTCACCACCCCACCAGAGACAAGCTCCACGGATTCCTTCTGCACGCCTTCCCCTGAATCGGCCGATGGCAGCTCCGATAAGTTTCGTTCGAAGTGCTCTCTACTCTAGCAGCTACAGCTTAGCGTTTACATGAAGATAACGCATTGAGTTCTCCTTTTATGTGTCTTCTTTTCTGTGCGTTAATGGTGTGGCGTGGTCTTGCTGGCATTACATAAAAACCGCATCAATGCATGCCTCGATTGCCAAGTAGTCGGTCCCTTTCAAGTCACTGAACGTGTACTCCAGATATCTCCAAATTTTTCTTTTAAAAGTGGATGGTAGAGCGACCGTTTGCCCTCCCCCATTTAGGGAGACTCGCCTTTTCCAGCTCGCAAGCACTGACGCGGGAACCATGGCAGCGCACAATCCAGCAGCGTAAGGTCCCGGCTGGAACTCAGCGACATGCAGGAGATGCATTCTTGCTTGCAGAGGCACTCTAAGCAGTGTGATATCAGCTTCTATTGCAGCCATCTCTGACACAGGCTCAGAACAAGCAATGCCAATAGTCCACTGTCCCGTGTGTCTACTCTCAGCAACCCGTCCCTCGCTTGGCGAAACTTGTTTCTGGCCCCCGGTACTCCTTGTCCCGTGTAACTTTGGAATGCGTAGGGAGAGCATCCTTACTTGCACATAAGCGGAGCGAGAACAATTGCAACATTCAAAATGTTTCATTTTTCCGCAGAGATGACCTTCGCTGGGCGGCGCTCAGCACCAGCCGAGCGTGTGAGACAGATAAGGCGGAGGCCTCGCAGGAGCAAGGAAGATATCTTCCAGGAGCTGATGCATTCCAACGAGGCATCTGCGAGGGAGACAAGGCAATGGAGGTGGCAGTGCAGGCAGGAACGGAGAGAGAACAGCGAGAGGAGGGCGAAGCAGAAGGACACCCTAATAGGCATTCTCCAGGAGCAGACCCAGCTGATGAAGACCATGGTCGGTCTGCTCCAGGCTCGCCCCCCCCTTCAGCCACATCTGCCGTTCCCTCCAACCGTGCAGCACTCTCCCCCCAAACAGTATTTTGATCCCCAGGGACATCCCTGGTATAACGTTACCTCAACCCCTCCCCCAACGTATGTCGTGGAGTCCTGCACCTACACCCACCTCTAGCCCCCTCTCCTTACAGCTTACGTTTTGTTTTTGTTACATTAATAAAGTTGAGACATTTGTTAATTTAATCTGACTTTATTGTGATGCATTGTCAATATGCCCTGGGCATCTGTTTTCAAAAAAAAAAAAAAAAAATAGAGAAAGAAGCAAACAATCTGTATCTAATGATTTTTCTAAGTTAAAGATGCAAAACAAAAACAGTGATTTCAAACATTAGAAAGCAGCCTATCAGTCCCCGTTGGTGAAATGCTCCTTCAATGCCTCCCTTATGCGCACGGCTCTAAGCTGTGCCCCCCGGATACCACTGGTGTCCGGTTGCTGGTATGCATACTCCAGACGCTCAGCCTCCACCGTCCAGGAGTTCAGAAATCTCTCACCACGGTTTTTGCAAATATTGTGAAGGACACAACACGAGGAAATGACAAGTGGAATGTTGTTCTCGTGTAGGTCTAGCCGGCCATACAGCGATCTCCAGCGCGCTTTTAAACGGCCAAAGGCACACTCCACAACCATTCGGCACCTGCTTAACCTATAATTAAACCGCTCCTTGGCAGGATCCAACTTCCCTGTAAAAGGCTTCATTAGCCATGGCATCAGTGGGTAGGCGGGGTCCCCCAGGATGACTATGGGCATCTCGACACCCCCCACTGTCATTTTCTCGTCGGGAAAAAAGGTGCCCGCTTGCAGCCTGCGGAACAGTCCCGAGTTTCTGAATATCCGAGCGTCATGCACCTTTCCCGACCAACCAGCATTTATGTCAGTAAAACGCCCACGATGGTCCACCAGTGCCTGGAGAACCATTGAAAAGTATCCCTTTTGATTTATGTATTCGGAGTCGAGATGGTCAGGCGCGAGAATAGGGATGTGAGTGCCATCTATTGCACCCCCACAGTTCGGGAATCCCAAGTCCTGGAATCCAGCGATGATCTCCCTCACGTTCCCCAGGGTCGCCGTCCTCCTTAGCAAAATTCGGTTGATGGCTTTGCATACTTGTTAGTGATACACTGACGGTCGACCGTCCGACCTTGAACTGGTTTGCGACCGAGCGGTAGCAGTCCGGAGTCGCCAGTTTCCAGAGGGCAATAGCCACACGCTTCTCCACGGAGATGGCCGCTCTCATCCTCATGTCCTTGCGCCGCAGGGCTGGGGCTAGCTCCTGACACAGTTCCATAAATGTGGCTTTCCGCATGCGAAAGTTCTGTAGCCACTGCTCATCATCCCACAGCTGCAGAACAATTCGGTCCCACCAATCTGTGCTCGTCTCCTGTGACCAGATACTGCGGTTCACGCTGTGCAGCCGGTCTGCGAAACTGATCAGAATTTCTGTTTGGTTCTCAAGGCTGTCAGTCTCGGTACTGGAGTCATCTGAATCCTGCTCTGAATCAGAACTGAACACGTACTCTATCCGAAGCTGAGCTGTGTTCACAATGCTGAACGCAGCATTCAAGATCAGAGCTGAATCCATGCTGATGCAGAAAGGGAAGTTCCGTAAAGACGGTCGTTTCAGTTTAAATTTCGCGCTCGTTGCTAGTGGCAACTGCTAGGAAGCGTCGGTAACAGAATGCACCACGGGAAATCTAGAATTATCCCATGAAGCATAGCGCGAGCCTTCTTCTTCCCAGTATCCATAGCACGAGTTACCGATACGGGGGACTGTGGGATAGGTACCCACAGTTCACTTTGTTTTACAGGAGGACTAAGAAAAGAGGGGGGGGGGGGCTCTGTTCCACTAGAGTACACTGAGTGTGTACGCGATCTTGCGCAACAACAATCACGGAACACTTACAGCGCAACAGGCTTGTTGCACGAAAATTCTTGTAGTGTGTACATAGCCATAGAGCTGCAGTGTTTGGGTGTCAAATACACCAGGGAAATGTATATTTGTTTAAAATTCTATTTGTACTAGCATTAAAAGAAACAAAACAAACAATGACAAACTTCCCCTCCCCCCCATATTATTTCTCTTGGACTTATACTTTGTAAAAATTTGTGTTTAAAAACTTAAATGTTGATCAATGTGACCTGACTGTATCCCTCTGAGGAACAACAAACTTTACAAATAATTATTTTCTTTCCTGTTAACTTCTTAAAGCTGCTGATTTGGTGCAATCATAGCATCTATTTGCAATTTTAAAAAATCCCTGACTACCTAGATAAACCATAGCAATGGATGGTATTTTATAATTGCTATGGTGTTGGGCTTTGGTTATTTACAGTAGCTCTGGCACAAGTAGAAAAAGCTACTCAGCCATACATTGCAGCCCGAAAGATACATGTTTTGGATATATTTATTTTTCTTCATCTTGGCTTAATGTATTTGTGTTAAAATCACATTTCCCATTTCCCTGTGAGTGTACAGGGGGCTTCTGTATTAGAACACCTATACATTTCGGGGCCAGTTTCAAATATAGAAGGGTACTAGGAGTGTTGATTTTTGATACAGTCTGGTTCTTCAAAGTGTCTGATGAAGTGGGATTTTCTCCCATGAAAGCTCATGTGATAAATACATTTGTTAGTCTTTAAAAGTGCCACGGGACTTCTTGTTTGTTTTGCTGAACTAGACTAACATGGTTACTCCTTTACATCCAGTGCTTCTGTAGTTTTAATTTTCTGTTTGTTCCTTCTATTCTGTGTCTCTGAGCTGTGGGACAAGAACTGAATGATGGGTAACACAGCTTTCATTTGCCATGTTCATTGGTTTTAAGATGTTTTGCCTCAGTCTGTTAGATATTCACAAATTGCATCACTTTTAAAATTTTCTTAGATATATTTGTGTCTGTTAACAGCAGGTTAATAGTCTTCATAAATGAGGTTTTGTGTGAAGCTCTGTATGAACTATGGAAGGCACTATACAAACTTGGGCCACCATCTTATTGCACTTTGAGTGCCCATCATCTATGGCTGTGGGAGAGCAAAGCTAACCATCTTTAAGCAAAATCGTTTCAAAAACAAAAACATGATTTTTTTGAAGAAACAATTTTGTATTTCTTGTTGACTTTTTCATTCATAGTTTTATTTTTAATATTCACTGGGGTTTTCTACCCATTACACAAGAAAAATGTGTCTTGAAGTTAGAGATGCTCGAAATGCTGCTTCCTTTAGCCATTAAGAAATCATGTGACACAAGTTAGTCCATTGCTTTGACTGAGTTAGAAGTCGTCTGTTTGTGTTAGTTTCCGTCATGCTCGTTTAGGTGAGTGGTCTAACTACTTGATTCATCGGTCTGATTCCTGAACCCTCAGTAACATAGGATTTAGGGATTGTGTCATAAAATACCTGCACTAGTCAGTGTATGAGAACATTTCAACTTTTACAAATTCAGAAGGCCTGCTGTTAAGCTCAATGCACCATTTGTATTTGATATCTTTCTAGAGCTTTATGAAAGCATACTGATTTAGGCTAGTAGTCTGACAAACTCAGTCTTAATTTCAACCATAATAACAAAGCAGAAATCAGCATTTTATTTATACATATATATGCTTTCCAGAATCACTCCTCTGGATCCTGCTCATACATGCTTTGCAGAGTCTTCAGGTGGATCATAGAAATTGAGTTGTAGGGGCATACAGCTGCTTTATTTATCATCTCTAGTTATGCTGTCCTTCAAAGAAAATGTTGAGAAGAATCAGCAGTATGGTGAAAGTGCTGGCTGCAAGTCTGAGGCTATGTCTATACTGACAGCGGCAGAGTCACTGCCATCAGTGCAATCTTCCGTGTTCGATTAAGCGGTCTGTTAAGATGCACTCAATCTAACACAGAACTGGAGCTGTAACTCCTGGTCTGTAATTGGAGTAGCACTATGCCGACCGGATGCTATTTCTGGTCAGTTTAGTGCAATGTGTAGGGGTTAGTTAAGAAGTCAGCGGGAGATATGCAAGGTATTTTACGTACCTGGCGTATCTCCCGTCGACTGCCACTGAAAAGGACGGCAGCTGTAGACTAGGGCTAAGATACAGTTGTCATAGGACTGACTTTCACTCCAGTAGTGAGGGGTGTAAATGGAACCCTCCTCTGTGCCACCACGGGTATTTCTGGTCCTGGGAAGATGAGAATCATTTTCATAGGCTCTGCTGCTAAAGATGTTACCCGGAGCTGTGTTCTGAGTCAGTGCATCCTCTAGTTCCTTGGCCATGCCCCCTTCCCTGGCCATTGCTGCCCACTTTTCAAACTACATTGGCCCAAATGCAGGTGCCTGGTATAGAAAGCTGTGGGTGTCTCGTGTGCCTCTCTCCTTTTGATCCCACCTCCTTTTGGGTGCACTATCTGCACTGAGGTCCTTCACTCTGGTAGAAACCAGAAGCTGCCATGAATGAAGCCATGCTGTTGAAAACAATCAATGATCTACTGACCCTTCTTTTTTCCATTAGCAAACTAACTGGGAAGTGATCAAACCCAGCTATAAAAGTAATAAGAAGTGTTTGAACTTGTAAATGGAATTCATGGAGCCACTGGTAATAACTACAGAAAATTGCTAATTAGTATTTATTAGTCTCTGAAACAGACTGTGATCAGTGGAAATGGAGTCAGAGGGCCCATGTTCCTTGGAGGACTATAGATGGATACCAGAAAAACTGGGAATATGGGGAGTTAGGCCTGGAAGCAACTCAGACATACTGACAGAACAGTGTACAGGGTTTAATAAAGTCCCCCTTTTCAATGTGACCTGCATTCAGCATCATGCTTTGCAAATAAAGCATGGTGGCAGCATCTGAGCTGTGAATTCTTGGCAGTGCAGCATCTGGCTAACGGAACTCATTCTGAAGCCTCCCAGAACCCTGATTTACAGGCACAAACCTTGCTGAGCAATGGACCCAGTGGAAGGAGGAGTCAAGGCTGTACATAGGCTTGGTCATGCAGGGGGACAGCAACAGTTAGAAAGTAAAACTATTATTTTACCTTATTTGGGAACAAGGCAGTCTGAAGCTTGCCACTGCCTCAAGTCTCACAGCAGTCCTAAGAGCCTTAGGGACTTTCAAAAGCAGAATGAAATAGTGGAATGAAAATGTGACGTCGTAGTAACTAACCCCCAAAATGACATGTAGTATTAACTGAAGCATGCGGTAGTGGATGATAAGCCCCATAGACCCTTTTGGGGAATACAGCTTTACAAACTCTGGATCTGATCAAGCACCAGGATTTTATAGCTGCAGTGCAAGAACCAAGAAGGGGAGTCCCAAAGATGATGGAGACCCTTGAAAAAGTGTATGGGGATGTTTTCAAAGGCAAAGAGTGCCTGGAAAGAAAGCTGCAACTGGAAGTAGACTCCAATGTGCAACCTGTGTGCTTATAAAGAAGGACAATTCCAGTGTCACGACTTAATTTAGCTTAATTTAGTATGCAGGGAGCTTGAAAGCCTGCACACTAGGGGTATCATAACATAGAGAGCAGTACCAAATGCATGGTGGTATTAAAGATGCCATCAGGCAGATTACAGTTCTTCATAGATCCAAAGCCACCAATCCAGACATTAAAAAGATGGCACTATCCACTACCTATAATTGATAACATCTTGCCAAAACTTTCCAAAGCCAGAACTTTTATAGTATGTGAGATGATTTTGACACATATGCCTAGATAAAGAGCCCAGGATGCCAATGATCTTTGCAACGCCATTTTGTAATTACAGATGGCTGCATAGGTCAATGAACGTAAGCCCAGCATCAGAGATGTTTCAGAGAAGGTTCAATCAAGTGCCGGGAGACTGCGTAGGGTGAAAATACCTTCAGGTGCTATCCTTATTGTAGGCCAAGGGAACAATTACACAGAAGCTGGACAAGTCCATGACAGAAAACTACAAGCTTTCCTACAGCGGTGCATGGACAAGAACATAAAACCAAACCCAGAAAAATGCAACTTGAAGAGCAGAGGGACTGAAATGAGAGCCCAACAAGATCAAGGCAGTCAGAGATAAGCCAATTCCAGTGGATGCGAAAGGGCTACAGCAGTTCAAAGGAATGATAAATGTTCTGTCCACGCCTGGCTGCAGTAGTGGAATCCATATGTCAGCTCATGAGGCAAGATGTTGAGTGGGACTGGACAGGTCTGCAAGTGCAAGCATTTGACACACTGAAATAAATGATAATGGATGTCCCTGTTTTGTAGTAATACCAGCCAGGACAGCCACTGACACTTCAGTGAACAGGTGGTTGCTTATGCCAGCAGAGCCCTGTCAGAAACTGAACAGGGATAGGCCCAAATAGCAAAAGAGCTTCTGGCTGTGGTATCTGGAGTAGAGTGATTCCAAGGATGTCTTAATGCCAACTGGCAAGCGGGGGTGGAGGGCCCAAAGGTGTTACAGAATCTCATGAGGTGTGCATTCTAGTTCCTCAAAGAATGTCCATGTGAGGTCTCAAATGAAAGCCAGTGTCATACTTGTCATCGAAAGCATCATGAAATGTAGGTATACATACTGAGAAAGGATGTATGAGAGATGGCATTCTGGACACCGTATTCACGGAGAGTAGACTCCTGTGTGCCTTGGGACAGTTTAAGGAATTTGCACGCAAAGGGGGGTTTGACCACCACCGTGCCTCCTTACCATTATTCTGGGATTATGCTAAAATGGATTTAGTTTTGAAACAAGTAAGACTTTGTTATACAAGACTGTTTCTTCCGGCTCAGATCCCTTGTTAGCATGTTTGACACATAGAAGTACCTATCATTGGTTTCCCAAAACAATCCAGCACAGGCACTGATAAAACAAACGATGAAAGCCATGCTACAAATAAGAGGAGTTGCAGTTGGAAGAGTGGAGTCACCACTGAGATGAGATGGGCAGCAATCACAGAAGGCAGATGCTGGAATATGACAGGTCAGCCAAGTCCCTGGAGGCAGGCATTTCTTTGAGGATCCAGCGATTAGACAGACACCAGAGGAGAGGACTAACGGAGTCATGAGGGAGGCAGTGCTGTCTAAGTAATACAAAGTGATTATGCAAGAAGGACAAGTGATCTGAAGGAAGAGAGGACACCTATGAGTCAGCGGAAACAACAGTCAGAGAGAACTCACAGAGATTCCCACAGAACAGAGAAACATCTGGAGGCCCAACCCCACAGGGAATGAGGAGACTCCATAGAGAGAAAGCTTTCTTGACTCAGAGACAGGTTACAGGAAGAGAGAGAGGTTGCATCTGGTGTGGTCACCTGTTGAGCAGACTAAACTGTCTGAGAGACTATGTAAGCAGCTAAATATTGTAATACGTAAGCCTTCAGTTCAGCTATATGTTAGCACCTCTGGTCGAAGAGTCAAAGGGCAGGGGCCTGGGTATCAATGATTGGTTTAGAATATTTATATTAACATTTTATATTAAAATGTTTGCAAAACAGGGAAGATGTATCATGATCAGTGGAACTGGAGTTAAAGGACCCGTATGACTGACAGGACAGCAGGAACATAGGAAATGTAGGGAGTTATACTGGAAGCAACTTAAGCACATGGACAGAGCGGTATACTGAGTTCCATAAAATTCCACCTGTTCCACATAGTCAGCATTCAGCTTCACTCTTTGCAAATGAAACACACCCTGCAGATGGATGCTCCAACTCCATAATCTTTAAGGACAGTGATGATGGATGTGATGGACTGGCCCTTTAACTACTACGCTTTCCATTTTAATCTTTTATTTAAGCAGTAGTCAGTGTGGTGACTTTCAAAGGAATCCAGCAGCAGTGTGTCCCTTGGGATTTCTTAGGTGGCCTTCCTGGCTTTTCTCGCCTCTCTCTGGGACTGACTAGCAGGAGACTGTAATTTTGCATTTCCTGATTGCAAACAGTGTTAGGGACTCTCTAGAGGACGCACTAGCATGGTGCTTGGGAGAATTAGGAAGTGGCAGCAGCAGAATGGCATGTTCTAGGGCAATAATATACACAAATGGGCTTTTAGAGCTTGTGACAGCAGCTTCCTTTGCTTCACAGGCTGATCTGATGGCTCTCAACTGATTATTAATTTTGACTTTCTCTGATTAGCTACTTCTAGCTGCCACCTTCTTTTATAATCTTCCCCATGTCCCTGTGATAACAAATGGCAATTTTACTCAGGGTTACATTTCAAAAGGCAGTCCTCCTGTTTCCCATTAGTTCATTGTGCCAAATCATCAGAACATAGTCCAGTTTCCCATCTAGTCTAATATTCTGTCAGCATCAATGACCCTTACCAGATGCTTCAGAGAAAGGGGCAGCAAAACCTGTAAGTGATCAGTTATGGAGTAACCTGTTCAAAGGGAAAGTTTCTTGCCAGCATCTTTATTTAGAGACTGACTTGTGTCCTGAACCATGAAGAGTTTATACCCCTTCCAATCTATTTGGTCTTTTGATTGTGTTAATCCTTATTAATCTAAGTGACTGTTCTTGTTTCCTGTGTAAAAATGGTCAGTGCTTTTCTCTTTACCAGTCAGATTATGAGTAGCTAAAGATGTTAATCCTCAGATTATATCCACAATTCATTCTGTGGGCACAAAAATGGTGTGAGTGCAAACTGTACTTGTCCTTTTAAAAGTTTGTCTCATACTATGCAGTTTGGGCATGTCTCGGGGGAGACAGTATTATCTCAGACTATAAGAAAATGCTAATAAGAAAGACTTATAAAGCTGTCACACTGACAGTGCAAACAGCAAAGAATGTTAGTGTGAAGCTAAGTAAGGGGGGAATAGCTTTGGTCTTTTTTCATCAGTTTAAAAAGGGGAAGGACTGTTCAGACAAATTCAGTCTGCTCAGGTGTCAGTGAAAGAATACTTCTGTGAAGTCTACAGCGTGTTGCACTGGGAATTGAAGCCACTGCTGTGGCAAAACTGATGCAAAACTTGTTTGCTGCCTGCTTGGTTATTTCACCTTTCAGTGTGTACCCTTCAGTAACCTTGCAGTGCTGGTGGTGGCATGAAGTGCCATGCTTGTCCCAGTACAGAGTTTACAAATGCCATGATTAGGAATTTCTTACCTTAATTTCCCAGATATTTGTTGCACCCTTATTGTATCTTGTCTTAGTTAATTTTTGGAGCAGGGATTGTTTCAATTAGTTTAATGTGCTCTTTAATCCACTGGGCCCTAATCTTCTTTTTTGCCTCTAGATATTGACATCATGTACATAAACAATAATAAAGATGAGGCTGACTAGGAAGTCAGTGTGAATAGACAAATTATCTCAGTGTATGGTTTACTTCCTTTCTCTTGTGAAAAATCTGTTTGTGATCCATAACAGATTTGGTTTCTGCTGCTGTCTGGCTAGCTGTCCAAATGTGAACTGCAAGACCTTATGCTCTGCTGTGTTGTGCTACAGCTGATCAAAATGTGTTGGTGATTCTAGATCCAATTTTCCCCTTACTGTATGCACAATATATCACTGAATAACTAAGATTTTTTCTAATAGGAAATGTATCTCAGGTAGGGAAACTTTAAGATCGGGGATGTAATTTTAAATAGCAAAATGTGCACAAAGTAATTTCCGCAATCATAAACAGCTGAGCATTTCATATATTGGAAGGGATTTGATTAATAACCCTGCAGTTAAACAGGAAGCATATAGTATTTTCATTTTAAATTAAACAGTTCACATTTATTATATTAATATGTGGTGTGTAGATTAACAGTCAGCATGTCTCAGAGGCTTGCTTTTCATCTTTGTCAAAGTTTGTATATATCAGGGTGCTTGAATTTTTCTTTCTTCCCTTATGAGCAGCGGAAAGCCTCTGTTTGCCAGTTTAAATTCCTTGTGTATGTATAATCTGCTGCCTCTCATCTGCATCTCTGTTGGCTGCTGGTTAGTCAGTTAATCACTTTGATCCTTGGTTGAGGCCTTGATCTTTTTCAGAAGGGAGTCCTGAGATATGAATCGTGCTCTAATTGATTCAGGCCTTCTACTTTCTCCTTTTATTTATAATGTTAGAGTGTTAATGTGGTTCTCTTCTCTTCACACTGGATCCAGCAGTGGGATGGGATCATCCCAGCAGTGAGATGGAGAGGTTATAGAAAGAGACCATCCCTTTGCCAATTCATCTTCTCCAATTGAGGTGCTTGGAATGGTCATGATTTTAGAGTTTTAGTCATGTATATGCTTCTGGGTATAAGCACATACTATTTTTATTATTTTCATTCTTTTCTGTAGTTTTGGAGATTTTTTGATCATTTTAATATAGCTTTTTATATATTTGTCCACTGTTGCAGACTGTTAATTTAGCAGAGGGTATTTTCCCCCTTCTGATGGATTTTTGCAGAAGCCTATGTGGAAAGTTTGATTTCTTGTTTCCCAATTTCATGGTTTATGGATTTCACTTTTCTAGGCCAATCTCCGTGTCTTTTTACTCTGACATGTTTTTAGCCTCAAGGAACTTGTCCCCTTTGACCCATTAATATTGTTGTTATACTCACAGATGTAACTCTTGTTTCTGCTATGGATTTTATACCACTGACAGCACAAAATTTCCCATGCACAGATTTTTCTCCCCTAAGGGCTGAATTCAGCTTTTCAAATGTATTGGGGGTCTGACCAAACACAGTGCGAAGCACCTCCTATAAATTCCTGAGCTCCCCAAACTCCCACTGAACTCAGTGGGATTTTAAGTGCACTCAGCACTTTAGAGAAAGTGTTTAGCACCTTATGCTGTCAGGTCTCATCATGACTCCAATTTGTAAATAGTTTACTGCCAGGTTCTCATTTAACTTGCACAATACTTCTTTTGTGATTCTTTCCCTGAAATAGCGAATGAAAAGCTATGCATGAGACAAATAGTTTTATTTAGAGCCGTTCCACATTTCTCCTTTGCTTGTCTTAGGTTTTTAGTTTGTGTCATATAATCTCTTTATTTGCCAGATTTTCTTATCAGGTCAAGATCTTCCCTTGCAAACATAAGATGAATGTGAAAGGGATCCTCACGAACATTCCACTACAGTTGTGTTGCATTCATATGACATGTGAAGGTGAAGTGAAAGACACTGATCAACAGCGGTGTGTCTCTGTAATCGTCTTCCCTGGACTGGACTGTACAATCTGTGTCTGCCCCCCTGTCCCCGTCTCCCCTTATAGTTTGTTGCTTTTGAGCAAGCAGCTTACGTTACCTGTTAGCTGTTTCCTAGGCTATGTCTACACTTGTAAATTTAGGTCGACTTAGCATGTCTACACCTAAATTTAAAGTCGACTTTGGGGGGAACTTACAAAGTCGACCTAGAGCGGCCACACTGGACGCCTAGGTCAACTTCTAGGGGCTAGGGGGACCTAGGGCAGGTCCACGGGGGTAGGGGGGCACCCCTTGCCCAGTGCCAGGGGGTCAGCCTTTGCCCCATTGTACATGGGTACAATGGGGCAAAGGGGGACAGGGACCCTGGCAGGGCATAGGGGCAGGATGGGCAGGGCTCTGCCCTGCCCTGTGTGGGGGCATGCCAGGCTCTCCTTGTGCCCTCCCGCCCCCCGGCAGGAAGGGCAGTGGTGGAGTCCTGGAGTAGCCCTAAGTCGACTTAGGGCTACTCCAGGTCTACACTGGCCTAAGTCGACTTTAAAAAGTCGACTTTAGGCTTAAGTCGAATTAAAATGAGGTTTAATAAAGTCAACTTAATTTTCCTTAAGTCGACTTTATTTTCCTTAAGTCGACTTAAACAACTTGCTTAAGTCAACTTAAGGAAACTGTAGTGTAGATGCAGGGTAAATTAAGTCGACTTAAGCAAGCTTAAGTCGACTTAATTTACAAGTGTAGACGCACCCCTAGAGAGCAAACAATACTTTTGTTGAAATCTGTTAAATTCACATTGAGCATATGACAATACAGCCATCACCCTTAAAATGTTGGGTTTTTTTAAAAAAAAGAAATAAAACAGCCTTCTTTTAGGAATAGTTTGGGATTGACTAACTGGAGTGGAAAAGAATGATGGACTCATACTTAAAGACACTGGACTGGGACTTGTGAGATTTGGTTTCAGAGTCCAGCTCTGTTACAGATTTGTTGTGTGACATTTGACTAATCTCTCTGTATTCCCCATCTGTAAAATGGGGGTAATAATACTTCCTGTCTCCCACAATTTGTGCAACTTGTTTGTGTCGATAGTTAGCTTTTAGGTACAAGGATGGCCTGTTACTATATGACTGTACAGTGCCTAGCACTATGGGGCCCTGATCAGAGTTAGGATTTCTAGACGCTACCAAAAGACAAATAATCAATAATTAATCACTAATCAATAATCTAGTGATAGAGTCTGATCTCTAATGCAGGCATTCTAGTATACCTTCAGTGTAGTTACTCCAGACTGACATTTATGTAAAAGAGCAGAGTCTGGTCTCGTGAAATCAGTCTCTCCATAAAGCTGGTGGATGAACTAGCTGATCCATTAATGCTTCCTTTTCAATCCAAATAATTTTTTAAAGTTCTCTTTTTAATTAAGGGTGGGTGGAATATTATTTCTGAATTGTGTGCAGCTTGAATATTCCATCTCGTTAAACTGCTAATGAAATAGGGCTCACTTCTATATACTAAATAGCATTAATCCAAATTCTGATTGTGGTCAGGTCAGTGGTGAGGATGTCATTGATAGGAACAAGGTCTAGCCCAGCAATCCTTAGGAATCCCAACTTTCAAAACTGGGACTGGGAAGGAGGAGACGATCTCATGACATCATGGTGCCAACAGAGCTGTGATACCATTTTTTAGTGATAGAATTTATTTGTCCCTATGAAGCTGTGTTGATATACAATAGTTTAGGATTTGGCCTAGTATTTGAAGCAGATAGATAAGCTGTGTACTTCAGCTCCAAACTTGTGTAATTGTTTCCTTCTTTGTTATATTTGGCAAAATTCAGTGTGCTGGAACATGACCAAGGATGTGAGTTGTCACAGACGTCAATTACTCTGTGACTTCTTCGGCTCTGTCTGTCAGCTCCAGCTCTGGCAATCAGGGCCGTCCCTAGGGGGGAGCGGGGCCCAGAGACAATCGGCCTCGGCGGGCCCCCCACCCCATGCTGGAGGGAGCGCAGTGGGCTGGTCCGGTCGGCCCCTGGGGAGCTGGCCCCGGCCTTGAAAGCCGCGGCCGTGGGGCGGCGGAGAGCCACGGCCCCAGGGCTGGGGGTGAAGGGGGAGGAACCGGGGAGCTGGGACCCCGGAGCGGGGCGACGAGCCGGGGAGCTGCGGCCCCGGCGGAGGGGAGGTTCCGGGGTGGGGGGGGAGCCATGGCTCAGTCTGCGGGGCGGGGAGCCATGGCTCAGGCCGCAGCTGTGGGGAGCTGAGGCCGAGGCTGCCCGCCTGTGGGGAGACGGCCCCTGCTGAGGCTGCCGCCACTGCCCCAGCCGCAGGTGGGTCTTCAGGTTGCCGCGGCCATCACCGGGAGCCAGTCCCGGCTGAGGTCATGCCGCCGGCGAGGGCCAGCCCCGGCCAGGACCCATCCCGCCAGATCACATGCGGCCTAGCGAGGGTGTGGCCGTGGGCAAGGTGCAGCAGGCCGGCCCAGAGCTGGGCCCTGCTCACCGGCCCCGCCCCTGGGCTTTCCTGCTCTGCAGGAGTGGGGAGGAGGAGGAGGGCCGGCCCACGGGCCAGGGAAAGGGGTCCTGGCTTGCTCTGCTTCTGCAGCGGGGAGCAGGGTGAAGCGTGGCCATGGCAGGGGGCTGCGGCACGGGCCCTGCACTGTCCCTCAGGGAGCGGGACAGCACGGGGCCCACATAACCGCGGGGCCTGGGGCGATTGCCCTGTTTGCTCCCCTCTCCCCCCCAAGGACGGTCCTGCTGGCAATGGTGCGCTGTGTTTCAGCTCCTTTCACTCAGGCTTCATCTTCAGCCCTCCCATTACCCTGACATTGTACTTTTTTAACCACACCCACCGCCCTACTCAGATTTTGGCTTCAGTCCCCTCCCCCCGTGAGAATTCCCTGATTTGGTACATTTTTTAGCATGACTGTTCTGGAAATTTTGCTTAATTTTTGCCATGACAAAATCTTATCCATGCATGTGACTATTATCTTTTCCTGAGCCACTTCAGCATTATGGGACAGATCCCAGGCTGGCATAAATTGGTGTAGTGCCATTGTGGTTAGAGGAGCTACCCTGAATTACACCAGCTAAGTATTAGCCAGATTTATATTTAAGCACAGTTCAAAAATGTTTGTAGGAGGAATTCATGACCTTTGTTTTATTTGAAACTATGGGGTATAAATACAGTGCAATTAAAAACCTGTGGCTGATCCATGCAGGCTGACATGGGCTAAGGCTGTGGTTTTCAAATCATGGGTTGGGACCCAATACTGGGTCGCAGATCCTCAGGTACTGGGTCATGGCACCCCCTATTGCCATCGCCAAAAGATTGGAATGCATTGCTCACAAGATGTAATTGTTGTATCACGGGCATAAATGATTTTTTTTAACTGGATCTTGAGAAAAATAGTTTGAAAATCACTGGGCTAAGGGGCTGTTTAATTGACGTGTTGAGGTTGAGTTGTTGGGCTGATTAAACAATCCTTTAACCTGAGCTCTGTATGCCCAAAACAGCTGGCATGGCCCAGCCATGACGTCTAGCTTAAGTGTAGACATAACCCGTATGTCCGTGATGGTGGTGTAGCATGTTGTACTATGTTGTTACCCTTTTTGAGCCAAGTGGTTAGCTAGTATTTGTGGTCTTGTGGGTTGTATCTGTTCAGAGCAGAAACTGATGATGCAGTCAGTCAATGCATTCCTGTTTGTTCATAAAGAAAGCACACGGTCCTGCTGCCCTGAACAAAATATGAATGAAACCACAGGGGCAGTTTCCTTGCTCAGTATTCCAAGCCTCTTTTTCAAGCTATCTCCCTGCCTAAAGCACTCTCTTACCTGTATCACGGTGACAGTAGAAGTGCTTTTCTAGCTGTCTCCGGAGCTTTCTTCCTGCCTTTTCTCTCTGCTTTTGTCATATTTCTGGCTTTGTCTGAACCAGTGCATGAGTTCAGGAAAAAAAAAAGGGTGCTTTACTGCACTTCTGCTACTGTCATTCATAAGTGATATTACTGAAAGTGCAAGAATGCTGTACAGTCCTCTCTCTCTCTCTCAAAACAATAACCAGCACCCTATGTTTGCAGTCAGCCCCAATGAAACCCATCTACGCACAGACTTCAGCTCCTGACTGACCTTGCATATGGCCTGTGTTTTGGGCAGTGGCTCTATTGCTTCAGCTGTCGTATTCCAAAGCGAATTTAACTGTTTCCGACACTTACCCTGAGTGAAGAGCAGCTGTTATACCTACCAGCTTTAATGAGGTTTCACCCAGCTTCTAGCAGAACAGTATTTTCTTGATATATATTTTTTTGTTCTAACTTCAGACCTGGCTATGAACACGTTCCTGGTGATTATATTAGGTCATTGAAAACATACAGGTTCCAGTTAGTTGTTTTAAATCTTAATTCTAATAAAATATTGGTAGCTGTAAGTAAGCCTTAGTAATGTTTCAGTGCACTGTTGTGTGTGACTGCTAAGAATTCTGCTGAAAGTGGTCTTTTGAATAGAACGATGAGCGGTCCCCTTGGTATTCATATAGCATGTTTCATTATCTGTGCAACCTCTTTTGGGGATTGTCCCAGTTGAATAATGAACATGAGATTGAAACAGTGCACTTATCTCTGTTTACTTTCTGTTAGGCAATTTGGTTGTGTGCTCATAGTTTCACTATAGCTACCTCATTCTTTCTCTCTTTCACCTACTCAGTTGTTCTCTTTCTCTTTCAAAGGCACATTCAAATTGTGGAATTCATCACACTTACACATACAGAACTTGTGAAATTATCTGACACACAAATGTAGTGATAAAAGTTGATCTGTAGTTTTCTCAAGGTTGTTGGTTTGTAGGTTGTCTGTTTTAAATGGAAAATACAACATCAAAGCATTATTTCTGTAAGATTTATTGACCAGATTTAAAAATTCATTTGAGATTCAAAGGTTTGTGTACAAAAGTGACCTGGTAGACAGTGGGCAGAAAGCTGTTGCTTACAGACATCCATCTAGTTAAAACCTGTAAACATAAACATAAATAAATCTCTGTAACAATGATAAAAGCAATAAAGAAGATTGTTAAATTTCATTCTATACTTAAAAATATAAATACAGTCAGTGGACCAAATTATGGTAAAATAGATCTCAAATAAAACAGTGCTTTTGAATACTGAAACTCAGCCCAATAAGTGTCTTTTCAGCTGAAAATGTGACTAATTATGGAAGCTCACCAGATTTGAAGTACATATGAGAATATTTTCCCCTTTTAAAAATATCTACTACATCACTATGGCTGCGTCTACTCTGGTAAATTAAGTTGACTTAAGCTTGGCTTAAGTCGACTTAATTTGCCCTGTGTCTACACTACACTTTGCTTGAGTCGACTTAAGCAGCTTGCTTAAGTCGACTTAAGGAAAATTGTTGACTTTATTAAACCACCTTTTTACTCGACCTAAGGCTTAATTTTACTTTTTAAAGTCGAATTAAGCCAGTGTAGCCCTGGCGTAGCCCTAAGTTGACTTAGGGCTATCCCAGGACTACACCAATGCCCTTCTGCCGGGGGGCA
>ML685831.1:317106-330438 GCA_007922175.1 Pelusios castaneus
GACTTAAATTAACAAGTGTAGACATAGCCTAAGGGTTTGTGGTGTGATAGCACTATTACTAGGTGTATTAATGGCATCGCTCGTCGCCAAATACCACAGCCAAAAGCTCTTTTCCCATTTGGGTGTACCCCTTTTCAGTCTCTGACAAGGCACTGCTGTATAAGTGACCAGTTGCTGCTGCAGAAGAGTTACTCGCAATCCTTTTTCTAGTGCAGCACATAGGAGGGTCAGTGGTTTGCCTAGCTGGTAGTACTTCAGGACCGGGCATCTATTATTATTTTTGTGTGTGTCAAATGCTTGCTGTAGTGGGCTTGTCCAGTCCTGTTCAACATTCTGCCTTGTAAGCTGACATGGGGGTTCCGCTACTGGAGCCAGGTATGGACAGAACTTGGAAAATTTATCATTCCTGTAAGAACATAAGAATAGTTGTACTGGTCAGACCAATGGTCCATGTAGCCCAGTATCCTGTCTTCTGACAGTGGCCAAAGCCAGATGCTTTGGAAGGTGTGAACAGAACAGGGCATTTTATCAAGTGATCCATACTCTGTCATTCAGTCCTAGCTTTCTGCAGTCAGAAGTGTAGGGAAACCTAGAACATGGGGTTGCATCCCATACCATCTTGGCTAATAGCCATTGATGGACTTATCCTGCATGAACTTACCTATTTCTTTTTTGCAGCCAATTATTCAACCTTGCATTCTTGACATATCTTGGCAATGAGGTCCACCAGAGAATCTGGTAGATTTTCTGGTAGATTCTTTATACCTGAAGTCTTTAAATCATCATCTGAGGACTTCAGGAACTCAGTCATAGGTTAGGTGTCCATTAAAGGAGTGGGTGGGTGAGGCCTACATTGTATACAGAAGGTTAGACTGGATGATCATAATGGTCCTGTACCATGGTGTGACTCCATGCCATGGTGTCTTCTGCTGGTTATCCGGGGAATCAGCCCTCAGCTAAGCAGGTGCATCTTTCTGCTGTGTCTTGTGCCTGTCTCCCCTTGACCCTTGCTCTCATGACTTGGCCCTCTGCCCAAGTCACAGTCTGTGCTCCACCCCTTCTGTGGGATTCTGCAGTCTTTTCTTAGGCCACTTTCCACTGCAGTTCTGCCACCAGTCCTAGGGCAATCAGGGACTGGAGGAGAGACCCTGGCCCAGCCTAGGTACCCTAGGGGCAGCAGGCTTTCGCTGCGTGTCCCCCAACTTCTCCGTAGCTTTCCCTGGTTTCTTTCCTTCAGTCTCAGTATCTTCTTTGCCTGGGCGTCAGGACCTTTGGCTCTGCTGATTCCCAGCAGCCAACACTGCTCTGTCCAGCGTACTGTCAGACTTTCCCCTTTGAGCTTCTTGAAGGCACTGTCCTTTTCTGCTTGATTGCTCTTTATATCCTGGCTTCCTGGGTCCTGATGGGCTGCCACACCGCTCCTTCCTATCTGCTGCCTTTCCAAGGGCCCTCTTACCCTTTCCTGGCAGTGAGGTGCAAGTGCCCCATCACAGTCCCTTCTGACCTTAAAGTCTATGAGTCTGTGTATTTTATATTACTTTGTTTGTTTTAAACTTGTTGTCTTTTGATTTCATTGGGTGACTCCGAGTTCCTGTATTTGAAAGAGTAAATAACACTTTCCATTCTCGCCACACCATTCAGATATTTTCAGAGAACTATAGACAGTGACTCCAAGAGCTCTTTCTTGATTGGTAACAGTTAATTGAGATCCCATCATTTTGTATGTATAGTATAGTATAGTATAGTATAGTATAGTATGGGATTATGTTTTCCAATGAGCACTGCTTTGCATTTAACAACACTGAATTTCCTCTGCCATTTTGTTCCCCAGTTTTGTGAGCTCCATTTGTAACACTTTACAGTCAGCTTTGGATTTAACTATCTTGAGTAGTTTTGTATTGTCTGCAGATTTTGCCACCTCATGGTTTATCCCTTTTCCCAGATCATTTATGATTATGTTGAAGAGCAGTACAGTACAGATTAGTGGAGGCTTTGCTATTTACCTTTGTCCATTGTGAAAACTGAACCTTTGTTCCTACCCTCTGCTTCTTATCTTTTAACTAGTTACTGACCTCTGGGAGGACCTTCCCTCTCATCCTGTGTCTCCTTACTTTGCTTAAGAGCTATTAGCGTGGGACCTTGTCAAAAGCTTTCTGAAAGTCCAAGTACACTACATACATTGGATCTCCCTTGTCTATGCGTTAGATGACCTCCTCAAAGTATTTCAATGGGTTGGTGAGGCATGGTTTCCCTTTATATTAGCTGTGTTGACTCTTCCCCAACATTTCATATTCATCTATGTGTCTGCTAATTCTGTTCTTTACTATAGTATCAGTTTGCCTGGTATTAAAGTCAGGCTTATTGACCTGTAATTGCTAGGATAGCCTCTGGAACCATTTAAAAAATCAGCATCACATTAGCTATCCTCCAGTCATCTAGTACAGAGGCTGTTTTATGTGATAGGTTACATTCCAGTTAGTAGTTTTGCAATTTCATATTTCAGCTCCTTTAGAATCTTTGTGTGAATACTATTTGGTATTTATGACTTATGATTGTTTAATTTATCAGTTTGTTCCAAATCCACCTCTGTTCACATCTCGATCTGGGACAGTTCCTCATATTTGTCACCTAAAAGAATTGCTCAGGTGTGGGAATCTCCCTCACACCCTCTAATGTGAAGACCAATGCAAAGAATTCATTTCACTTCTCTGCAATAGCTGTGTCTTCCTTGAGGGCTCTGTTAGCACCTTCATTGTCCAGCAACCCCACAGATTGTTTGTGTGTTTGGGAAGCTTCCTGTTTCTGATGTACTTAATTTTTTTATTTCGCTCTTAGTTTTTGTGACTTTTGCTAGCTGCTCTTCAAATTCGTTTTTGGCCTGCCTAATTGTACTTTTTACAGTTGGCTTGCCAGAGTTTATGTTCCTTTACATTTTCTTCAGCAGGATTTGACTTCTAATTTTTAAATGATGCCTTTTTGTCTCTAACTGCCTCTTTTACTCCGTTGTTTAGCCAGGGTAGTAGGGTTTTTGGTTCTCTTGCTGTTTATTTTTATTTTCTGGTATACGTATAGTTTGAGACTATACTATAGTATTTTTAAAAAAGTTTCCATATAGCTGGTGTGCATTTCACTCTTGTAACAGTATGTTTTAATTTCTATTTAACTAGCCTCCTCATTTTGAGTAGTCTCCCTTTTTGAAGTTAAATGTTGCTGTGATGGGTTTCTTTGGTATTTTCTTCCCTACCAAGGACGGTAAATTTAATTACATCATGGTTGCTATCACCAAGTAGTTCAGCTATATTCACCTTTTGGACTAGGTACTGTGGTCCATCTTCAGACTATATCAAGAATTGCCTCTTCTCTTTGGGGTTCCAGGACTAGCTGCTTTCAAGAAATAGTCATTTATGATGTCTGGAAATTTTATCTCTGCATCCCATCCTGAGGTGATACATCACCAGTCAACAAGAGGATAGCTGAAATCCATTATAATTGGGTTTTCTGATTTTGTGGCCTCTCTGATATCCTTAAGCATTTCACAGTTCCTGTCACGATCCTGCTCAGGTGATCAGTATACTGGTGTACTGTTATGCTCTTATTATTGAAGCATGGCATTTCTGTCCATAGAGATTCTATGGTACTGTTTGATTCATTTAAGGTTTTTGCTATATTTGAAGTCCATTCACACCCACTGGAGCTGGCATGTCTCTTGCTGCCTTGATCTTGTTGGGATTTGCTTTCAGTTCCTTTGCTGTGAGTAGATGTCCAATGTATGTCACCTCAAGCTGTCTTGAGTTCCATGTCTTCTGGGTGTTTTTATATTCTTGTCCCAATATTCCAGTATTGTCTCCTTGGAGAAGCTCATTAAAAGGTACATGGTAATTTTTTTGTCATTGTTTCATTCAATTTCTGTACCATTGTGCGCTTTGCCTACAATGAGTATATCATGTGAAATTATTTTCATTCCAGGCAGCCCTTCCAACACTTCGGTGAACCTTGTTTGGAACACCTCAAATGCTGAGCTTATGCCCATCAGTATATGCAGCCATCTGTAATGACCAAATGGTGTTGCAAAGGTTGCCAGCATGCCAGACTCTTTATCCAGGTGTATGTGCCAAAACTCATTTAGACTAAAGATTCTAACTTTGGAAGTTCTGGAGGGATGTCATCAAATGTGGGAAAGGTAGACTGGCATCATTTCAGTGCTCAGTTCAGTGACATTAGGTCTGTCATCAGTTACTCACAGTCTACTGAGGACCACTGTGTCAGAAAGAGGGGCTATTGTTGATGGTATTGCATCAGGCATCATGCAGTGAGGTTTCCAAATCTGGTGCAGTCCTATGAATCTATGAATCTTTGGGACAGCCCTCCATGTAGTGTCACGTGGTCAGGCTGTGTACCACTTTGTGTATTGATGGAGAGTTCAAGAGATCAGCACATGGAGGTATTTTTATCTATTCTTGTGACATGGCAGGCAATTTTGCTTTTGAAAATAATGAATGGCTGAAGAAAAGCCAGATCTCTGTGAGATTGACCTTTTGTACAAAGTCAAACTACTTTATGCTCAGGATTTGGCACTGGAAGTGCATTTGGAATGCCTCTGATTGCTTCAAGTTTGCCTGTAAGAGGTGCACATTTGGGTCAGTGTTTATAAATTCAAAGCAGTGCACATTGGAAATCACAATCCTAACTGTACATACAAAATGGTGGGATCTAAATTAACTGGTACCACTCAAGAAAGATCTTGGAGTCATTGTCAATAGTTTTCTGAAAACATCTGATCAACGTGCAGTGCCCAGGTTTGATAGATCCTGAATTTTGTCTCAGTGCATAGATGTTTTTGACCACAAGTGAGACATGGACTTCATGTAGGAGGTGACGCCTGTTTGTTGAAGAACATCTGGTTTGCTATGACTGTTTGAACTCTCCTTGCAACCTAGTTAGTTAAGCTTGTCACTGTTCTCAGTGGTACTCAACCTCACCTGCACTGGCAGTTCTGGAAGCCCAGTACCAAGATTAAGGGCATTAGTCTTCTGCCATGAGCCATTAAACTCTATAGTGTGGGGTGTGTCTTGAAGACCTGGAAGAACAGAATGATGTTCTCTTGACTTTTTCACAAGCAAGGCATAGTCTTGGTAGGTGGATGCTTCTTGACCACTTTTGATTCCCACATGTGAAGCAGCAAGTCCTAATATCCAGTCGATAGCACAAGTTCGGGCAAGAATGCATCCCTGCTGCAAACCTGAGATACTTAGTGTAGAAACACAGTGAAACCCATGAATCAGTGTTCATGCTTGCACTGGTCCCAGCATGAAGATTGCTCACCAGATTTAGCAGGGTGTCTGGAACACCTCTTCCTTTTATTGTGAGCTGAAGTGCTGACCTGTTGACTGAATTGAAAACAGCTTTGATGTTGAGATAAGCCAAGTGAAGTGGTCGGTTAAATTCTTGTTGCAGCTCAGTCAGAAGCAGAAGGGTAAGGATAATGCTCACTGGTGATTGCTCAACAATGAAACTTGATTGCTGTGGACAATGATGTCTATTAAGTTGTGGCTGTATCCTACCAAGCAGAATATGAGCCTCTCTAAGCATTAATAACAATGGCTATGTCTACACTGGCAAGTTCATTCGAATTAAGGAAGCTTAATTCGAACTAACTAAAGGCTTGGCTACACTAGTCTTTAATTAGTTTGAATTAAGGGCTTCCTTAATTTGAACTAATAAATTCGAATAGGGTATTAGAAGTAAGGGTTAATTCGAACTAGTGAGTTCGAATTAACCAATGTGGCCATGTTAGTTCCAACTAATTTCTTAGTTCGAACTAACTGGCCCATTGAAATCAATGGAGATCACTAAGTGCCATGAGTGGCACTTGCTTAGTTCAAACTAATTTTTTCTAGTTCGAATTAAGTTAATTCGAACTAACTAAAATTAGTTCAAATTAGTTAGTTTGAACTAACTAATTCGAACTAATTTTAGTAAATGTAGACATAGCTAATGAGATTGGCCTATAGTTGTCACGCTCAATGAGAGATCCCTTTGTCCTTGTACAGGGACACTATGATGCAGTCTTCTCAGTCTCCTGGTAATTTGCATGATGCTCTCTTTAAAGAACAGCTGATGCAGGGTGGAATATCATCAGGTCCCGCAGCACATCCACAATTGGATCAGGTTACCTAGCTCTGGACAGGCACCAGCAGGTGTGTGGTTCAGCACACTAACATGAAATGTTTTCCATTTGTCCAGGATCTCATGTGTCAAGGGGCAGGGAGAGTTTTCTGGGTTCCTGATGAGGATATTAGAAGGCTGTCTGTGGTTTGTTAGCCAGATGGCTCTGTAAGCAGCACACAGATTTTTCTAGTTTAGGCCATCCTTTGCTTCATCAGCCAGGGACTTGATGTAGATCTCATGGTCACATTTTACCATAACCTTGAAAATGCCTTTTAGCCATTTACATTCTTGGACATCTCTCTGCTTGACTGCATCTGCCTTTTTTTTTTTGTTAATACATCAATGGGCTATTTAGAAAGCCAATGTTTCTCGTATGACAATCAACTTCAGATGGTTCCAGTGGTGGCATGTGATATAGCATTACGTAGCCCACTCCAGCAGATCTCCATGTCGTCCGAGAGGATACTGAGATTATATATGTGACCTTCAATAGCCTGTGTTTATCCAAGAATGCTGCTGAAATCATAAAATAAACACTGGCTTATAAAGTTTGGCTTGTGAGGAGTTGGAAAATGCAGATAGAGTCTATGGTCTGCATTTGCTGGTGTTTCTGTGCCATGGAGGACCCAGTGAGATTTCTCTATGGAGAGATTTCTGACAAGGATATGGACTTTTTCCCTCATGGCATGTCCACTGTTTGAAATTCAGGACCAGCTATAATTGTTAAGATGACTAAACTAGGAGCCTCCAACAGAAAAGCCCTCAGTGGTGCATAGTGACAGAAGCCAGCTATTGGTGGTGTTGGGGGAGCTTTAAGCAAAGAAACCTATCACAATTTTATGCCCAGTTAGATTACGGCAGTCACAGCACTGAAATCCTTGAGCACGAGCAAAATGTTGAGTGGTGGGGTTGACTGGATTTTTTTGCTGTTAGCTGGTGCTAGAATGCATCTTTTCCACTGGTGGTATGTCTTCTATTGTTGCATAGACCACAGTGACAGATACACAATGATGTTAGAGCCAGACATGGAAATGGGGTTCTGCATGGCTAAATGTATGCTAGAGGTTGTCTAATAGCAAGTGCACACCTTGAGTTTGGTGTGGATCATTAAAATGAAGGAAGGTTGCTCCTTCTGCAGTGCCTTGATCATTTTGGGGCAGGTGGGCCTCTGTGATCCTGAGTATGATATTGTAATGTGTGAGTTTTTTGACAAGAGCTGTTTTGTACCTGGTGCTGATCAGTGTTGTTATATTCCATGTGATGACATAGCACAAGCCAGTGAGGTTTGGTTTGGACTTCCAGGAAGTTGGGATCATTGGCTATGTCTACACTTGCAAGTTAGTTCGAATTAATGAAGCTTAATTCGAACTAACTTAAGCCTTGGCCATACTAGGCTTTCATTAGTTCAAATTAAGGGCTTCCTTAATTCGAACTAATAAATTCGATTGCTTAGTTCGAACTAACCCTTAATTCGAAATAGTTAGTACGAATTAAGTCAATGTGGCCATATTAGTTCGAACTAACTGCTTAGTTCGAACTAATCGGCAGATTGACCTTCGTGCAACTGACTAATTCGAACTAAGCAAGTGCCCTGCATGGACATGACTTGTTCAAACTAGCATTCTAGTGGGGCCATGCTAGTTCGAATTAACTAAAATTAGTTTGAATTAGTTAGTTCGAATTAACGAATTTGAACTAGCTTTTGTAAGTGTAGACATAGCCATTGGGCTTACACTTTCCCTAAGCAGGGTTTTGATTGTGCCCACCCTATGCATGTAGAACATGCCTCTCTTCCTGGAGATGGTAACAGTAGGGCTGTAACCTTGGTGCTGCTGTTATGGTTGTCATGGCTGGTTGTCCTTTTGCTCCTTGGGCCTAGAGGGGTTCTATTTTTCAGACTGCAATTCCTATTCCCAGCAACTCTTATGCTAAATGTGGTAGGTTCCTGATGGTGTGGATGACCCTTGTAAAGATAAAGCTCTTCGTCTTCCTGATGCTGTCTGTGCATCAGTAATTGGGACTCATCCATCTTCACCACTGTTGGAAAACTTGGCCCTAATCTGCTGGGTTTGTCATTGGCATCTGCTCACTACCTTGAGCAGAGGCCCTTATGAAGTATGTCCCATCGGTGAAGTTCCAAAGAGGAGGGGTTTAAGCATCAGCTTATATACACTTTTTATACTCTAGCATACACAACTAACGTTTCTTTCCCACCTACTTACTACATTAGTGCTCGCGAGGTCATTAAAATTACCTTGTTATTTTGCAAGAAAGAATAACGGCCTTGGTTCCCACCAGTGAGGGAGGAAAGACATTCCAGTCCCCATTGATAAGGGGGGAAGACTCATTTCAAGGCTGACAGTACCAGATTTATGTCAGTTAGGCAGTATCTGGGAATTGTTATACACATTCACGGTTGTTTAAAGGTCAGGGCTATGAGGCGACTTCCCCATCTACTTAGGTAGACAGTCACAAAATCATCTGTTATTACTACACATGTATAATAATTATATATTATTGTTCCATCTAACCTATGTAGTTAATAAAGTAGTGTGAGTTTTCTTCATTGCAAAATGTGGTGGTAACAATTAAGAAATAGATCTAGTGACTTCCATATTAGGTTTTTTATGGAATCCCATTGCCATGATATCTGAGCACCTAACAATCTTTAATGTATTTTCAACACTCCTGTGAAGTAGGGAAGCACCACAACCCCATTTTAGGGAAGGAGAACTCATGCACAAAGAGACTAAAGTCCAGCTCCTCAGAGGTATTTATCTGTAAAAGTAAAGAAGGACCCTTGAAGAACTGGGCATAAGTGACTTGACCAAAATCACACAGTAAGACTGTTGTGAATTAGGGACTTAAACCCACGTCTCTAATCACAGGATCAATCTCTTTACCTAATGTTGTTTTATCACTTATTATAGTTTTTTGTCTCTCACTGTAACTTATGTTTGGCCATTGTCAAATTGAGAGTGATGTTTTCACAGATCTGGCTGGCTGATTCCCATTTTCCCCTGTAATTTGTTGAAAAGGTCAACGCTGCCAATAAAACAGTTATGAAGAACTATATATAAGGATTTAATGATACAAAATACTGTTCATTAGCAAGCTAATTGTGATTAAATTTATTACATACAATATAAGGCTCCAAGACAGTTTTTGCACTGGGATCTTTGAGGCTACATTTGCTGTATCCAGCAATTTAACTTCTTCCTGAACTTCGTGGGTAGGATATTGGAAATATGTATAGTTTTAACTTTAGAAGGAAACAATATCTGGCAATACTGACTTACAAAAGCTCAGATGATGGTCTCTTTTTTTCAGGTAAAGATTATGAATATTGTTTTGTTATATGATAATTAATTTACATTGTTATCTGTTTTACCATAGTTTACGAAATTATGTTATATTACCTTACAAAATGACAACCACATCTGGGTGACATGTTCTGTGAGTTTGTAATAATGACACAAAGACAAATTTAAAAATATACCCACTGTAAGAACCTGAGACCACAGATGTTCTGGACTGCTGATGCCTCTGTATCAATACTGGAGGCTTAAACTAGTCATCTATGGGAGGATCTTGTGAGGCTGGACTTAGGAGGAAGTACTGCCCACCAGGACCTGAGTTGCAACACCTCAAAGCCCATTGATTGGCCAGTACCAATACTTAAAGCTGGAAACGATTAAGTTTATGGAGGGGATGGTATGATGGACAGCCTAATTTAGCTCAGCATTTCACTGATCTTTGACTACTAGTGGTAAATATGCCCAGTGGCCTGTGATGGGATGTTAGATGGGGTGGGTTCTGAGTTATACAGAATATTTTTTCAGTGTGTCTGGTATCCGAGTACCCAAAATAAAAAGATGATGAGGCAAAGCAGAGTTCACAGATGCAGCATAACTTTGCAAAGAAAACCCCATGTTCAATGTCTGCTTTTATTCCTTTTGAGTAATTTAACTGGTACAGGAAATATTTATGTAAAGTAATCAAAAGCAAAAAGAGATGCACTGAAGCCAGAATCAAAAAGCCTATTGATTTCTTTGGGACCAGAGTAGATCTTCTAGAAACATTTCCAAAGTTGACATTTGTTATTGGGATTATGAATTTCTGCCCTCCTCACCTACCCTCTTCCTTCCCTCACACCCGCAAAGAATAAAGAAAGAAATGTGGATAAAATTTTCACAATTATTTTTGAAAAATGTTGACCTTTTCTGCAACCATCTGTAGCAACGAGCAAATGAAAGACTCATTTGTGCCTTACAGGCACTACTGGGAATGGTACATGCAACAGTCAATTACATACCAGCAGAAGCTGCTGGAGGTGTTTTGTACCTCAGGGACAGGGAATACAGCTATTCTATTGCCATAAAAGAATGGAACATGCATTTCTTCCTATTGCTGACAAGTTCTGTTAGCTATGGAGGAAGGAGAGTCTTCAGTCTTCATTAAAACGGTAAATTGTAACCAGATACTGAACACAATTAATTTTAATGGCAAGATGAAAGGAACACAAGCCAAAACAGATTAAAGAATATTTAGATAAATTGTGTTTATTCAAGTCATCAGGACCTGATGAAATTCACACTAAGTATGTAAGAAACTGACTGAAGCAATCTCTGAATTGTTGATAATTATGTCTGAGAACGAATGGAGGATGGGTGAGGTCCAGAGGACTGGAGAAGGGCAGACATATAGTACCTATATTTAAAATGAGTAACAAAGAGGACCCAGGCAACCAAACATCAGTGAACCTAACTTCTGATACCTGGAGAGATTCTGCAACAAATTATTTAAACAAGCAGTTTGTAAGCACCTAGAGGATAATAAGGTGGTAAATAGTAGCCAACATGGATTTGTTAAGAACAAATCATGCTAAATCAACCTAATATCTTTCTTTGACAGAGTTACTGGCTTAACGTATGGGGGAAAACAGTAGACATGATATATTTTGATTTTAGTAAAGCTTTTGATATGGTCCCACATGACATTCTCATAAGCAAACTAGGAAAATGAGGTCTCAATGAAATTGCTATAAGGTTGGTACAAAACTGGTTGAAAAATCGTACTGAAGAAGTAATTATCAATGGTTCACTGTTAAACTGGGTAGATCGATCAGTGGGATCCTGCAGTGTCTGTCCAGAGTCCAGTACTGTTCAATATTTTCATTAATGACGTGGATAATGGAGTGGAAAACATGAATATAAAATTTGTGGATGACACCAAGCTGGGAGGGTTTGCAGGCACTTTCAAGGGCAGGATTAGAATTCAAAAGGATCTTGAGAAATTGGAGAGTTGGGCTGAAATCAAACAAGTTGAAATTCAATAAAGACAAGAACCATGCTTAGGAAGAAAATGATCAAATGCACAACTGAAAAAGGTGTAATAGTTGGACAGGCAATGGTACTATTGAAAAGGATCTGGGGGTTTTAGTGAATCATAAATTGAATATGAGTCAATAGTGTGATGCAGTTGCAAAAGAGGGCACTATTGTTTAAGGGTGGTTTAAGGGTGTATTAACAGAAGAAGGTGTATGAGGTATGGGAGGTAGGTATTCTACTCTGCTTGGCACTGTTGAGGTCTCCTCTGGAGTACTGCGTCTAGGTTTGGGTGTAGCACTTTCAGAAAGCTGTGGAGAAATCAGCAAGTGTTCAGAGGAGGACAAAAAAATAAAAGGTTTCGAAAACCTCACCTCTAGGAAAGGTCAAGAAAACTGGACCAGGTTAGCTTGTGACAGGTTGTATAAACGCTGTACTAAATCTGAAGGGGTTAAAGAACAATTCTGCACCCAGGTGACTTTACTCAGCCACACCTGTACCCAGGTACAATGGGGGCTGAGCAGGACAGGGCCACTGGCAGGGTATAGGAGTGGGGTGGGCAGGGCTGTGTCTGTCCTGTGGGGGGGCACGCTAGGCTCTGGCTGTGCCAGCCATCCTGGCAGGGAGGGCAGTGGGGGAGCTCTTTAAGTCGAATTAGGGCTAATCTGCATCCACACTGGCTAAATCGACTTTTATAAAGTCAACTTAGTCAGTAAAGTCGACTTTAAACGAGATTTTATAAAGTCGACTTTAAATTTCCTTAAGTCGACTTAAGCAGTAGCTTAAGTCGACTTAAGGAAAGTGTAGTGTAGACACAGATTAAATTAAGTCGATTTAAGCAAGTTTAAATTGACTTAATTTGTAAGTGTAGACGCACTCCTTGTGACCCCCTTCTACCTTGAGAAGGGACTGACCTTAACCATTAGACAACACTTCCAGCAAATGCCATCCATCATACAGTTTTCAAATATGTTGTTATAAAGTGGACAGTGATCAATTGTTCTCCATTTCCAGTGAAGGACAAGAAATAATGGGCTTAATCTGCGGCAAGGGAGATCTAGGTTAGATATTAGGAAAATCTTTCTAATTATATGGACCATTAAGCACTGGAATAGGCTTCCAAGGGAGGTTTTGAAATCCACATCATTGGAGGTTAGACAAAGACTTGTCAGGGATGATCTAGGTATACATAATCCTGTCTCACAGAGAGAGAGAGAGAGAGAGAGAGAGAGAGAGTGTGGGGAATGGGGGGGTGGGGGGGAGACCTGGGCTACATGACCTCCTTGAGTTCCCATGCAGCCCTTTATTTTTAGCATTCTGTGGTGGCATGTCCTCTCTCTTCTCTATTTTTGGGGAAGTTAGCACCATTAGCTATATGCAGCCTTTGCCTGGAGGAGACTATAAAATTTTTGATCCCTTGTTTTGAGAAGTTGAAGAAGTAGGTTTCTTCTCCCTTCCAGCTCCCATGTGCATCTCTGCAAAAGACGGCCTCAGTTTAGTTCTAAATTAGAACAGGTATTTGTTGAAGAAATAACTGTTCCATTTCGGTGATCCATACAGGCAAACAGCTGAGATATTTTATACTGAACACATCAGTATCTGAAGTGTATAAGAAGTATGAATAGCTTTAACTTACTTATTGCATTCAGGAAATGGAGGCCTGCAGCAGTCACAGGAATGTTAATTGTTTGTGTACATGAATGAGCTTATAAATGGTTGTTTTTGCCGTCTTATTTTGCTCTTTGAGGATAGCAATGTCAGTGCTAGAGAAAAGATGGAAGAATGAATTTTATATATATATATATATATATATATATATATATATATATATATATAT
>ML685831.1:340332-504470 GCA_007922175.1 Pelusios castaneus
GGAGACAGACCTCTCCTTGCTTTCAGACAGCCCCCTAATCTTAAAAGGATACTTACCAGCAACTACAGATCACAGAACAGAAACACTAAAGCACTTTTCACTTACTAGGTTTCCCAATTTGATATGCATTTGCTTTCTTTCATTTTGCAACATTTAACTTGCAGCTATACCACTCATCTAAAAATATTGGTTCAAATTCACTCCTGATATGACTCCAATGTCAGGTTAGTTCAGCAAATATCACAGAAGAGTTAACTTTTTTCTCTCATATCCTTTATAGAATTGTGTTTGTTAGAGAGAAAGCAGAGAGAGAATTTTACTTTATATAATGTACTCTATTATACTTTGAAAGGTTAGTTAAACAAAAACTAATCCTTACCATTAATATAGTGTATTTTACTTAAATTCTGTTTCTTTGAGGCTTTCAAAAAATTCTTAAAGTGTAGTGTTGTTGATATTTTCTAAGGTTTTTACATGTCTATTTAGCAAAAAGTTATGAACTGACAATATTATAAATACTGTATACAGTACTTGAGTTAAATTGTGCATATGTATATCTAAAATATGCTTTCACGTACATCTATTGTAAATATTGTAAAGACTATGCACCTAGATATACGCCACATAAATTTACATATACCATCAAACCTTCGGAGAAGGGAAGTTCCTTTCCAGAGATTACAGCAGTGCCTTTAAAAAGATAAGGGTATATTAAAGGGAGATTTAAATAGGCCAGAGGCTCCTGTCCACACAAATGATATGAGGAAAAATATAACTGGAGACCTGAATAAACCTATTTTTATCACTTAGACTCTGCTGGCTTACTCACAAATCTTGCATCTATACTATTTAGTTTCTGTAAGCTACTGAAATTCAAGAGAACATCTGTGCTCACCTTTTATTGCTTTTGCTAAGAATATTGTAACTGAAAAGATATCTTTACATATTGAATTACAGTATGTCTGCAACCTCTTGCCTGAAGCAGCTTCCTTCCTGCATTAAAGAAACTAATGATTTCCAATGCAAAGCTGAAAATATTAAGATGGCTGAACAAGTTTCATTAAAACAAGCAAATTGTCATTTTTTTGATGTCTCCTCTGTGTACAGGCAAGCCTCTGGAAATAGTACATAGACATTAACAGAATTACTTAATAAAAGGTCCCTGGCAGATACTGTTACATTTCCTTTTCTTGATCTTTTTATGGCACAATAGCTTACATTTGCACTGCATCAAATGTATATAAATAACATCTGCTTATGGAATTAACAGAAAACAGTTCTACATTAAGCATCCATTCTGTGAAGAGGCTGTTTTTCAGCAATCTCCTTGAATCCTGGTCATCCCCTTCTATATTCATAAACAACTTTAAAACAAATACATCAATTATTTTAAGAAATATATGTTTGTCATAGTAATAACACACTCGGGTAGGTGGGTTAGATTAAACCAATTCCCAAATGATGGGACACTTGGCATTTCCAGCATACCTAACACTTAAACCGTCATGTGCTATTGATTACTCAGATTAATCTCAGAGAATATTTTGGACTGAATGTCTACTGCAGCGCTCTTGTTCACAGGAATCAGGTTGTCTTTCCTCACAACCTGTGCAGCATTACTTTTTGGAACAGCTCTTCACGTGTTCTGCCATTTTGAGCTGACCTGTACTGGGATCTTGGGCCAGGGAGGGGAAAGGCACAGCAAAGGACAAGGAAGAGGAGGAGGAAAGTGTGTTCAGAATAAAAGAATGAAAATGGTTTGAAAAACTAAAAGGATTGGGGACTATAGTCCTTTACCAAAATTACATCAATAAAAAGTGTTTCAGAGCTTATTGTCAGAAACAGCTGCCTGCCTGGCCAACAGAGACTGAACTTCTGAAGTCTTCCTTGGAGTGGTGGCCTCTTCATGGCACAGTCTGCATCTTTGCCACTGATCTTTTGTTTCCAAGGGCAAGTAGGAACCCCCACTAATTGGGACTGGCAGATAGGTCCTTGAAAAAGGATGTCTTCTTCTATGCATTTTAAGTAGTGGATATGCTCCAACACTTTGACACTGGCTGAAGGCAGACTTTCTGTGACGATCACCAAACCATTAGAGATTTCTTGACAAAATATTACACATTACTAACACTATTAAATTACTCATGTCCTAAACTAATTAAGGAAAAAGAATTCAATCTATGAATTTAAAGTTACCACAATGCATGCACAACTCACTGACATTAATTAATGTACTTTCACAATAACCCCGTGATGTGGGGAAATGTTACTATCCCCATTCCACAGTAAGGAACTGAGGCATGAGATGTGCAGGCATTTAGATATTATGGTGATGGTTGCTGTATAAAAAGACTGATGAGAGAGATTTGAGTGCTTCCTGTGAGGAAAGGGCATTAAAACCCTTTTATCACCAGGGGTTTTAACATTCTACTATATTCATGTTGATTAGGCCTCAGCTGGAGTATTGTGTCTATTTCAGAGAAGTTGTGGACAACTTGAAGAAAGTCCAGAGAAGAGCAACAAAAGTGATTAAAGGTGTTAAAAACATGGCTTTTTAGAGAAGATTGAAAAAAATTGGGCTGAAGAGGAGGACTGAGATGGGATGTGATTATAGTTTTCAGGTACACAAAAGGCTGTCACAAGGAAGAGGGAGAAAAATTGTTCTCCTTAACCTCTGAGAAAAGAACAAGAAGCAGTCAGCTTAAATTATAGCAAGATGATTTAGGTTGGACAATAGGGAAAAACTTCCAAACTGTCAGGGTTATTAAGCACTGAATAAATTGCCTAGGGAGGCCATGGAATCTCCATCCCTGGAAGTTTTTAAGAGCAATTTAGACAAACACCTGTCAGGGATGGTGTAGTTTGACAGAGTAGGAAGCCACAGAGCATGAGTCAGCTCTCTGTTCTCAGCAGTTCTAATCAAGCCAGGCAGATTGGAGCTGATTAAGAAGGCTGTGCTTCTTTGTGGGTGAGGCAGAGCTGGAAGGTTAATTAATCCATTAGGTAGAGTCTACAAAGAAGCACAGGAAGGCAGTTGAAAAAGGGGGAATCAGGGAGGAGAGAGATTGCTGTTCCCTACTTGTAACAGGAGCTGCTCTTTCCAGCCCCCCTCGGATTGCTAGGCCAGTGCTGTGAAGAGTGTGGGAACCCACGTTGTAAATGAACTGCACAGGGTTTTAACCAGCACATGGGTTTCTGAGTAGTTTGTTGACTGGAGCAGAGGCAGGGCACAAAGGCCCTGTTACATCTACTTAATTCTGCTGTAGGTGCAGCAGGCTGCACTAGGTAAATGATTGCTGGAGGACCTGTCTGGTCCTAGGATTCATGGATTCATTTCAATGTGAGAGACATAAACATGGCCCCCAAAATGTACTGCTTTAATATGATTTTGGGATATGGAGCTCCAAGATGCTAATTCCCAAGAATGTCAAATATCAAAGCAAAAGCTGGAAGGTCTAGACAGCACTCTGAAATGACAAGCTCCTCAGCCATTTCACCCAGTGTCCATAACTCTCTTGAGCCTCCCATGACGAAATCTCTAGCAGAACTATACTCTTGGCTCCCAGACAAACTCCTATCCCAGGTTAACCCTTCTACACATCCTCAATCCCTTTGCATCAAAATCCTCACTTGCACACACTACTTTATTTTTAGCCTGCATCATTATGATAAAGTAATTTCTTGGGCTCTGCACATCAGTGTCCATCTTTGTCTCTAACTACTGAAATGTTTAAATTTTGGGTTGATTTTTGCCTTGCATTAATCCTGGAAGATTTAATATCATAAATATGCATAGTTCTTATTCAGTGAAAAGCAGGTGCATTAGAAATCTTGTTTATATTTTAGTCATCCCTCCAAATATTTTTGTATCACAAATATTTGACTCGTACATGCTAAGACTGGTAACGGAATAGTATGATGATGTGCTGAACAAAACCTTCCAAAGATAAGCGTGCTGCCAGATGATGCCAAAGATGTTCAAGGATTTCTTTAAGTCAGAAGTAACAGTAAATTGACAACATTCTCTTACAATTCTTGTACACTTAGGCACAGCTGGCTGAAAATCTAACCCCAAAAGAATTCAGTTCCTTTTATCTTATTTACTAGCCTATTTCTAATAATTGTATTCATTCTAAATACCATGTTTCTGTGGCAATAGTGATGTTTCAGGATAAGAGAAAATAAAATGGTCACATTCCGTTACTTAAATAAAGGGCGATATACTGTTGCAAGCTAGCCAAAGTGTAAGAATTTAAAACAACATCCCCATGAACATTATGCAAATTCACACAAATGCTATTAATAATAATGCCTAGGTCTTATAAAGTGCTTTTCATCAATAGATGTCAAAGCACTTTACAAGGGAGATTAGAATCATTGTTCTATTTTACAGATGTGGAAACAGTTATTCTTATGACTAGCGCTGTGCTATCAAAACTTGAAAGGTTATAGTTAGGCACAGTCTTCCAGCATCAGTATAGGTGAATTTACGCACCAATCTTTTATGAGGTTCCATGACCTTTTTTGTATCCCCACCTCCACTAACAGAGGGTCATCCCTTTCCTTCAGCTCCTCTTCCAGTCAATCTCAATAAAAGGTAAGCAGTTAGCTTCTCTACTCTTACAAATGTTATAGGCACATCACAGCCTGACACCTTCATCTATATGCATTTTTCTGTAGGTATCCAGAGACACTCCTGAGATCCATTCATGAAAAGTCTAGTGGCTATTTTCAGACAAGCATATATGACAGAAAAGTTAAAGATACCTCAGCATCAGAAATTTCCCATATGTCTTCTGTAGTAAAATGAAAGGCATAGAATCTATTTACTTTGAAACAAAGAAGTAGAGTACACTCTTTCCCCCAGCTATAAGTGAAAGACCGCAGACACACACACTGTAAAACTAGTTTGGCTCTAGAAGCTCTTTGGGTATAGTGCATGGAAGTCTCCTGGAGAGCCGGAATTAAGATTATAGAAATGTCTGTCTCCACCTCAAACCCTTCTGTGTGACAACTGAGCTATTTTGGATTTTGAAAGGTAATCTAGCTCAGAACTAGATTTGTATACTAATATTGAAACCGCCACTGAATGCTTCCTTAACTTAATCACATTGATGTGCATATGCTATACAAGTGCTCATAAGTTTTGCTTTTCCAATCTTGTTTCCCTGACACTTGAATCTTTCTGCCAATATCTTCAGATTGCCTGCCCTGGAAACAAGGTTGGATTGTACATTCATAGCCAGGCATACTCCACCTAACAGTCTTTCTAGATGTGAATCTGGAGTGTCCAAATAAAATAAAACACATCATGTGCGGACTCTCACAAGCTAGCTACAAGAGAGACTTTTGCTCTAAAGAGGATATATTTCACTATGTGAATAAATAGCAAGAATTTAGTCCTTCTGTTTTGCTTGTTTCCTTTTATCTAGACATGTTGGTACGATAAAGTTTATCTAACAACTGTAGAAGTTTAATGTATACTGTCCCCCATTTCAATCCAGGGATCTTCAGTTTTCTTATATGTAGCTATGATTTTATTCTTGAAACTTCTGTTTCATAGTGGCAGATTCAACAGTTCCATGGGACTTTTAAAATTTAGTAATAATAGGGCATTTTCATCCCCTGGCATTGTTTCTTATACCATCTAGCTTTCAAAGATGACTTCTTGGGGTTATTACTTCAGGCAGGAGACTGAATGAAATTTGAGTAGCAGATCATCCTTTCACTATGTAGTTAATAAAGGGACGTTGATGCCATCCCAAATTCTCCTTAATGTGGTTGCTGAATTTTATCTCAGCCAATCCATTGATCCTTTTTCCTAAAATCTCATTGCTTACCAGGGGAAGAGAGACTGTATAAACTGGTTACCAACAGTGTCCTGGTTACATGCACCTCATTCTTAGACCAGGGATTGTCTATAATATCCTGTGTATACCAGCTCTTCACTATAATGTCCTGTGTATACCAGCTCATCACAGTACAGGGCTCACTGGGTTTTGCGTACCTGTGTCTCCTCCCTTCAGGAACATGTGACCAGTGGTATAGTGATTTTTTAAAAAAGAAAGTATTTTCTTTTTAAATTTTGTAGTTCTAACAGGGTACTAGATGGGAGGGAGGTATGGGCATTCAGCATCTTGACAGAGGAAAGGAAACGCAGTGAAGTCAGTGGTGCTTGACAGAAGTGTGGGAGAAGGCCACAATGCACAAGCAGCAGACCTTCTCACAGCGGCTACAGGTCCATTTGCCAGATGGAGACTGGAGCACACTCTGCTTCCTGGCTCACTTAGAGGTGTCCGTCTGGGCTGCCTGGTGACTCTTGGCAATGACTGCACCAGCCTTGATACAGATTCTCTAGCTTGAGTGCGTGTGGGCTCTGAATATTTGGTTCTGCATGAGGGGTATGCATTTTGCCCCAAGGTATTATAATGGTTTCAAATAATTGTGGGTGTTGCTACTCTGACATGCATTCTCACTGGTGTGGCTGTGCAAAGGCAACCCATTTACAGGTTTGTAAACTTCCTTTCCTTCATTGGCTTCTTAACCCCATGTTGATATCCACTGGGACTCTTCTTCCACTGGAGTAACCCTAGAACCTACTTTCTTACCTTTTTCAGTTGTACTTGGGGCACTCTTCCATTTGTACTGGTCCCTATATAACATGTTCTCATTTTTAAGGATTGTGGTAATCAGCAATATCTGGAGGTTCCAGATGCTGCTGGTCTAGAAGTTCAGCAAGTAAGATTGGGAGAGCTGCTGTGGGTTAGTCTGTGGATTACCAGCTGGTTGTCTGTGGTCCACAGTATGCCTTATGCTTGATCCTAAGAATTTGCTGAATGAAAATGCTCAAAACATGAATTAAAAAAAAAAAAAAAGTAATTTCAAGATACATAGAAGACATTCTAGCTGCTTGAACCTTAAAAGGCAATGCATCCCATTTTAAATCTTGCATTTATCAGAATTCTGATTTCAAATGTTTCTAGCATGGAGGTTTTTATGCTGCATTTATGATTTTTTAAAAAAATTGATGTAATTAATAAATGTTTATTATTATTTATTTTATTTAGTAACAAATTAAATATTGTACTATTTTTATAATTATTTTTGGTCTTATTTTGGTACTAACCAATTAATGTGCGCACACATCCAATTTTTTGAAACATACTGTAAATAAGAATTTGGCAGTGGCCATGGCTGGAGGGGGATGAGGGGTTGTCCCTAGGCATGATGCAGAGATGAGCTGCTCTGGGCAGCTTCATTCTACCCAAGCTAATGCTGAAAGAAGCCGCCTTGAGTGACTTTTGGTGGAAGGAGTGGTAAATTCGTTCAGGCCCATCCTTGGAGCGGGGGAAAGGGAGCGGGGAGTAGGGTGACTGTTCTGGGTCTTGTGCTGTCCTGTTACCAGTGGGACAGCCCAGGGCCCATGCCGCTGCCCCCCACTGCCTCTCTTTGCCCTCCTCCCGCCCCACTGCCTTGGGCCCTACTCTCCTTAGGTACGGCCCTGAATTAATTGGCGCCTCAGAAGGCATCACGTGCTGCACCAAATGGGCTCATGTGCCACTGCGGGCACACATGCCATGGGTTGCTGACCCCTGCTATAAATGAAAATGAAGTTGTATTATTAAATGTAAATTTGACTTTCCTGAGATCTTCTTCCACCAATGCATGGGTAATAATGCTTATATTTTCTGTTACTTACAATAAAACTAAGCAAGAACATGACAGATATTGAAAGAGCAGCATGTTTTGTAGATTTTATTTATAGTGATTTTCATTTATTAATGTACCATATCTGCCAATAGCACATTTTACGTATTTTGATCTGACTTAAACATATTATCTTGACCTACAAGTCCATCAGCTGTCATAAACCAAGTAAATTTGGGCCTTCTCAGTACCTGTATGGGAGACTTTCAAGGAAAATTCACGTTTCAGGAAGAGGTGTTTTTAGCTTGATAGGTGGCACTCTTCTCTCTGGGCCAGTACTGAACCAGTTCCTTAGCTGCTCTTGAATGAGATATAAAACAAAGAAATCCATGATCACATTGTCATGTGTCTATTTAATTTTTTTTTTAAATAGGAATAAATACACAGGCTTTAGTGTCCTGGTCAAATTCATTACTATATATTATTTGTATTGCCATAGCACCTAGGAGCTCCAGTCATGGATCAGGGCCCGTTGTGCTAGATGCTGTACATACACAGAACAAAAGACAGTCCCTGCCCCCAAAAGTTTACTATGAGAAAGACAACAGAAAGATAGAGGCAGGGGAATGCGAAGAAACAATGAGACTTTATTGTCTAAATAGATAAGGGAGAGACAGACTGGAGGGGAGGGAGTATAATATGCTTTGTCTATGTATAAATCTACACAAGAAACCCCAAATGTTAAATGTTTGGAAGTAATCTGTTAAGGAATCCTGCCAGTACTGAATTGCCTATTAATAATTCTTCATCATTATCTGTCAGCCCCACCTGAATAGTGTAATCCGTCTAAGCCTGAAGTTGTACACTTGCTTTATTCCTTAATGGAATTATATTGTTGGATGTACACAATTTATTTTATATATTGTCTATTGAATGTATAGTGCAGATTTTGAAAGGAAAGTTCCAGGGTACAATAAAAATGTCAGAGTAAATTATGTCTTATAACGTCTTTCATATTCTGTCAAGTTGGAGTAAAAGAATATTTTTGTGACCAGGAATGGATGGATTTATCTGTTTGGTGTTATGAAATGTGGTGACTATGGGATATTATAGGTTTTTGTACAATGGAAAGCTTGCAAATTTGTTTTTTAGCTATATTAACTATGTTGTTTTATAATGTTATAGAGTACTGCAGTGTTCTTATATATTGAAAATTGATTCCTGGAATGGGTTGTGGAATTTTAAAATGATGATGATAATTATTTGTATTACTGTGATTCAGGGATGGGACAAACTTTTTGGCCTCAAGGCTACCTCTGCCTCTAGACAGGCCAGAGAGAGTGGGGTTGGGCGGGGGGAGCAGCTGCTGAGCTCCAGCCATGTTGCTGCTGCTGGGCCCACATGGTGGAAGAGGGGCAGCTGCCACACAATGGCCAGGGTACTGCTGCTTCATGTTGTGGGAGAGGAGAGAGGCCAGGAGTGGGGAGTCGCTGCCATGCTCCTGCCAGTCCCAGCTGGAGGGCCTGATGCTGCAGGCTGTAATTTGTCCACCTCTGCTGTAGTGTGTAGGATCCCCAGTCATAGACCAGAACTCTTCTGTGCTATATGCTGACAGAACAAAAAGGCAGTCTAATTTATCATTAAAAATGTATAATTTATTTTTCCCTTTCCATATAATGTTACAAATTTTAGAATAGGACAATTGTAAAACTTATTTAGAGATTATTCATGTCTTATTCATTTGCATGGGCCTACTGAATACAGTAAATAGCTACTTCTGCCATTAAGGGGCTGACTTATTAGAAAAAGTTGCACGTGTATCCCTGTATACATTCAGATGGGTAATTTGCACATGCATATTTCAGTTTAGGATCTAATTCTGCCAAGTATTTAAGCATGTGACTGAATTTAAGCAGAGTGATATTTCCACTGAATTCAGCAGGAATGCTTGTGCTAAAAGCTTAAGCATATGCTTAATTGTTTTGCTGGACTCAGGCACATAACTGCAATATGCATGTGCAAATAGCTGATGTGTTATCTACAATTGTGATAAATTTTTAAGCAACTTGGGTATTCAACAAATGTTAAAATCCAAGGTCCTTGTTGAAGTAGTTAAAATTCATGCATATAAAATGTAAAGTGAAAATAGTATGGACAAGATATACATTTGTAGACAAGGTATTTCCTTTGTGAAGAATTGTGTGCTCTACCTTTTTGGCTTTGATTGAGTGCAGGGTTTGCAGTTCATCAGAATGAAAAATAATTAAGGATAATGATTAAAAACAATTGTCTACAGTTATAACTGACAATTTAAACTAGTTGGATGAAATGAATTTGCATATTAATATGTTCAGTCATTATGATAAGATACAAACTGAGATTATGCTTCCAGAAGTACATGAATTGCAGATTTCCAGAATAGGTTTGGAAATGAGGAAGGATAGCTCATAGAATTATGTATTCTTTAATGGGAAGATCTCCACACATCCTACTCTTCCATTTGGACTTGATTGAGACTTTTGGTACAAAAAAATCTAGATTTTTCAGTTCTCCAAGAGATTTTATTCCCTCCTCAAATTTTCAACTAGATCTTGTTTTGTGTATCGGGCAAGAAGTCAGCCGGAGCTACAGCAAGAGTGGAAAGGTACCTGAAAGGTGGGAGGTGTTGAGTCAGCCTAGTGCCAAGGAAATAAAGGTGATGTTTCAGTCAAACCTGAAGGGAATGTTTTGGACATTTCTAAGGGTAATGTTTCGGTCAAATCTGACACCTTGATAGATGGAAATGTCCAGTGATGCGCAGACCTATCAAATTTATGGGTAGCATCCAAAAAGGGGTGCGTAAACCAATCAAGGTAAATTACCCCAAAGGGGGCTGAGTCAGTAAGTCTGAGCAGGGCATAAAAGCAGGAGCCCCAGAGCCCAGGTTTTGTGCAGCCATAGAGTGTGACGGAGAGTCCAGCCTTCAGTTGAACTGTTCTGTTGCATTGAGGGTACAAATGCTGCCAACAAATCAGTTGAGATAGATTGTTTGCCATTGTGCTACATTGCAATAAAGCCTAGCCTGGTATCTTCGTTTCTGCAAGGATCCGTGGTTGTGTTGGTTTCTTTGATCGTGAGTGTTGCCTCAATTTACCTCTTGCACACAGGATATGCCTGAGCTTAAGGTCCCTGAGCTAACTGGGTTCTCACTAGAGATCTGATCTAAAGGTAACCCAAAGTGTTAACCAAAGGAGCACCTCAGCTTAGGATCACCAGGCTAACTCAATCCCTGCTTAAGATCTAAGCCAGGCTCTAGATCACTGGGCTAACAGAGTCCCCATTTAAAGATCTGAGCCAGGGGTAATCCTGAGGAACACGGATACAGAGACTCACCTATGTAGCCAAACAGACATCCGTGTCGGGTGCATAACAACATCAATAAGAACACCTGCCGCCTGGCACACCACAAAACCTACTGATTCATTTCTGGGTAGTCACTGAGTTACGTATTCTTATTTATATCTTCTGTACATGGGTACTTCTACTATGTTCATTACCATTGTGTCTAAGTAAGTGTCTTGCAGATTTTTGTAAATGCACAAGCAGTGCTATGAATTAAGATTAAAGTCTTCCAATATATCACTGAGAATAAGTATCTCTCTATCTTAGTTGCTCATATAGCCCACGTCAACATAGTATCTAAGTGCTTCACAATTTTTAATGTATTTACCCTTACAGTACCCTTGTGTAGTAGGGAAGCTCTATTATCCCAGCTTCATAGATAGGGAACTGAGACACAGAGATACTAAGGGGTAATTTTTCAAAAGCACCTACATGTCCTAGCATCCAGTCCATTTTAAGTGATTTAGACACAGGAACCCATGTCCATGGAATGTAGGTATTTTAAAATTTTTTATCTTGATCCGTTTATGAAAAGTCACACAGCAAAGAATTAATATGTGTTCTCCTATGTCCCAGGTGAGTGCTCTAACAACTAGACTGACCTTTCTTCTGTATAGATGTCTGTGTTCTTTCATGTTCAGTGAATTGCCATCACAAATTTAAAAAAAAACAACCCAAAACTAAAAAAAAAATATTCTTCTAAGAAACAAACACCCCCCACCCCATTTTCCTTACTGGTACCAGGAAGTTTTTTTTAAAGCATAGTTGGAATCACTTTTTCAAAAAGGGTGGGCTGTGGTTTGAATTTTGCTTCTTTTAAAACAAAATTTAAACCAAACAAAACAAGTAAATTATATAGCTGGTTTTACAGTCACTTTTTCCTCCCTGTATTGTTGTTGTTTATCACAAGAACTGGTTGATTTCTTTTTTTTCTTGTGGGAAATGTTGACATTTACTTGCAAAATGGAAGTTTTCGGTTTTTACTTGAAACGCTTTCGATGAAAACTCAACATTTTCTATGGAAAATAGACACTTTTTTCAAAACTGTTTTTTACAAAACAAGTGTGTAGTTGGAAACCCAGTTTTCAGTGAGAAACCAGTTTTGATGGAACATTTTTTACCAATCTTATTCATTATTGGTTTCTCACCCTGGGAATATAGGCCAGCACTAGAAGGAGCATGCAGAAGTTGGCTGAACAGTGGCTTGGCTGTTGCTCCTACTTCTAATAGCAGCAATTTTCCTAAGATCATCTTCAGTGAGTGGGAAATACCTGTGGCCAATCCCACTGATCCTCCTCTTGCTGTGTTCGAGGAGCATTACCTAGGGTAGTGCCAGGAGAAGATGAGCAAAGGAAGAGGCAGGAGGTTGCTATTTTTAGGGAACTCAGAACCAGTCAGCAATGAAATGTCACCATTCCAAAATTTCTCTTTTCCAAATCCCTGCTTTGCTGCAAGGTCAGTTGTAGCCCCTGACTGGCTTCTTGAATCTCCTTCTAACAGCCCTTTGAATGGGACACATGCTGACCTCCCCAACCCCTTCCAGTTGCTTGGTGTTGGTAGTGAATCTTCTTCTGAGAGGATTTTGGGGGGGCTCACCATGGTGGTTCTGAGAGCTCTCTCTCTCTCTCTCTCATGATTTTTCCCTTGATTATTAGGGCAAAAGAGGCTTTTTGGAAGGCTGCAGTGGAGAAGGAGATTTTTCTAATATTGCTGTTTTGTGATCTCCAGGGACGAATAGAAGAAGCTGGAGAAAACAGGCAGAAATGAGCCCAGAAATAACCTGAAAGCATTGTGGATCTGTAGAAACCTTTATGATACATATTGTTAAGGGTGTGATACAGCACCCATTGAAGACAACGGGAAGACTACAGTGTGTTCATTAGATGTTAGATTAGAACTGGCTGAAAAAGGAACACATTTTTCCTGAATGCTTTTGTGAAAAATTATCCTCCCCCCATCAGACTTTTTTGAAATTAAGAATTTCTTATGTAGCTGTCATCAGGCCCTTAGATGGAACAGTAGTGCCAATCTTGTTGTGACAAACAGCAAGTATCCAGAAATATTCTGCACATACCTTATGGAATTAAGATAAACTTTACAGAATTAAGTTAAACCTTCTTGAATTAAGATTAATAACTTTGGAATTCATTATATTAAAAACTTGATTGTGTATGTGGTGTGGCACTGTGTACCTTCACTAGCAGGGCGGGGGGATGCTAATGAACTTTCTCCATTATTAGCTTTTGAAGCTGTCCTGGAGAGAGATGTGTATTCTAGTTCAAACTGGATTCTCCAGAGACGAACAGACAAAGAAAAGTCTTTTGGTTAAAGCCTGGGTTTTAAACTGATTCAGGGGTTTTTTACTAACTCTAGTTAACCAAGCTAGAATACGCATCTCTCTCCAGGACAGCTTCAAAAGCTAGTTGGTTCAGGACCTCTAGCTTGTGGAAGGTCCCAGTCCTTATGGTAGGGCTGGACAGACTTGGCCTACTGAGACATCATAAGACTATGTGTGCGTGTTTTTTTTAGCTAAGGATCTGGGAAACTTGTAACCACAGAGAAACCCGTAGCAAGGGTGATGCTGGTAAGCTTATTAATGTACGTACAGGATCTTTCATTGTTTTTAATGTGTTTACTTTGTAATGTTTTTACCTTAAGAATAAAGTAGGCTTGCTTAGAAAGAACTCTGTGGTAACTTACATTTGTAGCAGTTACTTTATTGTTAGCCTCTGAAGAGAAAGTAAACAGGTCTGTTTATGCAGACTGTCTCTGCTGAAAATAACTCTTTGAAGGAAGAGGACTTTGCCAACTGGGAACACCCTGGTAGAAGGGAAAGGGAGACAGGTCTCCATCCAGAAAGGCAACCAATGGGGAGCTGAAACCCAAGAGTGGGTGCCCTTGCTGGACTACTGAGGGGAAATACAGGCTCAGTTGCTCTGAATTGTGATACTTGGTACAAAGAATGGTCTCTGTTCTTTGCTACCCACTCCTATGCTAAGAGCTTCCCTCAGCTCTCTTCAAAAAAAGAGTAGTCTTATCACAGCCGAAGGTAACAAAGACACCCCCCTTCCCCGCAGGCTCAGTCTTGGATGCATATGATCGTCTATCTCTTTCTGGGTGAGGAACAACAGAAATTTGGAAAGGTCCAACAGAAGATTCTCAGAGTGAAGGAGCTATGCTGTTTTAAACCAGCTGGCCCCCCGTGTCTGTGGGTCCACTATCTGAGGTTCCAAAACAGGGGTTTCACAAATTAGCCAATTGTTCGAGTAGAGTGTGACTGAGGTGTATCTGTTTCTGTGATGGGTTGCTGCCACAGCCATCATCTTCCTAAAAATGAGAGAAATGGAAGCATGGCCTAATGAAGGGAACCAATATTTTACTTGCAAATACTGAGAAGAGACTAGAATCTTAGAAAATGGAGGGAATTGTTGGGACGTGGAGAAAAGCCTCTTCATGATCTGTTGAAGCCAGATCCTTGTGAAAGCTTACTGCTAGGATCATGAACCATCTGTACCTTGAAGTTTGAGGATGGTGGAAACTGATTTAAACTTTTCAAATCTGGGGTTAGTGCAATTACATGTAGATTTCTACAGGGGTTACAAATTTCTAATGAATCTCATTTGATTTATTCAACTTTTAATTTATCAGGCATTTATCCCAGGCTTGTCTCTACCAGACGAGAGGTAGTGTTTTCACTGTTCAGGAAGAGGCGGCGTTACTTTGCAATGGGGACTGTATAGGAGCCTACCAGCAAAGGATCTCTGGGGCATACAATAGATCAATTCATTCTTTCCCACTTCAGCCACACACCCTCACCCCACAAACCTACTTTTGAGAAAGGCTGACTGGTTGCAGATTGCCTTTGTGAAGCAATGATGAGATTATGCAACCACAGCCCTTCCCCACCCGCCCCAGATGATTTTCTACCTCCAAGGCCCTGGAGTATATGGTGAAAGCCAATGTAACACAGAAGTTAATCAATCCATACTGTTCTTTAGCTGTTGTCAGACTGTCTGTCATCCAGTTGGACAGTGAATCAGCATTTGCAGAACCCGCTCTCCCTGTCGGGCTTTATTGTTTCAGAAAATGCTGAGTATGAGCATCCTGACCTCTGTAAGTTCACTCTTGATCACAGGGAATGTGTTCCACTGAGCCTGTTGTCCCACAATAGAACTAGAAGATCTTTAGAGGGTACTGAATAGGGTTTGGGTTGCAATAGAGAATTAATCAGTAGAGTTTATAGCTCCCGCTAATACTTCACTGTTTCAGTGTTTGCATGAGAATCCCTGTCTATGTGTGCTGGTGATAAAGGGCAACATACTGCATGCTAGTTGTGGGAGATGTCAAGTATTGGAAACATTTTTATTACCAGTTCATCTGCTGGGTTCTAACCAGTGATTTATTTATTTATTCAGGTTGATGTATGGATTTGAGCCTTGATAGTTATAGCTATTATTTAAACTGTATTTTGAACAAATAATACAAATTCATTGTTTCACTGTCAGACTCCATGGGTTTAGAATGATTTAAGTTGACACTCCCTGGAATAACTGTAATATTGACATCAATCAAATGTAATCGGCCAAAAAGTGACCTCGCAAACAAACACACAAACGCCCCTTACAGTAATGGATGCCTTAGGCACATAAGACTGGAAGAAAACCTCTTAGGTAGAGTTGGGCAAAATTTTTAGACAGATAGTTTATTTGGCAACAAGTGTGGTTGCAAGTCAACTAAAACTATTTGCAAAAGTTGTCAAGTTTCAGCCAGGAAAAAAAAAAAGCTGTTTTATTTTGATACTTCTCAAACTAAAAGTTTTATCATCTTTTCATTTCAAAATGATACTTTGCTTAAACATGTCGTTAAATTTGTTTTAAAAATAAACAAAAAAGGGTACCCCCCCCCGAAATGAAACAAATGGGGGGCAGGAGGGGGGGAAGGAGCCAGAAAAAAATCATATGGGGTCAAACAAAATGTTTTCATTTAACACAAAATAATTTTTTCTCAGGTTTTCAGAATGTCAAGGAAAAGTGAAATATTTCCCTCTCAGGTCAACCTGGAACAATCTTTTCCCCGTGTTTTTGGGTTTAGCCATTGAACTGGAAAGTCCGTTATTTGCTCTGCTCCATTCCTGGGTCATCGAATCTAGTTCCCTCTTCTCTCAGGGAATCTCAGTATATTATCCCATTCAGCAATTTATCAAGCTCTAGACCTTTAAGGCTAGATTCACCAAAGGGCTTAGATGTCTAACTGCTACTTTAGGTGCCTAAATGTCATAATTAGGCCCCACTAGAAGTTACAAACCCCCCACTCTGCTGCCATCAAACCATATAAGGTACCTAAACTAGTTTGGCACCTAAATTTTTTCAAAAATAGTTCCTATGCACCGCCTCTCTGCATGCTCTTGGCTGCCTTCCTCTAGGTATGTGGGTGCCTAACTCCCAGAGCAGAGCTAGAACTGGGGAAACATAGGTGTTCCTTTTCCTCACTTGCCTGCTTGGCCTAATCCGATAAATGTGTTCAGCATTTTCCTACTGGATTGGACCCCCTCAGTCAAGTTTATACAGAACAGCTGAAGGATTGGTGTCAGAGCAGCTCCTTCATAATGTCCTTGCTATGGTGAGGGCACTTGTCTGGGACACGAGAGACAGCCAGTTCAAGTTCCCTTTCTGCTTGAGTGGGACAGGGATCTTCTAGCTCTCAGTCCCTAGCTGCTGAGTGATGGGACTGACTGATGTGGGTGTCCATCAGCCTTTCCTGTTGAAATTGTTCCACTCTGGATCAATACTTCTAAAAAGTCATTGAAGCAGGGGGATTGCTTCTTGCCTCTCTCATCTCCCGGGTGAGTGCTCTAACCACCAGGCTACAAACTCATTCTTGTGCTTGCTTGCTTGCTTTCTCTCATGCCCAGTGACCCCTAGTCACTGCTTGTGTCCACACAGTGGTTTAATGCAGTTTAACTAATTTTTAATTCACATCTTTAGTTAATTTGGTTTAATCTTCCTGAGTGTCCCCAAGTAAACAAGCCCCTGTGAACTGTGTGGCTGATGCCAAGCTGGGAAGCATTGTAAGCACTTTGAAGGACAGTATTAGAATTCAAAATCCATTTTAAATTGGATAATTGTTCTGAAATCAGTATGATGAAATTCAAGAAAAACAAGTGGAAAGTACTGGTCTTAGGAAGGAAAGGTCAAATACAACCTGGGGAATAACTGGGTAAGCAGCATTTCTGCAGAAGAGGATCTGAGGGTTGTTGTGGATCACAAATAGAATATCTGTGATGATGTTCTGAAAACAACAAATGTCATTCTGGGGCATATTAATAAGAAAATTATGTGTAAGACACATGAGAGAGTTCTCCTACTGTACTTAGCCCTGGTGAGCTCTCATCTGGAGTACTGTTTCCAGTGTTGGGCACCACTTTTTAAGATAGATATGAACAAATTGGAGAGTCTAGTGGATTGCAATAAAAAAAAAAGACAAAAGGTTTAGAAAACCTAACTTAGGAGGAAAGGTTGAATGAATTAGGCTTGCTTGTTTTAGAAGAATAGGAAAAGGGACACGATAATAGTCTTCAGGTTTAGAAAAGACTGTTATAAAGAGGATAGTGATCCATGTCAGCCAAGGGCAGGACAAGAAGGAATTGACTTAGTTTTGAGCAAGGGCGAATTTTTTTTTTACTAATATGTACCCCACGGCTTTTTAACTATAGTGATAAGCGTTGGAGCAGGTGGAATTCCCATCATTGGAAGTTTTTAAGAACAATTTAGATGAATAATTTAGACCTGTCATGGATGATTTATAGCACAGCGGGCTGGACTAGATGACTTCTTAAAACCTCTTGAGTCTTACATTTCTGAGATTCTATAATTTGCATTTCTGCACTGGCAGAACAGTACAGGAGAAGGAGGTTGGCTGACTTGGCCCATTATGACTATGCACAGGCTGTAAGTGGTCTTGGAAGGGATTACAGTGGGCAGATGGCATGTGTCTGACAGTGCAGTGGATGTATTTAACGCTTTTAATTGTCACAATTTTTTCTCATAATGTGTTCAGTTACGGTGTCTCATTTTGGGGGAAGGGAGTCTGTGGCTTAGTGATGTACTACCCACCTTCACTTAAACAAGGAGGTTCCTCAACCTGTTTCTGCCTGTTGGTAACATATGATGTATTCCCTGCATACATACATAATTTTCTCCTTTCCAGCACTCCTTTTGGAAAAAAGGTAATTTTTTTCCTCCCCTACAAACTCTAGCATTTCCAAACTCTTCCCAAATGCACTGAGTTTCTCTGTCCTCCCTGGTGTTGGGGAAGTTTAGGGTGCGTGTGACTCCAGACAATGACATCTCTTAAAAATGCATATTGTTGTTTGGCGAGCAAATTAATCTGTAGAGCCCACAGCTGGGATTGAGCCCAAAGCTCACTAGCATTTAAGGACCAGACATTTATATGAATAAAAACATCTACAGTTACATTAGATTGGATGGCACTAGGTAAGAGATACTCCGCTCTCCTGGTACAGGCATAAAACAAACACTAATTGAAGCAGAGGATAGGAAGAAATTGCCCCATTGCCAGGTTATTACGTAACTGTCCATTAACATGTGCACCATCCTCTAGCCTTTGGTCCTGGCTAAGACACGATACAGGCTTAGATTGTTCACTTGTCCAATAGATGATTGCAATTACTGTTTCTCTGTGCGGGGCAGGTCTCAGAGATTTGGGAGGATTCTTCAGATGATGCTGTGGGATACACCCGAAAACTGAAACACATTAAAAAAAAGAGTGTGAGTGTGAGATCTCTAGGGCCCACTTTCACCTTTTTGTTGCAGAAGTGGAGCCCAGTTGCTTGTTCCTTTCAACCTTAGACACCTGATTGCATCTATTTGTTTTCAAGGATAGCTTCACAAGGAAAACAGCTAGAAACTCTTTTTTTAAAAAAAAAGAACATTGGGATTTTCTTTCACAGGCTTAAAAGCCAACTCTGTTATCGAGGGACTTATGCAAGCTCCCATGAGTCCCTTTAGTTGAATGCTGTGAACCAAATGCCACTGGGCTTTTTTTTTTTTTTGAATTGTAATAGAAGATAGAAAGAAAGAGGAAAAAGGGAAATACCTCCTTCTTTCCCTTCTAATATTTCAAGATTCATTCTCCTTTTTTCCTAAAGATTTTTAAAGCATTATTTTCATGGCCTTGCTCTTGCTGGGAGAGTAGGACTTAAGCAATCGTGAGTTCCCTGTGGCTACCCTATGTGAGTGCCTGCTTCAGCATCCCCTGGTTAAGACAGCATGGGACTGCTTTGATTCTGTTTCTTCTCCCCTCTTTATCATCTGTTGCTTTACTTCTGATCATCAGATATGTCACCCTCCTAATGCTGTGAGTGAGCTTAAGCATGCTTCCCACCAAATGCTGGACTGCTATAATTGGTATTATTTCCAGTACAAAAACTAGGTAGCAACAGAGGATCAATAAAAAAAAAAGTGGGGGGAGGAGGGGCAGGAAACATCAATTGATGGAGTACTGGCTTAACCTTGATAGATGTTATTGAAAACAAAAAAGCATAATCCTGGAAAGTGCTGATCACCTCCTTGCAAGTTTTGAGAGTTTTCAAATTAGACTGAAGCCAGCATCTGCAGGATCAGATGGACGTGTAATTAGTAAGCTGAGTTAAAAAACAAAAAAAGATGTTACTGATATGTATTTTATAACAGTGTCTAGTCAGTAAACTTACATTCAGCAGTAGTTATTTTATAGAACAGTCCTATCTAATTGGTCTTTGTGTACATAATACAATAAAAATGACAGGCTTAATAACAAACCTGCAGGAAAGAATTAGCTGTCCTACTGAGGAGAGAGTGTTTTGAAGTTTAATTGAGAGAAACTTTCTTCTTTATTAAAACATTTGCTGCCAGAGCAGGGAGCAGAGCATTAGGGGCGTTTGAACCAATTCAGAAGTTCTGTCTTTTCCTGATACAGTGCCAGGTGTGGATGAGAAGGGAAGTACAAGGGGTGTGAGACTTTCTTCTTTAGTTACGTATTTGTGAGTGTGAGCCAGTTTGTAGTGTGATGGAGAATTTCAGCCTGCAATACGTAGTTCCAGGGGTTTGGACTGGTTAAGATGCCTTTCTTGCTGAAGCTGCCTTTGGTGGTGAAAGGGGCAGGGCTGGGAGGTTGCTTTCTCTTTTTCTCTTAATAAGTAGTCTGGGATGCTTACTCATCCAGCTTAGTCTGCAACCCTTCTCCATGAATTTTCCCCCTTTGCTTGGGTTGCAGGCTTCAGATAGTTTCTGCAATTTTGACTAAAATAATTCCAAACTTTACCACACTCAGATCCTTGACTACTTAGGTCTAGTCCAATTTCCTGATTAGTCCCCTTAATTTACTTCAAGTTAGCCCATATGAAATCAAAGACCCTAGATACAGGTCAATTTTTGTATATCTTCCCATTTAGTTTAAACTGATTTTGCTCATAGTCACTTGAACCAAGGTTATCTCATACAACCAGTTCTTCTATAAGGTGTTCACTACTCACCAACACCAATTCTAAAATGGCATGAGTGGCTTTTTGGTGAAGAAATCTGTGAGATATCATATCAAGGAAAATCTGGGCACTACTCTTATTAGTAGCACTTGTCCTCCAGTCTAAATCTGGAAAGTTAATGTCTCCCCTAATCACCCAGTTCCCAGTAGTATTTATATCATTAAAGAGGTTTCTATCCATATCCAGACTGAATATTGGGGTTGTCTGTGGCATATACCAAGAACTATTTCAGGGGAGTATCTAGCTGTTTTCTTCCCCGGAGTGACTTTGACCTATTCCTTTATTTTTAATTTATTTAGCATCTACTTCATTAATATACTATGCCACTTCACCTCTTTACCTTTATTTCTGTCTTTCCTGAACAGCACTTTCCCTTCAATACCACTACTCCAGTCTTGACTACTATTCCACCATCTTTCTCTTATTCCTATAATATTTGGTTTCACTTCCTGCACCAGTAGTTCTAGTTCCTCCATTTTGTTATCCAGACTTCTCATGTTGGTGCACAAACATTTCAGTTGTATCTGCTTGGCTTTGCCCAGGTTCCTCACCCGATCAAGTATACTCAATCTATTGACAGTATCACAAGTTTTTAAGCAGTTGCACCAAACTCCAGCCTAGAAGTCTGTTTCCTTCCCTACTCAGGTGGCATCCATCCCATGAGAATAGTCTTCTATCCATGAATATCTCCCAGTGATTGAACATTCCAAAGCCCTTCTTTAAAGCACCACTGCCTTGGCCATCTGTTGATCATCATAATGTTGTCTCACTTTCGTCCTTCTCCTCTAGGGACAGATATAATCCCATTGAAGATCACCTGAGCTTCTATTACTTTGTCTTCCTCAGCCTGGCATAGTCTCACTTGATCCGTTCCAGTGAGACTCTAGCAGTGTCATTGTTCCTATATGAAGGATAATCAGTGGATTCTTTCCTGCTCTCATTAGAATCCTCTCCAGCCTCAGGTCCACATCCTGTATCCTAGCTCCTGGCAGACAACACACCTTCCTATTCTATGGATCAGCTCTGGTGACAAACTTGTCTATTTTTCTTGTTTGGGAGCAGAGGTGGCTTTTGGGGTAGGCGAAGCAGGCGGACGCCTAGGGCCCCAAGCACTAAGGAGCCCCATCGCCTGCTTCGCCTACCCCAAAAGCCGCATCTGCCTTGGTCAGCAGCAGGAGGAGGAGCTGGGCTTGGGGGCCAGGGCCATGGGGTGGGGAGCTGGGGCAGGGTGGCGAGGGGGGGCTGGGAGTGGAGGGAGTGGGGCCACAGAGAGGGGCCCCCGTGGGCCTCTGGGGGGCCCCACAATGGGCCTTCGCCTAGGGCCCCCAATAGCCAAAGGCCACCTCTGCTTGGGAGTCACCAATCATGTATACCTGCTTCTTCCTGGTGTTGGAATGTTTCTCTGGCCTTCCTTGTGTGCTTTCTGACTTCAAGTCTTCTCGCCTTTTGTTTTCTCTTGCAGTCTTCTGCCAGTCATCCTCTATCTTCATGAGACTTGAATTTAAATTCTGAAAATTTTCACTTTATATTTTTTCATGGATGGTTTGTGGCCTATAGCAAAAATTTATATTGCACAGTGTTGAGGTGATTCAGTTTAGCTGTTTTGAGACTTTAGTAAAATAAATACCTAATGCTCTTTTTCCGGATCTTATCTCAGAAATATTTTGACCTGGGGTGGGGTGGGAGGGTGGGATGGGACACATGGTTTTAGCAAGGAGTTTAGTCACAGTGAGTTTGCTGGAAAAATCCAAGAAGAATCACAGCTTTCCCTTTTGCGACCCTCGATAGCTGTGCTCTTATGCAAAATTCCCAGCCACCAGCAGTAAGAGCTCTTAACTTCTGGCATCTCTCTGGCATTTCTCCTGTACTCAAGGAAATAGACACCAGTGACATCTTCAGTTCCTTTCCAGTCCCTTAACACAACTGCCTCTGGCTTCAGTAGTTATGCATGCCACAACACCAAGAGAAACTGTTGACAATAGAAATGGAACTGTGAGCTCTTTGGCTATGTCTACACTTGCAAATTAAGTTGACTTAAGGAGGCTTAAGTCAATTTAAATCCGCGTCCACACCTGGCTTTCATTAAGTTGACTTAAGCAGTTCCTTAAGTCGACTTAATAACTACCGGTCTTTAGGTCAACTTAACGCTTAAGTCGATTCATTAAGTCTACCTAAATCTGGTGTGGACGCCCTAGGTTGACTTAATTAGCTAAGTCGACCTCAGTGGCCTCCAGACCTTCCTCCCAGAATTCCTGGCACCAGGAAGGAAGAGCCTGTCCTGGGCAACCACAGGGCAGGAGAAAGCCCTGCCAACCCTGCCTTGCAGAGCTGTCCAGGCCTGCCACAGTAGCTATGGCAGAGGGGAGTCAGCGCCCCAGGAGGGCCACCTCCTGGAGCCACCAGGAGATCCTGAACCGCCTGGAGATTTGGGGAGATGAGGCAGGCATGGGAAGGTGGGAGAGCCGATGCTGCCTGGTGGGAGGTCCACCCCTTAGAGCTCCTGGCTCCTGGCTCCTCCTCCCCGCTGTGCCTGGGGCACGGTGTCCGGCTGTTCGTATGCAGCAGTGTGGCATTCGCCTTTGGCCTCCCAGATGCGGGGACCCTTCCCCCGGCAGCTCACAGAAGTTATGGAGGACACAGCAGGCTGTGATGACCTCCGGAATGTTCCTCTCGCAAGATGCAAGTGGGTCAGGAGGGCGCTCCAACAGGCTTTGAGACGGTCGAAGGCACGCTCGACGAGCAGGTGGGACCTGTTGAGCCGTTAGTTGAACAGCTCCCTGCTGGCATCCATGTTAACTGTGTATGGCTTCATAAGCCAGGGCAGCAAGGGGTAGGCGGCATCCTCCAGGATCAGGATGGGCACCTGCATGTCCCCAAAGGTGATGGTGTGCTCGGGGAAGAAGGTGCCTGCCTGCATACGCCGGTACAGGTCAGAGTTCCTGAGGACGTGGGCATTGTGCACCTTCCCTGGCCAGCTGTCGTAGATGTCCTGGAAGATCCCTCAGTGGTCCATGAGGGCCTGCAGGACCACGGAGTAGTACCCTTTGCAGTTCTTGTAGTTGGCGATGTGGTGTTCCAGGGCTCGGTTGGAGATGTGGGTCCCGTCCACGATACCCTCGCAGGTGGGGAAGCCAAGTCCTGTGAGGCCGTCGAGGGTGTCCTGCAGGTTGTTCAGGGTGACGAGGCGGGCTAGCAGGACCCTGTTGATGGCCTTGCCTATGCCAAACTGGTGGGCTATGGAGCGGTAGGAGTCCGGGGTTGCTAGCTTCCAGACCGCGATGGCCACTCGCTTGTCCACAGGCAGGGCGGGTCGGAATAGGGTATCCATGTGCTACAGAACTGGGGTGAGCTCACAGACCAGGTCAAGGAAGGTCTGCTTGCTCATCCAAGAGTTCTGCAGTCACTGGTCATCGTCCCAGATGGTGAGGATGACGCGGTCCCCCCCAGTCGCTGCTGGTTTCCCGTGCCCAGAAGTGATGGGGCACGGAGGGCACCATCAGCGCGGCAGCTCACAGGGCCAGCATGGTGGTGGGCGTGCTGCTGTCTGCCCCCGTGCTGTCGGGGTCCCAAAGAAGTGTGATCCAGGCAAAGCATAGCAGGTGCTGAGCACCCACCTGACAACTCGCAGGAACAGAGTGTGGCCCATGACCTCCTCAGGCTCCATGTTGCCAGGCACAATGGGGAAGGTGCTGAGTTCACTTCCTGTTTTATGGGAGTGGCTGGGGGAGGGGAGGCACTTCTCTGGTGCCACATGGCACAGTTCCCACAATGCACCACTCCTCAGTCGACCTAGCAACTGCCAGTGTGGCCATTTGAACTTGCCTTCAGTTTCTGGTGTGGACACTCTAAGTCGACTTAACAAGGTCGACTTTAAGTCGACTTAACTAAGTCGACTTAGCGTTTCTAGTGTTGACATAGCCTTTGAGTTTAAGGGCCTGGTCTTATCTGTAATGTTAGGCACCTTGCACATTGTAGGACTTAGTTAAATTAGAAATAATAGTAATAATGCAGCATACTGTCAAAGACCAGTTTCCATATATTTTGCTCCAGAGAATACTTGTGACTGCAGCATTCCATCCCACAACTGTTGAGCACAGCGTAGATAAGCGGGCAGTGACAACAGAAGCTGTGCTTATTATTATAGGAGTTGAATAAGGCTGTTCCTATTTCCTCATGGGATTAACCAACACTACACAAAATGTGATTTAGGCAAATACTTTTCTAATATTTGTCTATGTGTTAGTTAAATTACTTATTCGAAACAGAAAAAGTATCATGGGAATTGAGTAACTAACACCGTAAGTCGATTGAAAATAGGGAGGGGGGGGTTGGTTGGTTGTGATTTTACACTTGCAAAGCTTATATGTCTAGATGTTCATGTAACGTGTATATGAAAGGGTCGTAAATATGGTCAGAGATATTCACTCTGAAATCTGAATGAATTTTCTGAGCAGAGGGTGTCGAATGCACTACCTTTGAAGGGACTCAGCTCTCTTATCAGATTAAGGAGGGATGAGGCCGTTTGCCATTAGGAAAGACTAGTATCTTTCCAACCCTTTTCCTCCCATACAAGATCAGGCACAGTTTGGCCATTAGGATTTTATTAATGTTTGAAAATGAGTATTGTTGCCTGAGATCTAGGTGTTTAGTCATTTGGATGGGGTTATGGGCTCACCAATAGATCTAATCAATAGTCACTGAAGTTCGTGTCCAGGAATCAGGCTAAGTGTTTTTTTTTTTTTTTTATGAGGACTCTCAAGGTGCGTGGCAGGAATATTCATACTGATAACTGAATTTATATAATTTTATAACTTTTATTAAGATGGCATAAATGATAAATGGATATTTGAAGAAAATGAATAATCAACTGGATAGCAATTACAGTCTTAATCTAAGGCATATATAGTGTATATTTATACTGTATGCTTTGGATTAATATACTCACACCCTTCTTTGTTGATCTGGTTGAGACAGATGTCCAATAATCGAGCCCTTGAGTCGAGGGGTGGAGAGCTTGACATTGCTAAAGAGAGGTACTATAGGTTAAAATTGTGGCTCTTAATAATCCTTATACACCAAGCCAAAACAAACACTAAAGAAGAAGCTCAAAAGGAGTAGTAGCTGGTGATCACACCAGTAACACAGTTTGCCCCTGTCGGTCCTCTCTTTTAAGTCTAAACTTAGCTTCTTCACCCCCTAATTATTAGTGTACATTTATTCTATAGGCTAGCAGGCCTATGGATACCTTTAATGCATATCTTTCTTCCAGGTGGTTCATTTATTTTCCCTGTAATTATTTCTAGTGATTTTTGTGGGTTTGTGGTGGTTTTTGCAGTTTATTTGGGGCATCAACTGGAAAGCTTCCTCCATGTTTTAACACTTCCTGGACGATCAAGGGCGATCAGGTTAGAGCTATATCTGTAACTTATCGTTCCTTTTCTGAGCCAAAGCTATGTCAATTGCATCAGCTTTTCATGCAGAATATGGCCTGCAGGATTCTTGTGTTACAGCCTTTTAATATTTGAATATTAATCATATCCATAATCCTTAAATCTATAAGGAAATTATATATATATATGTATGCAAGAAAGCAGGCCATTTTTATAAGATACACAGTATGCAATTAAACACTTTTATTCCTTGACAACTTCTTATAGACTAATCCTATTATCGTCACTTGTTGAAGATTAAAATAATACTTTTTATTTTTGTATTTATTTGTATATTCAAATGCTACTTCTGTTTTGTACATTTTAAAATTAAAAAAGAAATGAGCAGCTATCACGGTTCCTAGAAGTGTCACGATAATATAAATAATGGATATAATTTGGTCCACTCTTCAAAACATAATGAGCATTAGTTTTAATTGAAGACTGCTTTATATTGGTGACTAAGCAAAAGCTTGAACGCCATTAAGGACAATCATTTCAAGTCACCTCAGATTCTGTGCATTTTTACCTACTGATTTATTGATACAGAATTAGAATGAAATATTATGAAGCAGTGCCTGGTCCAATCCTTAGGTAAACCACCATCCTGCTATCTCCAGATTTTCCCTTCTTGTGCCACAGAAATAGTGGCTGGAGTTGGAGTCATCTCAAGGAAGGAAATGAGTGGTACTGTCAAGGAAATGTAACTTTTAATCTGGAAATTGTATTGGCAAATGCACATAAAATACTAAATCAGCACATCTTCTGTGCACCTTACCTTAATTTCTTCTACCTTCACTGGCTTCACCTGCTTTCTTGGCTATGGAGGCCAACACTAAGTCTGCCAACAGTGAGGTACTTACTTGTCGGCTGCTTTAGGTACTTATAGATTCCATTCTAGGCAGACTTTCCTTTGTAGAGTCCTGAAATCTGGGTTCTGTTGACCACATTATGTAGTGCTTTCAGTATGTGCGGTATTATACAAAACTAGACTGGGCTAAACAAGTCCCTGACATGAAGAACTTGTGTTTAAAGGCTCAGTTGGATACTAAAGGAATATGAAGCAATACAAGACATGCACAGGTGTCGAGCGGGAATTCTTCTCAGATGAGCTCTAAGTCCTTTTTGAAAAAGCTAAAGAAGGAACTTTGATGCGAAATGATAATAAACTTGTACATAATACAGTACAATAGCTCAGTTGGGATCATGAAACAATGTGGTTCCTGCCCTCAAATCTGTACAATCAAAATTAAACCATCTTAGAATATGCAGCACACAGTGGATGAAGCAGGGAAGGAAAAAGGACCAGGATTAAAACACATTAATAATGGCCAGTGCTTTTTTTCTAAAAAAAAAGGTACCGAAACTCCTACTGATGTCCGTCGTGTCATAAAGAAATAACACTGAAAATAGTGCAGTAAACAGTAAATTTTTGAATATATCAAAGAAATAAAAATACAAGGTAAAAACTGTTAAGTTTTATTAACTATGCAGGCCGCTAATATACTGAAAGACAACCTGTGAGGTCTTACAGCAGGGGTCCTCACACTTTTTAAATAGGGGGCCAGTTCACGGTCCCTCAGACTGTTGGGGGGCCGTATTATAATTAGAAAAAAACGTGAATGCGTAGCTATCACGTCTGCTGCTGGCCTGTGTTTCTGGGTACTGGGTGGCAGGCAGTAATGCATCCACACACTTTTTGTTGGTGCTGTGGGCTCCGGCCAGGCCCAGAGTGTGGGACTGAGCGATGTTAGCCTGCTGGCCTGCTGTTGTGTACGCAACTAGTAGCCAATGTTCCCTCTAGGTTTGGTGGCTTGTGTGCAAAATTTTCAAGCCGTGTGAAAAACTTTTTCAGAATAAATTTTTGGGGAAAACTCACAAGACAGAAATTATAGGCATTAATTGAAGATAAAGTGAGTGTAAATAGAATTAATTAATTAATTGTGTTTAATTAATTTAATTGGAATTGAAATCTAATTTTAAGAAAGGTTTTTATTTAAAATTAATTTTTAAAAAGTTTTAAAAAAGAAGGGAGAGAAAGAAAAAAGAGAAGGAAGGAGGAGACGAAGAAAAAAAGAAAGAAAGGAAGGAAGCAAAGACAGAAAGAGCAGGAAGGAAGGAAGACAAAGAAGAGAAAGAAAAAAAGGAAAGGAAGAAAGAAGAGAAAGGAAGGCAGGGAAGAGGAAGACAAAGAAGAGAAAAAGAAAAAAGGAAAGGAAGAAAGAAGAGAAAGGAAGGCAGGGAAGAGGAAGACAAAGAAGAGAAAAAGAAAAAAAGGAAAGGAAGAAAGAAGAGAAAGGAAGGAAAGGAAGAGGAAGACAAAGAAGAGAAAAAGAAAAAAAGGAAAGGAAGGAAAGGAAGAGGAAGAGAAAAAAGAGAAAGGAAGCAGCCCCGGGGGTCTGGAGGGGGCGGTGGGGGCTGCTGGCCTGCGCGGGGGTCCCTCCTTGTCCCCACCCCCACCCCTCTAACCCGGGCCGTCTCCTTGTCCCCACCCCCACCCCTCTAACCCGGCCACTCTCCTTGTCCCCACCTCCACCCCACAACCCGGCCCGTCTCCTTGTCCCCACCTCCACCCCACAACCCGGCCCGTCTCCTTGTCCCCATCCCACCCCACAACCCGGCCTGTCTCCTTGTCCCCACCCCCACCCCTCTCCAGGCCTCCCTCCAGCCCCCTTACCTGGCCAGAGGCTGGGAACCACAGGGACGGCCGGCAGAGCTGCTTGCCGGCCAGTCCGCTCCCGCCCTGAGCACGCTGTAACTGCGCATGCTCAGGGTGGGAGATTTAAATCTCCCCAGCCCGGCCCAGCCTGCACAGCTGGGAGGGAGCACCGGCGGGGAAAAAAAGGTGCCGGAACGCCGTTCCGGTGCGTTCCGGCAGAGAAAAAGCACTGATAATGGCCATGTTTTTCAAAAATAGGAGGTATGAAAAAGCTATAAGGTGAAAAGAAGTAGCTTGAATTTTTCACACAAGAAATGGGGATGCTATTGTAAAGATTCAGGAGGAGGAGAGACATGCTCCCATGACTGATCTCCACAGTGCTGAACTGATTGGAGTAACATCTCTGTTCCAGTCAGTTTTCTCTTTCACTGATTTTTTTTAGAAACTTCCATTTTGGGGAGCAATATCTCTAGGAATGACACATCCTGCCGTGGCGGAAGGAACTTGCTGTGGGTATGTAGTGGCACTGGTAGCAAAACACTGGGAGCTAGAGTCACCAGAGTTTTGGGGAAAGTTTCTGGCACTTTTTCAATATTCACAAAATACATTTAAAAAAATCCATGCATCTGCATTGAAAATTGAATGAACCAGATATTTATAATCAAGTGAAACTAACCCATCCAATTGTCTATTAGGCACATTACTTAATATGAAATTATGATGGAACTTCTGGGGGAAAAGATAAGGTATACAAAGATAGATACAAAAATACCAAATGCATGGATATATTTAAGAGGAGCTAAAAGAGGCAGGAAAATAGTGAAGCTGGGGATTGTTCTTCCTTTGTATGATGTCTTTGAAGGATTCCAGTAGCTATTTCAGTTGCTAGAGGCTTTGAAAAGATAAGTCCTAACGATGTTTCTTCTTTTACACTCTCTCAGGAACAGTCTTCCTCTAACTTAAATTTCTGGGTTGTCATTGCAGCACTGAACACTCATTTGTAAATGAAAGAGAAATTCACTGTATAGCCCATAGCCACTTCAGGAAGCAATATTGTCTGTTAATAAATCCATGTTTCTTACCTGCACCTGAGCTGACTGGCCAGTTGTACTGAAGCTCCTAGTGATTTGTACCTCGGAGTAAGTGGAGTCCATCGCTGTTGTAATACCAGCAAAGTGACATCAAACTCTATGTCCAGGATACAGCAGATAACAGGAGGCATGCTGAGTGGCCAATGTAGAGTACACTACCACCTTTATCTTCTTAGAAGAAGAATGTCTTATAATTCTTTTAGATAGCTATTGAAGCTTTGAAGAAGGATAAAATGAGGGAAAAGTTGCATAGGAATAATCACAAAGAACAAGTTAAAGTTGTGGCTTTTCATTCTGGATAGCTAGAGGAGGTTCAGCACCTTTGAAGGTATTAAATAGCCCTGTTTGTTTTAAATCCACTGAAAGGCAAACAGAAAAAGTCAATATTGGACAGAGACTCAAAACAATAGCATGAAAAACCAAACCAAATCATCTTCCTATAAAAATATCACCAGGTGGCCTTTAAATAAGAAATTCAAGAAAGTACAGGGACAGTTCCTCCATGGGTATAAATTGTCATTGCTCCATTGAAATGTGTGCAATGTTAAGTTTAGATTGTTCTAGATTTTTAATCAAAATGTAGCACATCAAAGGCATTAAAGTCAAAACTCATTACATCAACACTAATATCTCTCTGTGCAGGAAGAAGGTCAGAGATATTGGATGTGGTTTAATTGGACTACAACTTTATTCCTAAATGTTAGGAACTATCCGTCAGATAAGTATACTGTGCAGGTAATTTCATATAATCATTTACATATATCTGAGAGGAAGCTGCTCTCAGCCCTCCTACTTTACTCATCCTGATCCCCAGACCATCCTCTGCTGGACCTCACTACCCTTCCACAGGGCCAGATTTCCAGTTAGGAACCTAATTCTAGGGGTACCTAAACAATGGTGGATTACTACATGCTCAGGGGCCCCAGCAAGTTTGAGGGCTGCACATGAGCACTGGAACTCTGGTCCCAACCCCTTCTCCTCTTTCTCTCTCCTGGAGTCCTGCTGCCCTGCTCTTTCCATTTCCCAGGAAGCCCTGTCTCCTGGCCAGGCCGGAAGCCAGACCTAGGGATCTCTCCCCCACATCCCTTCTCATTGAAGCTGGCCCAGCCAGCTCCTCTCTCCCCTGTCATCCCCTCCCCCACATGGAAAACCCAAAGATCAGCTGCAGGCAGGGGCCTGTTGAAGATGCTGTGCCCAGGGGCACGTAAGGTGTAAATATTGTCTTGCCACTTCCCCTCAAATGAGGTTTAAGAGAAGGTGTGGCAGGGTTCGTGCTCCACTGCTGAATGGGCACCTCCTGGAAAGGTGTTACTGGGGGAATTTAGCTCACATGATCCCCGTCTTCGGCTCATGTTCCATCACTCAACTGGCTTCTCTGCCTTTTGGCAGAGTACCACAGGCTACTCGGCCTTCTGGCTGAGTACCTAAGTCCATATGCCTCTCCTTCCAGGGGATAGTCCCACTCATAAGTCCTGGCCACTCGACCTCAATGGCCATGAGTGTTGTGCTGCTCTGGGGTACCACTCTGGGGTAGTGGGGAGGGACCTTGCCCACCAATTCTCTGGGCCCCAGCCCTGGGACTCTAAGTGCCATGACTTCGGCACTATCACCGCTGCATCCCTCCAGTCTCTCAAGTCACTGCCAGTCTCCCTGGGCCGCTTTCTCTGTAGCATCCAGTCCAGTCTGTGCACTCTCCTCAGGGCTACTCCAGCCTTCAGGTCCTGTCATCCCACCGGCATTGCTACAGCCTTCTGTCCCACGCCGGTCCCTTGCCTCTGGACCACTCCTTAGATCTCTGCTGCTTTCCACACCTTCAGGACTCCGGGCTCCTGGTAAGCTCCCAGTGCTGCACTGGGAGCTCTCCTGGGTGCTGACTTCCTCAGCCACCTAGCCAGAGGGTCAACCTTCTCCTTTGAGCTTCCCAGGCAAACTGACCTCTGGTAGCTGCAGCTCCCTTCCTTATATTGGCTGCTGCAACCTGCTTGGCTCTTCTTTCCTTCCAGCCCATTCACTGCAGCTCCCTGGCCCTTCTTATGCCGGTAAGGCCAGTGAGGGGGAACTGCCCCGTCACAGAGGGCTATAGAGGAGGGATGGGGAAGTGGCTTTCTGCCGTACCAGTCATAGGAATCCTGAGCTCCTGCTGTTTCCACTCCTTTAAAGAAGATCTCCTTTAAATCCTTTACCAGTCCATTTTATCTGATCACCATAGCCCTTCCTTACAGAGTTTCTGCAGTGGACAGCTGCCTCATACTCACATAATGAGTTGTGACATTGTGGCCTAACCCCAGTTCCATGTTCACTTCAACGAAGATACTAATCTGCTGTGGGGAAAGTGACCCCGCCCCCAGCTCTCATTGGCCAATCTGGCAGTGAGAGAAAAAATTCTTCCCCCCCCCCCCCCCCCCCCCCCAAGGAAGAAGTAACTAGTACCTGCATGGGAAACAAATATTTGATAATGGATTCCTCAGTGTAATAGAGAAAAGTATAACAGGAGCTAATAGCCCGATGTTGAAAGTAGAAAAATTCACACTGGAAATAAAGTATACATTTTTACCAGTGAAACAATAACTTTACCAACGGTTGCAGTGGATTCTGCATCACTTGCAATTTTTAAATCAAGACCGGATGTTCTTCTAAATGGTACATTCTTGTGATTACTTTTGGGAAGTTCTATGGGCAGTGTTACTAGGAGGTCTGACTAGATCATCACAGTGGTCTCCTCTGGCCTTGGAATCTATAGGCACTATGTACATATAGCACTGGGTTGAACTTTATTCTGTTTGCACGTAACTAGTGTGATCAAGGCATGATCACTCTACCTAACCTACCAGTAACTTTTAGTTCTGTGATCACTTTCTTTTTATCTGGTAAGAGGAGTTTTAATAATGAATTTCCCCATGTTAGATATACTCTTTAATTTAGGAAATTGTCATCTCTTATAATTAGAAATTCCAAGAATGTTTTAATATGGGCGGCATGAAACCATCACGATTTTTCCCTATATATTACAGATACTTGCTTAAGTCATTAGTCATCCTGTTTCCTAGTGTGATTTGGTGGATACCAACTAGTATTCCATCTTGTACTTTATCTAGTATGACAACAGAGTCTTGTGGCACTTTTAAAGACTAACAGATTTATTAATCGCATGAGCTTTCGTGGGAGAAAATCCCACTTCGTCAGACGCTTTGAAGATAGGAAAGTTACAGAGTGGGAGGAAATAAAATGCAGGGGAATGTATGACATAGCATCAGGCCAGGCTGTAACAGCAAATCAAAATAAGTGTTAGGATGTGCTGTTCCCCAGTGTTTTGAATCCTAACACCTATTTTGATTTGCTGTTACAGCCTGGCCTGATGCTATGTCATACACTCCCCTGCATTTTATTTCCTCCCACTCTGTAACTTTCCTATCTTCAAAGCGTCTGACGAAGTGGGATTTTCTCCCACGAAAGCTCATGCGATTAATAAATCTGTTAGTCTTTAAAAGTGCCACAAGACTCTGTTGTCTTTCTACAATAGACTAACACGGCTACCCCTTTGGAATTTATCTAGTATGGCATTGATCCATAAGCAGTCAAGATAATTTGCTTCTGAATTGTCAGTGAGTTGGAAACAGGTAATGTTATTACTGACATAGTGCCACACCTCTTCCCCCTTTGCCCACTCAAACTTTCTGAAATATGATATTGATTTTAACATTCCAGTTATGTCAGTCATCCCACCAGGTTTCAGTAAAACCAACTTGTTTGAATTTATACTCACAAATGAGCAATTCTAATTTCTCTTGCTTGTTAGCCAGCAGCTCCTGGCATCAGTGTACTGGCAATTAAGGAATTTCTTGTCTTCTAATCCATTCTTTTTTAATTAATTTTATTTTCAAAATCATTTTTGTTCATGCCTTTCTAACTAATTTATCCAGTCTGCCCCATGGCTATTGGTTCCCCTTCTTTTGTGATGGATGCCATCCAAATTCTACAGCTCCCCTATCCCTACAGAGGGAAGACCAATGTTCAACAAAACCAAAACCCTTCATCTTATATCACTTACCTAGCCAAGGTTTCTCTACCAGAATCTTCTGCCTCTTGTTTTTCTTCAGGATCCCTCTGAGATCTCTGAAGTCATCTCTCATATGTGAAAGATCCCACAATGTAATAATGATAGGCACCATTACCAGTGGTTATCAGTTGACTTCGGAAGCCTATCCAATCTTAAAGTGACATCTTGGCTCTGAGAAGACAGCACACCATCCTTTGGAGCACGTGTTCCTTGGAGAACGTTATTTTAATTCTTCTTTGTATAGGATCCCCAACAAGGATTATCCCTCTCGCTTGGGTGGTTGGAGATCTCTCAATGGGCATGCTTGATTTACTTATAGATTGGGCAGAGCCATATCCACTGGCTTGTCATATACACTCCTCCTTTCCCATTAACAACCTGAAGCTTCAAAGAGATCTTCTGCAGTTTCCCCACTAAGGGCCTGGTATTGATTGGGTACTTCTGACTGTGTGGAATTCCTTCTATCCCTTCTCTCTGGTGAACACATTATACCCATCCTTGTCTGCTTCCAGCTTAAATTTAAGCACATGAATGCTTCAGTTAGGCCTGATTCCTTTTATACTAAAGTCTTCTTATGCTATTGTGGCAGAGTAAAGGTGCCATAAAGTGGATCCAAATTATATTTGCCGTTTCAGTGGGATTGATCATTTGCTAAAAGTTAAGTACATGTTTTTTTGTAGGATCAGGGACTTAAGGTATAATTGGAATAAGCCTTGTGTAAGAAACATTAGTGTGTACCGCTTGGTATCATGAAAATCTTTGGAGCTGGTTTTGCAATATTGAATGAATAATGCATGCAGTCGTGGTGTGTTCATGGTACCCAGGTGTTATGTGCCCGAAAGGTCAGATTAGAATGGAGCAGTATATGACACATAAATCAGGACAACTGGAAGAAATTTTTGATTAAAAAATTATCTTGTCTACCTATTTCCATTCTCCCTTGTCCTGTTCTTATTTGTTATCAAAATATTTTAATTTTCTTCTCTTCAATGCAGGTAATAATAATATTTTTAAAAAGTAATAAAAATTAGAAATCTCTTGAATTTAATATTTTGCTCATCTTCATCAATCATTATATACTGACCAAGACTTCTGTGCAAAGGTAGATTTCAGGGAGAAAAGTATTCTTAATTATCATTTGGGTGAGCCTGGCCACCTTCTTTCTGAAGAATCTGCTTGCCACAGCAAGTAGCTATTGTGGTACTTCCTCGAGAAATGAGCAAAGGGGAGGATGTTTGACAATGAAAATTTGCTCACTAGAAAAGGGGTTTGTTGGAGAGCCTCCTCTTCTCTCATTCTACGTTCTTCCAGGTCTCCCACTCTCTTTCCCTCTTTCTTTTTCTCTCTCTTTCTTTTTGAAATTCAAAAGCTGACAATCTCTTGAAGTGGTGTCAAGCAGACTCAGCCTCTACCCTCAGGCCTTTCCTAATCTTTGCCACAGGCTTCCCGAGACATGGTGCTCTAATGCTAGCTACTTCCAGCAGGATGCCAAAAGGAGAACACCAACGCTTTTTTTTATCAGTGAGCACATTCCTCTTGCATATCCGCTATGTCCTCTTTAATAGCGTCCTTGCCTGTCCTCTTGCTAGTTATCTTTTGCTTCACGTCTGATGCCATTGTACAGAGAAGAGAGTATGCTGCTGTTGGCTGTGCTGAAGGTTGGCCCCACTCGTGGGCTGTACAAGAGCATCATTAGCAGTAATTGCAGCTAGGATTGCCAGATGTCTGGGCTTGGACTGGAAAGTCTGGTCATAAGCGGACCTGACAGTGTCCGGTCAACAGTGCTGACCAGACACCAAAAGTCTGGTTACCCACGGTAATGGGCCTCTGCTACTTGGGGAGGAGAAGAGTAGCTGCTGCTGTTGAAGCCTGAAGGAGCTGTTCTCTACTCAGCGAGAGCAATGGCTGGCTAGCCCCCAGCTTCAGCCTGTCCACTGCCCACCCCTTCTGTCCTGATGTGTGCTGATTGTCCCTGTCCCTCACTGGGGACCAACCCCCTGTCTGCCTTGCTTGCCCTAGCTAGCTCCTTGCTCTCGGGACTGAGCTCCTCCCTTGCTCTGGTCCCTCGCTCTGGGGGATCTTCCCCACCCTCCGTCTGCCCCTTGGTGCCCCTGATTGGGTGGGCAGGCTAGCTCTGCCTCAGCTCCTCCCAGACTGGCTCTGTAGGCACAGGTGAATACCAGGATGGGGGAGCAAGCGATGGGGGTTGTGGGGAGAGCAAGTGATGGAGGGAGGAGGAGATGAGCGATCCAGGGTGGGACCTGAGGGAAGAGGCAGGGCTGAGGCAGAGTTTGGGGAAAGAGTTGGTACAGGGATGGGGGTGTTCAGTTTTCAGCCATTACAAAGCTGACAACCCTAATTGCGACCCCGGCCAGCATCTGGAGAATCATATTATTGAGGAATAAATTGTCTCTAAATTTATATTATAAGCAGTTGCATGACAGAGAGGTTAGGAATGCATACAGGCTTTAAGGAATTTGATCTTTCTGCAGGCACCCTGCCCAGCCTCCTGCCTCTACAATCCCTCCATAGAAGATGGGTTGCAGCTTTTAATTTGAATGATCTATTCATACCTTTGTGCTGAGTGGGGGTGGAGGAAGCCTAACTTCAGATGTTCTCCATTCAGATGTTGTTAATGCAGCAAAATCTTTCACTTAAATGTTGCAAATATTGAAAATTTAAATGAACAGAATTTACTTTATTATAAATAATAATGAAGCAAGATGGATATGGAGGAAAATCTAAAGTTGTGATTTTTAATGGAAAAAAGACCTCACAAGTGTAAACTGATAAAAAGGAAAACTATATTATTTTAACGTAACTTATTTATAAGTTATAAATGAGGAGGTTTGTGATACTGATTTTATGATTTTTTAATAAAATTATAAAGTTTAAATTTACCACCCAGAGAATATAATGCTACGTGGAAAAACCATTCTGATATCTGTTTAATTGGAAGAGATTTTATATGTATTGAAAGCATGCAGTGGGCTAGTATGAGATAAGACCGTTATCTTCATGAATTTGGAAATCCCATTATATAACATGGCACACAGCTATAAGTGCATTGCGACAAGTAATACTTTATAGAAGGAAGAGAAATGCTATGTTTTAATCTAATATATGGATGTTATGTGCTTTTCATATTAAAAAAAGGTGGCTAGACTGGTTTTCTGCTAGCGCTGTTCCTGGAAATACTGTTTCTCCCCCTAGCTTCCCCAATCACCTCCATTGCACTTCACTTAATTCATGTTTATGGTGTTCTGTGGCAACTCCAGTTTCACTTCTCTCTCCTTGTTTCCTCCTCTTTCAACACGTAAGCCATGCCTACTTGGTGTGGCACTGTGTCTCTGTCTAGTGATGGCTAGGCTAGCTAGAGATTGATGAGCCTGTTACAGCCAGGACTTACAGAGACATGTCTTTTAGCTCAAGGAGATGAGGCTCTTGCACTAAGATCAAGTGGTCCCAGCTTTGATTCCAGCCTCACTGAGGAGCATCGGTGTTACAACTGTGATCTCTTGTTTTCCTGTGTGAGGGGTGCGTACCTGTCATCCTCCTCCCGCCCCCCAGCCTGTGGTGTTGGCTATTTTGTCCTGAAAGGAGTTTGTTCAACTACTCTGGGAAAGAGCAAAAGGTCTTGGATACACCAAGGCGGCCACCTACACGATAGGAACTTTTCCCAACATGAGTAGCACCCTAGCACCGATTGCCGCTGCAAAAAGGTTCACCCTCTGTGCAAAATGGAACCCTCATTACGTTGCTACCCTCAAGCAGCTTCAGGCCTGCAATGCCTCATCAAGGTACATGGGTTCCTCCACAGTATGGAGCTGACTAATATAGAATAAACTGGACTCATGAATCCAGGGAAACCCACCCTGGGGTTTGCAATACTTGTGGATTGTATGGTGGTACTGATGAACCTACTCCAAATCCATGTTCCCCTTCCCTTTATATGCTTCTTACTGTATATTTCCCCTTGCAAATCAAGTGTCCTTTGATTATTGGTTCATCCATTACGGAGGTGTCAGAAGAGTACATATATGAGGTACCAGGCTAGTTAAAGAGGTGAGTGACAGTTGAAATCTCATAGGGAGGTACAGTAGGTTTCCTGATTCCCTTAAACAGTGAGTTGGTGGTACCACCAGTTAGTAACTAAAACACAAAAGGAGTCCTGTGGCACTTTAGGCTATGTCTACACTGGGGAATTAAGGTCGACCTAAAAAAGGTCGACTGGACTCTTAAATCGACTTAAAGGGGGCCTTACTAAGTCGACTTAGAGAGTCCACACTGGACTCTCTTAGTTGACTTGTTTGGTCCAGGGAGAGGCAGCAAGCCCCTGAGCGGTCCAGGGGAGAAGGGAGCGAGGAGCTCCCTTCTGCCCCGGACCACTTGGCTCCCTTCTGCTTGGGACTTCCCATGTCCCGGGCAGAAGGGAATCCTCCTAGCCTGGATCACTCGGGTCCCGGGGACAATTTCCCCGGGACCCGAGTGGTCCGGGCCAGGAGGAAGAGTCGGAGTTCCGCGCTCCAGCTGCCTGCCGCTGATCAGCTGGAGCACGGGCTGGGACCCACGCTCCAGCTGCTCAGCAGCGGGCAGCTGGAGTGGGGATCCCGGCAAGAAGGGACCTCAGGGCTCCCTTCTCACCGGGACCACTCAGGTCCCGGCAAGAAGGGACCGCGGGGCTTCCTTGGCGAGAAGAAAGCCCTGTGGTCCCTTCTTGCCGGGACCTGAGAGGTCCCGGCGAGAAGGGACCCACGCCCTAAGTTGACTAAGTCGATTTAGGACTACCCCACATCTACACTGGCTTAAGTCGACTTAAATAGTCGACTTAAGCCTCAAAGTCGAGTTTATAACAGGTGATATAAAGTCGACTTTGAATTTCCTCAAGTCGACTTAAGCAGCTGCTTAAGTCGACTTAAGGAAACTGTAGTCTAGATGTAGGGTAATTAAGTCGACTTAAGCAAGCTTAAGTCGACTTAATTTTCAAGTGTAGACACACCCTTAAAGACTAATACAATTATTTTGCACATGAGCTTTCATGGGCAAAAACCTGTTATTTTAATGTACAAGGCCATAAAAGCGACTGTAGCCAGAGCAGAGGGACACAAAGTAAGGACTCCTGTTGATGATTAGCTTCCCTTAGGGGTACGGTGACTCGTAAAACTTCCTTACAAAGATTTTGCAGTGTTTCTGTGGGCTTCCATTGTTGCCCTGATTCTCCTGTCTCTTCCTGCAGTGCTCTGAGCTGCTCAATTGGTCTTGAAGTTTTTTCCTCTTCCTTTGATATATCCTTGGCTCTCCAATACTACTTTGGCTGGTACAACTGCTCCTTACACTAATCCTGAAGCTACTTGCACTTTTCTCCCAAAGCTTCATTGGCATCTGGTGCTCTTTTGACATTTTCTGCTACCCTACTGGCTCTGTTAGGCTCATCTAACAGGTAGAGTGCATCAGTGTTTAAAGTCTTCAAATATTTAGCTAATAACCCAGAAATGATTGAAACAACATACTGTTTTGGTGTGTTGCATGCCATCCGCTTGATACTTCAACACTTATACTTGAGCAGTGGAAATGATGGGATTTTCCAAGGGGATTCTTTCACCCTGTTGTATAAATCAAGGATATACAATGCTTTAGTTGGAGTGGAGCTGAGGAGCTGCAGGGGGTTGTGACAAGATAGCCCGAAACAAGTGAAAATGAATCCTGTATTTAAAATTGAGACCAGACACTCTTCCTGCACCACCTCTCTTCTCTCTCTTTTTTACAAGGTGCTGCCCCCGCTTATATCTATATATTTGGCAATGTTTCCTCAGCTTCTAAGGCCTCACTTATCAGCTGGCCCAGCCAAAATTTTTCATCTTCCCATCTTAGTCTTGTCTCCAATTCCTTGGCAGTGTTTCTCTTCATTTCAACCATGTCTCTCAAACTTTCTTGCAACATTTTTTCAATTTTTCATGCCACAATATCATGCTCTGTGCCAATATCTTTCAGGTCTGTCTGGAATGAAGCTTAGTTTCTTCGGTTGTAACTCTTGCCTGTTTCCCTTTGCTTCTCTACCTTGTTTTCCTCTGGTCTTCCAGTCACATCTCCCAGGTTTCCTGCTGAATTTGAATTCCTCACTGAATTTGGTGAAACACAATACTGAAACTGCAACTGAGACACAAAACATAACTTTCACTTATAGTTTGAGGTTTACTGTGTATTGTTCATAGTAAGTTATGATAAATATAATCACGTTAGCAGGAAAAATTTGTTTGGAACAACAAGATTCATCTGGTCACATGTCGTCTACACCTTTTGGGAAGTTTTGCTAGATGTCTTATTTTAGAATATTTCTATTTCATCTCCAAACACACATCTCCTATATTAGGTAATCCAAAAATAGCTATGCAAAACTGGGGAATTGTTCAGCCTTGTTGATTAGGCAAATTGGTATCATAAGTAAACCAATACAGAGAACACCTAAGAATCTTACGCTGAAAGAGCTATTAAGGTACAGAAATATCAGCAGTTGATTGCCTCTTTGTGAATACTGTATGCTTCTCTGAGTACAATATGCTGATGTCAAATGTTTATTTTGTCAGAAAGGCTAGTTTACATTGGACTGGGAGGTGGAAGCCAAACTTTGTGTTAGCTGTGAAGTCCTCACTCAGGCAAAACTTACCCTGATGCCTGCGGGGTTTTTCCCAGAATAAGGTCTGAGCCTGCTTTGTTTCCATCCCTTGTTGTTACGTAGAGGTGAAATGAAACTGTGGAGAAGGTAGTGGTTAATCAATGGGGCAGACAAAATGGGATGTTCCTGTGATCCAGTGGCTTTCCCCTCTTAAGCAAAACATCAGAAAAAAGAGAACTGGGGGCAGGAGAGAGGTGCTCTGGAGGGACTGTACTACCCTATGTGTTACTTTCACACTCCTGAATTGTGGAAATTCTACAGTAACCATAACAGAAAGTTGATTTTTCTTGGTGATTCCTGAACTCCCACTGTATGCTTTGAGACTTCTTGCTGGAGATGAGGCACAGTGTGCAACACTGCTGGAAGCCAGTGCCAGGGCTCTGGACTGTCCTGCTGCCATGGCGGAGAGCACAGAGGTCTCTGACTATGACTAGCAGGATCAGTATTCTTGGGAACTGGATATCTCCAGATTCCCAGCTCCGAGCTTTAGCTTTTGTTTCTGCTCCCTGACAGATCCATAATCCAGCAAGTCCTGCTAACCAGTTTTGGAGGTATGTGTGGAGTCTGCAACAAGTTTTTGATTTTAAACAATTTCCATCCTGATGCTTTTGTATAAGGTGGGAGCTGATAATATCCAGTAAGGATTTAATAATTGAGCCTGTTATTAAATTACAGATTGCATTTGTTTGGAATTCAGAGTTAAACTTATATTCAAACTTACATCACAGGAAGCTATTTAGAATTTCCTTTACAGACAAAACCTGTTTTAATAATATAATCTGTTTAAATTCAATAAATATCTCACAAAGAATCAACAGGAGACTACATTTTTATTAATGTATCTGTTTCTTACTATTGCACTAGATTATCTTTACTTCCATCAACTTCCTATAAAGATATCAAACAAAGGTTAATTTAGGAGTTAGAGTAATCAAAGTAGGACTTAAGAATATCTCACGAGAGAGATTCAGTAATAAGTGAATTTGTTTCAGGATGATGCAGTCTTATTTTTCATTGTCACCTAGAAATGTGGAGAAGAGAGATGATGGTGGAAGAGTATGTCCACCTCCTACACAAACCCATTGACCTCCTGAGTCTAGTGTAAATGACTAGCTGTAATGTTACTTTCTTCCCAGCTTGTGTATTATGACCTGTCAGAAATCAGTTTCTTTAGACAATGGTATGAGTAATGGGCATGAATCTTGCCACGTCATCACTTCAGCTCACCCTCTCAACTGTACTGATTGTAATGGATAAAATTTTGTTCCCAAACTAACATAACCAAGGTAACTCTAACATAGAGTATTTCCAGATGAAAATGTTCATGTGTTCTTTGTTATAATGAAAATGGGTTTATATCATATATCACAGATATATAGATCTATTTTACCTTATTCTTATAGTTCTTAAATAATATGGATTTCTGGAGTTTTCTGTGAAAGCTTTGTTCCTTGGGTTTGTTGTGGAAAGATAGAATTTGGCAATGGCATGGACATGATTGTTTTCTTTATAGCAGTATTCATAATGGAAGTGTTCAGTAATCAGTTACATGTTGTTTTGAGCTATAGAATCCTCATGCTCTATTAACTATGGCGTTAGGAAAATGGCTGTTGGCAATTTTCCATCATGTCAGTGCTTTTAGTATTTACCTTAGAAACTGCATTTTATGAAGACTACAAAAGTCCCCTTTTTCAAATATTTAGGAATTAGAGTGTACTTCTTTTAATACGTATTTTATGTATTGTAGCAGATGCACATAACGTTATGTACTGATACTGTAACTTGGAATTGCAAAAGTCTAGCTTCAGTTCAGTTTCTGCCTCAGTGTTCAATCTGTCTGCATATCATTCTGTGATCTAATGTACACTGAAGAAGAGTATTTAGAACATAAAGAGTAGAATTCAAGGGAGAAAAACTTTTATAAAAACCACTATAATATCCTTTCTCTCTAGAAATTTTTGGGAAGCTACTTTTTCTTACTCGGTATTACACAGCAATTCATAATATATGTTCATATGTTTAAAGTAAGACTGTTCATATTCCAATCAATACAACCAAGATGATACATAATTCAGGTTTAATGGGACATTGCATCCATTTTTCAATTCAACATTGAATGATTTGATGCTCTTTGAAATGGTAAAGCTGTGATCTATGGACATGGGTTATAAAAATTTGAAGTCATTTCATAATATGCATGTTCAAGTACTAAAGCAATGAGTTGCCATTTTATTTTCTTAAATTATATACTGGCTTTCTCTAAGTGTCAAGGCTCAGTAGTCTGAAATGGTATCATGGTTTTTCTTTCCAATTACTACTTATTTTCTACTTATTTTTCTTCTGATAGTTTTTTTCCTCCATCATTTTTTACTCTTGGGAACTTTAACATTCACATTGCATTAAGCATCTGCTGTTTATATCAAAAGCTCTCTGAAAACTCTGCCATTGTTTATGCCAGTTAATGTTAGGTAATACTTTGTACGGCAATAAGAAGCAATAAAAAATCAACAATAAACTGCTGCGTGTTAGTGATTTTTCCTCAGGGTCTACAGCAAGCCATTTGATTTTGACTGATCTAATGGCAGTTCTAGAGTCAGACCCTTATACTAGGTCTATAGACTTATGTCCTTGTATCCTTTTAAGACATTCTTATGTGTAGAAGGATGTTGCTAGTGTAGTAACTCAGATAATATGATGATGGATGGTAAAGTAAGAATCTAGATAGATAGAAATGTTACTCAAAGAGCCACCAAATAATAGGATTATCCTCTGGGATGAGTTTGGCTGAAGATCTGTTTGAATGCTTAGAGTATTTCAAGTAAAGGCACGCTGAGTCCGTTAATATAGCAACTTAAAATTTTCAAAAGTGACTAATAATTTTGGGTACTTCAGTTTGTAGATGCCCAGTTTGAGACACCTTAAATGGGCCAAGTTCCGAAGGGGTAGCCGTGTTAGTCTAGTTCAGCAAAACAAACAAAGTGTCTAGTGGCATTTTTACGGCCTAATGTAATATAACACACACACGGACTCTCACACTCACGCACACACATCTTAAATAAATAAATAAATATCAAATTATAATATAATATAAATACATTTGTTAGTTTTTAAAAGTACCACTAGACGCCTTGTTTGTTTTGCTTAAATGGGTCAGGTTTTCAGAATGCAGGCATTTGACAGTTTTGGAAAATCAGGTGTCTTTGAGGGGGTGTCTCAAGTTGGACACGCGAACTCACTAGTCCCTTCTGGAAATGCGAGACAGTTTGTGCTATTCTTTTTAATTCTGTTTAAAAAAAAAATATTAGAAGCACTTTCTTGTTGCAGTGTTGAAGCAGGGTGGATTGATTTTTAAATCAAGGCGATTTAAATCACGAAAGTCAAAAGCCTCAATTTAAATGATCAGTTTTAAGAAACTCTTCTTTCTAGCTTCAAAAGAAAGATGTGTTCTGATTGATTGATATAACCATTAAAACATGTTGATTTACAATTAAATAGAGCCTTTACACTAGATTTGGTATATCTTCTTGCTGTTTAAGAGACTACAACACAATATCTAGATTTATTTAAGTAACTATATAGCTTAATATTTTCAGATTCTTATTAATTGTATATTTTTAGTTTGTTAGAAAATGGTAAATGATATGTTGTTTATTTACCAGATAATTAACTTGTTCCTCATGATTTCTGTCAAATTGCGTTCATGGTAACTAGAATTAAATTAAACATACATAACAGCATATAAAATGTATTTTTCTTAAATATGTCATTAATACAGTCTATGGCCTATTGTGCCATATTTATAAAGCTTGACCTCGAAATTTAGATTTTTTCCCTCCCTTATACTTGCTTTATATGGAAAAACAGCCTTTAGCTCTAAGTTTTTGATAGCAGCTAATAGATTTGATACATTTATTTTGTATTTAAATCTTTTAAGTGATAATAAATCTGTTTTTTATTAAATTTTCATTTTATTTTAAACAAGATTATTTTTTAAAAATTATAATTTATATAATCAACCCCCCCAATTTAAATAAAAACAATCTGATTTTTATTTTTTAAGTTGCTTTTTATCAATCCTATTTTAGTCATTTAGACTCCTTCAGTTGACTTCAGGGTTCCAGAGTTCTTATTCAGATCCAGCAGCATGCTCTTTTCATTAATAAACACTGGAAGGGTACATGCACTAAGGACAGATTTCTGGACAGCAAATACAACACCATATATCCTGGGTTCATTTTCAGAGTTCCCAGACAAGCAGAAGTGGTAGTTTACTTCATCTAGTGATCAAGTTTCCAAAAGTCTTGTCTCTCTGAGGGCTGCAATATCAAGGTCCAGTTGATGTAGTCCTTCTTCAATTATGGCAGTGTTCCAAAGATCATGGTCTTGCAGTTCAAGTCCAATTAACCTAGTACAGAGATTCCAGCAACCAATTATTAATTCAGAGCCAGGAAAGAAAAATTGGAAGGGAGCTTTTTTTACCTACTTTTCTAGGGAGTCCCCTGAATGGGGGCAAGCAGGGTATATCCCTAAATAGAGCTACTTGAACATCTGAGCAGCTGCTGATGGTCACATGGGATCCTTCCACTACAATGAGTGACCATTGAGCACACACCTTGATATGTATGTCTAGGCAAAACAAAGAAGGAAAGGGTTGCCATAGGCCCTCCATCTTCTCTCTGAAGGGACTACACTCTCTCCTATGATTGCTGCCTCTGACAGTCTAACCTTCAGTCAGTGTCTGTCTCTCTAAAGGCATAGGGTGTCTTTTATCCTTTTCCTGTGTTTGAAAGATCCAACCTGATGCTTTCCTTGGGGTTTGAACAGGGTTCCTGAACCTAGTCAAACTAGTTTGTGTTTCTCCAGGGGGGTAGGAGGTCATCCAGTGGGGGATTTCTGGTATTGTCCATCAGTGCTGCAGCCATTGGGATCTGTTTACAGCCATTATTTTGAGTTCCTACAGGATTCAACCCTGCAAATTTTCAGCCAGCAATCCAGTAAACATCAAATCCACAGAGAGATATGTAATATTCATAAAAATATATACAAGTATCCTCAGTGATCTTCTCAATGTCTCAGTGGGGGAAAAGAAAAGCCAAGGATTTCACCAGGCCTCAGTGGATCACAGCTGACGATATCAGGTTCATGACAAACTGCTGAGAAATGGGGCAGACCAAAATGATTATTCTTTGATAAACCATACCAAGCCTGTAACAAAAGTAAACTTCTGTTATCATCACACTGGCTAACAAGATGTCAGAAATATTATCTTCTTAGGTATGCCAGCCCTTGTTTCACCACTCAGACCTATGCTTTATGTTGAGTGGTTATTGAAAACCAGTTTAATCAAACAAAGGATTCTTCTGGTCCCAAGAGAACAGCCACACAGTCAGACCAATCTATAACTCTGATCTTACCCAATAATCACACGGCTGCTTCTTTACAATCTAAAGGTTTATTTATAAGAGAAAAGAAGAAGAAAGAGAGAAGTAAAATGACCAAAGATATATACATCATTGTGAAGTTCTTAGATCAGGTTTCTAGTATTAATGTTACAAACTGGTTGCTTCCAAAAGCTAGGAAGGTACTCAATCCATTGATTGGAATGTTCCTCTTAGTGTAAGTCCATAGTCCAGAGATAAGACCAGGAACGAGGCAAAATGGAGAGGCTTCCAGGGGATTATTTACTTTCTCCAGTGTGGAAGGAATGCTCAGTCTCCAACTGTGGAAAATTACAGGTGCAAGATGGAATGTGGAATGACATGAGCATGTGACATACCCTGGCATGTTTTGATGAGTCATAAGAGCATCCATTATCCATATTTTGGCTAACACATCCATAGGAAGTCTCACTGTACAGGGCCTATTCTGAGAGTTAAGTGGCCCTCAATGGGCCATCAGCTTGAATAGTCCTTTCAGAATGTGCTTGCTAGATTGGATACAAAGTACCTTGTAGGTATTACTCCAGGAGCAAACACTTCTGAAATACAGATAGACTGTCAATATTTATAACTTCAGATACAAAGATGATACTTGCATACAACCAGGAAAATCATATTTGATGGATTGTAACTTTTCCAGTGATACCTTACATGATGTACTTTGCATAAGATTTGTGGCAATTATATAGCAGAGGTAATAACAATGATATACATAGTCATATTTTAATCATGCAATATCACAGATGGATTGGTAGAACATAGAAGATTGACTGAAAAATGAGAGAAAAGTTCCAAATGCAGGGTACCCATGTTGAGGAGCAGGAATCTTGCGTTCCAGTTAAGCATGCCTAAAGTCTGATTCTGTGTCTGTTGACTTCAGTTGTGTAGGGTCAGGATCCTCATACTCTCTCAGTTGTGGATATCAAGGGATCTTGCATAATTGATTGAGAACACTGAAAAAAGCACCATTGTTAGGTTAGTTTAAGGAAAGCGTGAGTGTATGTGTAATAGGTAAGGATATGAATGCAACTTTTAGGGTTGAGGATCTTTAAAAACAACTTAAATAGTTTAATCTTAAATTGACAGTTTCTATTTTATATCATGATTATAGCCACTAATAAGATCAGATTATCATATGTTGATGTTGAACCCACATAATTATGAAGACTTAATTAAATATTAGGAAATAAGATTCTGTAATTTTACATACAGTTTTTACTGTGTAAGTTAAAATGCTTTCCATCAGGCTCACAAGAGATGAATGTCAATCAAACACATCCAAATGCTTTCTTTATTAGTGAATAATTGTATTTTTATCATTCAACAGTATAGTACATTAGTGTCAAGATCTGGCACCTTTTCTCCTTAATTTCATTTCTGGTGACTTTATTTTGACTGTGTAGTTTTTACTTCTAAGTCATGAATTTAGCTTTTGTGAAGGTTAAGAGGTGGAAGCCCTCTATTATGTCAGTAGAACATAGGATTCTCTACATTGCTGTATCAGGGAATCTCAAATAACAGTTTTATGATGTATGAGGTTATTATCTCTGCTAGTAATAACAAGCACTTCTCTTTCTACAGTGCTTTCCACATAATCAAACATTCACAAGTGCTTTATAAAGAATTTAATTAAGTAGGTAGTTGAATAACTGGATATATTTAACATATAATATAAAACATATATTTAGCAGTTCACATTTTGTGGTTAGTACAGAACAATTGCTAACAGTGCAATGTGTGAAAAACATGAGCGTTGCTGGCACTGGGCATAGGGGGCACGAGCCCCCAGTCCCAGCGCCTGTGCCCCAAGTTCCAGTCCTGACGTCGGTCCTGGCTGGGAACCCGGGGCTGCCGGATCCAGCCCTGGACAGGAGCTGGATCTGGCCTCAGTCCCCAACCAGGAAACTGGGGCTGAATTGGGCCCAGGGGCTGGATCGGAGCCAGAGGGTGGGGCTGGCACTGCAGGGGGCAGGGCTGGTGTGGGGGGAAGAGGGCCTGAGCCCAGGACTCGATAGTTTTTCTGGGGCCAGCGACACCCCTGGTGAAAAGTGTTTCTATCCAAACATGGGCATCATTGCCTTTTTGTGTTGTCAAGATATAACTGTTTCTCACCCTCTTTCTTAAAAAAACAAACAAAACAAACAAGAACCTAAAACCCAAAACAAACTCAGAAGGAATCTGCTTATCTTCCTTAATTTCCTACTGGTCTGATATGAAGTAAAACCCTATTTCTTTTGTTGAGACCTGAACCGGAAGCACTGCAGCTCCTGAATCTAAATTTGAGCTTACTGAATTCTCAGTTATGGATAGGGATTCCTTTCTTGTGTCACAAGATCAAGCCCATAATGTAAGTTTTATTCAAAGGCAATGACAATGTGAGTAGCAATAACAAAATTACTTATCCATTGGCACTAAAGACCGGAGATTCAGATTTTTTGACAAAATAGTCTACTTGTATAACAACAATTGTAAATCACCAAGAGAAGGAAGAACATTCAAATGAAAGGAAGTTAAAGAGCTGCTTCATTTTGTGGTGGTGAAAATGTTCAGGGCCTGAGCTCATTCAAACCAATGAGAGTCTTTCCATTGACTTCAGTGAGCACTGGACCCAGTCCTTCTCCATTAGGAAAAATGTGATGTCTCCAAGCACTGAGAGGATGTACCCTATGGTAGATTAGATGTTTTATTACCGGGCCCTTGGGCTTTGAAAGATTCCTGAAGTTACTTGTATTAGAATGAGAAAGAGGACACAGAGGCACCTAAGAACATTAACATAGCAATATTTTCTGAAAACCAGAGTGCCCCCAGGCACTCTTCTATTATATTATCACTTTGTCAATCCAATAAAACATTTAAGCACATGCTTAACTTTAAACATGCAGGTTGTATGAGGACTTGCAAGTCAGTGGGGCTTCTTAAATGCTTTGCTGGATGAGGATCATGTAGAGTAATTGTTCTCTCATTGACAATCTACCTGCTGCTAGCAAAGCAGTTAGTTCTCCAACAGATTGGATTTCAGTGGAAGTTTTGCTGTTGACTTCAGTGGGGTCGGGATCGCATCCCTTTCACTCAGATCTTACTCAGGTACCTTTGGTTTCTCTGTTTTGGCTGAATTGTTCATCCTTGTAACTAAAAACCATTGTCTTATTTCTTCATAGTATGATGGCCAGAGATTTGTCATTTCACATGTCAATTATAACTGACTGTAGTGATTCCAAATGATCTGTGCAGTTCAAAATGGTTTTTAAAAATGTTATTTTGAATGTTACATAGCAGCTAGTCCTAGGCGTACTGAGCCTCATTTTTTTTTTGTTTAATGGTAGAACTTTTGTCATTATCATAGCTACTTCTGCATACCAGTCAAATTCCTGTCTCTGCAATTTGGGATACTTCTAGCTAGTTTGAATATGGAAGTAGATATTGGCTACATGTGTCAAAGCTCTAAATCCAGACAATTTCCAAAGGGGTAGCCGTGTTAGTCTATTGTAGAAAAACAACAGAGTCCTGTGGCACTTTTAAAGACTAACACATTTATTTATCGCTTGAGCTTTCGTGGGAGAAACCAAGTGGGATTTTCTCCCACGAAAGCTCATGTGATAAATAAATCTGTTAGTTTTTAAAAGTGCCACAGGACTCTGTTGTTTTTCTAAATTCATACAGTGTTTCTTTGATCAGTGAGGGTCCCACTGGCTACCCATTTTCTTAGTCTAGAATACCGTATATTGCTGTATGCTTCCTGACCCTGAAATAGGCAATCTTGGGAAATGTGTATCTTAGATTTGATAGAATGAACATTAACTATATGGTACTTTTAAAGTGCTACAGGACTCCTTGTTTGTTTTGTTGCACTAGACTAACACAGCTACCTCTCTGGAACTTGTCTATATGGTACTTCTTATTCCTATGGATAGAGAAGCTAAATAAGTCATCCTATGGTAAACCCAGGTTTATTCCCGTCCATTAGGCTGGTAACATTACCTTTCACCTTTTTTGCAGTAAAATCTCTGCACTCTCCTCTGGCCATTTGTTAGGCCCAGGTACTATTGGGAGATGTCCCCTGCCCTCTTTCTGCTGTGTGTATAAAGGAGGGCCCATTCTTATCCTTATGTTTTGTCAGCGTTTGTGTCATTGTGGAATAGTTCCAGCATTCTCAGGAGTCATAGGAAGAGAAAAATGGGGAAAGGTACTTTTGAGAAATGGTGGTCAGAATTCTTTCTTCCTCCAGAGCATGTCTACCAGTTATGCTACATACAGAATGGGGCTTCTGTGTACAGTACCTGCTATTTTAAGAATTTAATTTGAATGGTCACCTGTCATCTTGAAAGGAGTTATTGTGAAGCACAGCTTCAGCACTTCCCTGGGTGTCAACATTTTTCCTTTCCTGACATGCATCTTTGGTATATACAAGATGTCCCAGACTAAGTCGCTGTCATCGGGGAATAGAATCCATTTTGTGTTTTGGTGAAGGTATGTGTTATTGTTTTTCCCCCCGGGGCATGCAAGGCATATATAGAATCAAATAAATGGATATAAATAAATATGCAATAGATGGTACATTTTATAAGGTAAAAGCCGACTGGAAGTCGGCTAATGTAACGCCAATATTTAAAAAGGGCCTAGAGGGGATCCCAGCAATTACAGACCGGTAAGTCTAACGTCGGTACCGGGCAAATTAGTTGAAACAATAGTTAAGAATAAAATTGTCAGTCACATAGAAAAACATAAACTGTTGAGCAATAGCCAACATGGTTTCTGTAAGGGGAAATCGTGTCTTACTAATCTATTAGAGTTCTTTGAAGGGGTTAACAAACATGTGGACAGGGGGGATCCAGTGGACATAGTGTACTTAGATTTCCAGAAAGCATTTGACAAGGTCCCTCACCAAAGGCTGTTACGTAAGTTAAGTTGTCATGGGATAAAAGGGAAGGTCCTTTCATGGATTGAGAACTGGTTAAAAGACAGGGAACAAAGGGTAGGAATAAATGGTAAATTCTCAGAGTGGAAAAGGGTAGCTAGTGGTGTTCCCCAAGGGTCGGTCCTGGGACCAGTCCTATTCAATTTATTCATAAATGATCTGGAGAAAGGGGTAAACAGTGAGGTAGCTAAGTTTGCAGACGATACTAAACTACTCAAGATAGTCAAGACCAAAGCAGATTGTGAAGAACTTCAAAAAGATCTCACAAAACTAAGTGATTGGGCATCCAAATGGCAAATGAAATTTAATGTGGATAAGTGTAAAGTAATGCACATTGGAAAAAATAACCCCAACTATACCTATAATATGACGGGGGCTAATTTGGCTACAACGAGTCAAGAAAAAGATCTTGGAGTCATTGTGGATAGTTCTCTGAAGATGTCCGTACAGTGTGCGGAGGCGGTCAAAAAAGCAAACAGGATGTTAGGGATCATTAAAAAGGGGATAGAAAATAAGACTGCAAATGTATTATTGCCCTTATATAAATCCATGGTCCGCCCACATCTCGAATACTGTGTACAGATGTGGTCTCCTCATCTCAAAAAAGATATTCTAGCACTAGAAAAGGTTCAGAAAAGGGCAACTAAAATGATTAGGGGTTTGGAGAGTGCCTCGTATGAGGAACGATTGAAAAGGCTGGGCCTCTTCAGCTTGGAAAAGAGGAGACTGAGGGGGGACATGATAGAAGTATATAAAATTATGACGGATGTGGAAAAAGTGGACAAGGAAAAGTTGTTTAAATACTCCCATAATACAAGAACCAGGGGTCACCAAATGAAACTGATAGGTAGCAGGTTCAAAACAAATAAAAGGAAGTTCTTCACACAACGCACAGTCAACTTGTGGAACTCCTTACCTGAGGAGGTTGTGAAGGCTGGGACTATAACAATATTTAAAAGGGAACTGGATAAGTTCATGGGGGCTAAGTCCATAAATGGCTATTAGCCAGAAAGGGGTTAAGAATAGTGTCCCTAGCCTCTGCTTATCAGAGGATGGAGACGGATGGTAGGAGAGTGATCACTTGATCATTGCCTGTTGGGTTCACTCCCTCGGGCACCTGGCACTGGCCACTGTCGGTAGACAGATACTGGGCTAGATGGACCTCTGGTCTGACCCAGTACGGCCTTTCTTATGTTCTTATGTAAGGTGTAAATAATATATACAAAATCTACTCCTATTAAAGAGCCAATAACTGACTGTGTTACAACAAGGAAGAAATCATAAGATATGAGTGAACATGTAATGAAGTAAGAACAAAAGAGACTTTGCTTATTAAAATTATTTTATAGATAATATTGCAAGGGGAGAAACTGAAATGAACAGCTTAGTTTTTACACAGATGTTATTAAGAAAAACACTCCTAATGATGGTTTATAGCTTTTACGTACAATAGCTTTAGAGCAAAATAGCTCCCACAAGCATGTTAAAATACATTTTGTTCTGTTTCTAGATCTATTAGCTGTGCCTAAGCATCCATATGCTGCTATGGAGAACTGGGGACTAAGTGTTTTTGTGGAGCAAAGAATACTGCTGGATCCAAGCATTTCTTCTATATCCTACTTACTGGATGTCACCATGGTTATTGTCCATGAGCTGTGTCATCAGGTATGAGACATGCAATCAGTTATGAGAATTTGGTATAAGCCTGAGAGATCAAATGTATTCCTTTTCAAAACTGAAACTTACATAAATAATTGCACACAGTTGTTATAGCTGTATTCGAAATAACTTGGAGAGCTCTTAGATATGTCACCAAAATGCAGAAATTCAGAAAAATCAAATAAGATGTTAAAGAGCAATAAGAGCAAATAAGCTAGAATGAATACACTTTCTTATATCAGATTTAGATTGTGACAATGCTACCACCCATTCGTGCATTCTCTGTTCAATAAATATTGTAGCAAACTTGTGTCCCTATTTTCTGATATTTATGGTGGTGGTGTGTGTATATATATCTATCTATCTGGTAAGTACATTGATAGCAATAGAAAATGATTTATTACAGCACTATAGCAGATTTAGGTTGAGTTCATGTTCATGTCAAAATTTGCTTTGGCTGAAATCAATTTGATAGTCCCCTTCTCCCAACACACACATACTTAAGAAGCAGTGTTTTTTTATTCTGCCACTGATCCTTTTTCACAAATGATGGATATTTTGTCTCTGTGAATATTGAAACTCTTGTATAAATTAGGAAACTTTGCAATAAACCTATGTTACAATTTATTTCACATTGTTGCTTTCCATCTTCTTATCTCAAACTAAGCACATTACAAGTGTTCAGTAATATTGAGCTGCATGCAAATGTTATTGAAGAACTGTGTTATAGGGATAGGAAACCCTTTTTTTACACTGGTATCAGGCATAATAATAGCCTCCAGGTTAAAAAGAATGAAATCCTACTGTGTAGTCAGCTTGGCTTACATCTGTGACTTTCCACAGGATCTTTTAAAAAGCAATGCAAATTCTTAGTACTTTTAAAAATAAAAAAAATAACATTTAAATAGTAACTTTGTAATGGATATACTGATAAGTGAAACTGGAAATTATAAAGTTTGGTTCATATTTGTGTTTCACATTGAAAGTGTTGGTGAAAATTAAGGTCTCAACTAAAACATGAAATGTTTCCTGGAGGTTTTTGCTGATTTAATCTCAGTATGATCATTTTATATTTTTTATAAATTCTTTATGGGGTAGTACAATAAAGCAGTACACAATGGGGTGTAAAAATAATAGATCCTAAGAAATTAGGGATAGAAAACATAGATTAAGTAATCTAGTCTATTCCTTCTGTTAGTATAGGATTCCTCCCTATAGTACTTTTAAAAATGCCTTTTCTAGTATTATTTTAAATGTTTGAAATCATAGCATCCCCATTGCTTCCCTTGGAAACTAGTTCACAATTAAATAAATCTCTGTGTCAGTAAGTTATTCCTGTATATTTAACTGTAGCTGTTTTCATTACTTCTAGCTTACTTCTAGCTTTCCCTTGTGCCACCTTAAACCCATACTTAAAATGTTTGTGGTAAATTATCACATCAATGGCTTGCTAAGTTTATTGGGCTGATACTCATTTACAGTGCTTTTTTTGTAAAAGAAATGATGCCGGTACTCAGCCAGGGACCTGGGGCCACCAGCGGCGGAGACAGCAGAAGGCAGGGCCATATCGCTGAGAAAAAAAGGTGCCGGTACTCAGTACCCCTGAGTGCATTCACAAAAAAAAGGTGCCGGTATTCAGTACCCCTGAGTACATTCACAAAAAAAGCCCTGCTCATTTATGGTACCACTAGTGGTTGTAAATGACATTGGTTTCCTTGAAGACCCCCCTTACATTTCCAGATTGACTTCTCTGTGTATTTAGGTTTTTTACTCTTTTTTACTCTCCCTCTCTCCAAATCCCATCACTGTTTATGGTTTTTGTTACTGGGGTGCCTAGAAGGTTGTAATGGCCTTGTGCAGACTCACAAGAAGACAGAGTTTATAGTTAAATAGACAAAACAGAAAAAGGAAGTTGCTATTCTCTAGATGAGCAACTGAGGCACAGAGAGTATGATTTGCCTAAAGTTGCACATAGAAGAGGAATTGTTACCAGATCTGCTAAGTCTCTATTCAGTACCTTAGTCAGAAGACCATTTTTTTTTCTGAGGCTATTTATTCTGCCATTTTTATTCACCAGCTTCATTTTGCTTTTATTTTAGTGGTAATCCTTCGGTCATGGGAGTCACCAGCAACAAGTGCTGAGTTCAGTAACCAGGGGTCCTCTTAACAATACAAAACAGAACTGGCTCGAGCTCCCACCCTGCCATCTGGGAAAATACCACCACTGATTTAATGCCTCCATAAAGCAACACTTCCCCACTCACAAGCACTGACTCAGTGTATAATAAAAGAAAATTTTGTTAAAAAGGGAATGAGAACCTAGCATTAATTGGGAAAATGTCACAACCACATTCAAAAGCATGTAGCAAACACGTACCCCCCAGTACATTGGGCAATGTCTTTTGTTTCAGTTTCCCACCTGATGTGAAAGTCTGAACAAAAGTCCCTTTAACATGCCACTCCTTTTCCCCTCTGCTGCAACTCGCTCACAGTTAGTTAGCAAAGACCCAGAATTCAGAGGGGCATTCACATGGGTCCACCTTCCACTCCTGAAGGGGAGGAATGTTGAACAATGCCTCCATTGCTGCTGGTGTTATTATTTCTGCCATCGCTCATCTCGCCACTATTGTCATTGATGCTTGCCTCCCTCACTGCCTTCTTGCTGAGTTCTGCGTTTCCCCCAGTTAGCCCAGCTGTTAGTGATTTCACTGCGCAGCAAGGAACCTGTTTGCTGCTGCTTCTTCATTGTCTTTCACTGCAACGCTATCCATGTACCAGATCTAAGCGTTAACCCCTAGAACTGCTCAGCAGCTCTAGTAATCACTGAACAGAAACCAGGACTCTGAATGGAATCCAGTCAGCTCTGTCTTTAAACAAAGGAGGGGCCCAGGTCGTTAGGCAGCATCCACCCCTGCAGATAGGAACACCTGTCCCCTTCCCGAGTTACCTTCACTGCATCCTTAGCCCGTAAGTTTGGAGTATCTCCCTCAGTCAGGGCATTCTAAGTACAATTCTGCTGCCCTTTATTCCTACAAAAAGGAACCCCTGCATTCAATACCAAAGTGAACTGTAACCCAAAACCAGCCAAAATTGATCACTTTGGCAAAGCATGTCTTCCTGATGAACACATAGGCAGAGTAGGTGTGTGTGCAATATGATGTGCTCTCGAAGTGTTTTTCCCCAGTGTGTCACTAGATGTCAGGGGAGAGCTCATTCAGACCCTGCTTATATTAATATACAGTAGAACCTCAGTGTTCCAAACACCTTGGGAATGGAGGTTGTTCGTAACTCTGAATAAAATGTTATGGTTGTTCTTTCAAAAGTTTGCAACTGAACATTGACTCAATACAGCTTTGAAACTTCACTATGTAGGAGAAAAATGCTGCTTTCCCTTTATTGTTTAGTAGATTACATGTAACACAGTACTGTACTGTATTTGCTTTTTTGGTCTCTTGCTGTCCGAGTGTAGACTTCCAGTTCCAAATGAGGTGTGTGGACCAGTCAGTTTTTAACTGATGTTTGTAACTCTGAGATTCTATTGTATTATCAGACCCCACATGGCTAAAGATGGCACACAGTCAAAGTGGCAGCTACAAAATACCTTTTGGTCTGCATGAAGATGAGTGCTGTTAATCATTCAGTGCACTTCACAATTTTTATTTTGAGGAAGTCCTCATCCTCATTTTACAGCTAGGGTAACAGAGGAAGCACAAGCTTACTTCTGGCAGACATAGGAGTAGAAGCCACAACTCTGACATGACAGACATATCTTAGCGTTAGCCACTGCGTCTTACAGAATGGCTGTGCCAAATCTGCATGATTGGCTGCGCCATTTATAGCTACTAGACTACAGTCGCCCCCAGAAGTGGGAATCCTGATCCCCAGCATTCAAAATATTTTTCTACTTCTTGGATGAGGCGCTGGGAAAAGTAGGATTTTTGTTATCTTCTAATGGCTGAGTTACATGGAGGCTAGAAACCCATTGCTGACACTAGATTTGTGCTTTACAGTTAAAGTTCCTGAGTTAAAATCCTGGGATAGCCTACACTGAAAGGAAACAGGGGTAAAAATGAGGGAAGTTACGTTTTTCAGTTATCTTTTTTTTAAAGCTAAGGAGTTATATTTTTTAAAAGTCTGTTACAAGAACATGAAGGTTACAAAACCAAGCACTCAAAAATTAGGAAATGATAGAATTAAAATGCCAGACAACCTTGGTTGGGTCCTCTTATCCATTGATACATGTTTTTAATTACACTGTGCTATCAAATAGGACCCCTGCATCATTCAGTGTTTGGGATTGACAGGGAATTGAGGCAGAGGGTTTCAGAAAGAAAAATATTATCTTTTTTTTTTTAAGGCCCTGAACTGGACTGTGACCCAGGAGATCCTCTGTTTCTGCCACTGTGTTGCTTGGCAAAACTGTTATATATGCATTATGAGAGCTGATTAAGTTTCCATCAGTAACTTTAATTCTGCAATTTCCTAACTTTTGGTTGCCTGACATTTCAAACTTCCTGTGCTTTTAACATATTTTTTATATATAATTAAATAAATATAGTACTGTTCCACATCTAAACAAATTCATTCTCTGAGAAAGAATCACACTGGTCACACTGGTCATTAATAGGAAATTAATTGACATGCAGATGTTGATACCAACTTACGTTATACTTAGAACATATTATTAAAGTCGTTCAAACAGGGTAGGAATCCATGATGTTTAAATGTTACAGATCAGTTAAAATTATACCATTTGTGAAGAAGAAATTCAAATGAATTTCAGAAACATGATTTCTGATGACAATTGAGCAAAAGGATTAAATACATAACAGGATATAATAACTGAAGAATAATTTAAACAGAAGCATGAATCAGAGGAATGGAAGCAATTCCCCCTGCCCTCCCCCCAAAAAACCCCCAAAGCCACCCCAGCCACTGTAAATGTTCAATAAGCATAAAGAGAAAAAAAGGTATGCTTCAACTATACATGTAAGAAACTCATAGAGCCTTTCCCATCCTTAAATATATCACTACCACTTCTCTTATCTAAACCAGTAAATACAAACCTTTTCCTCCAAAAGAGCACAAATAATAATCTTCATTCAATCCAAGAAGTAATAATATTCTAATGAAAAAATTAAATTGCCTGCCTCTGGCTATGTCTACACTGGCAAGTTAGTTCGAATTAAGGAGGCTTAATTCGAACTAACTAAAGCCATGGCTACACTAGGCTTTAGTTAGTTCGAATTAAGGGCTTCCTTAATTTGAACTAATAAGTTCGAATAGGGTATTCGAACTAAGGGGTTAATTCGAACTAACATTAACCAATGTGGCCATGTTAATTCGAACTAATTTCTTAGTTTGAATTAACCGTCCATTAAAATGAATGGGGATCGCTAATTCGAACTAAGCAAGTGCTTGCTTAGTTCGAACTAACATTCCAGTGTGGCCATGCTAGTTCGAATTAAGCTAATTCAAACTAACTAAAATTAGTTCGAATTAGTTAGTTTGAACTAACTAATTCAAACTAATTTTAGCAAGTGTAGACATAGCCTCTGATTCTGTCTTTGTATCACCTCCTCATTTCAGTTTAAAAATCTATTCATTATCCACAAACTGTAGGATACTAATAGGATAATATTGTTCTGTCAGACCTCTAACAACTGGCAAAGTAATATCACCTTTCCACATTTGTGTTTATTAACTGGTGTTTCTAAAGGTCTAGTGATCTTTCTGATATTTGACACTCCACAAGAATGTTTAGGGAAATGCACCATATTTCGTGTAAGTTCCAAAGGGATAGCCATGTCAGTCTAGTTCAGTGAATCAAACAAGGAATCTTGTGGCACTTTTAAAGACTAACAAATTTATTTATTGCATGGGCTTTCCTGGGAGAAAGTCCCACAAATTTTCTCTCACGAAAGCTCATGTGATAAATAAATTTTGTTAGTCTTTAAAATTGCCGCAAGGTTCCTTGTTTATATTTCATATAAGCATCATATGTTATTTTCATACCTGTAGAAATATTTCTCTATTGGATGATTAAAACTGAGTACCTGTAATTCTGTAATTAAAATTATTACCTCATAAACAGCAAGAATTCCAGGAATAAGTTTGGCTTACAAATGCTCTGCTGTGTCATGATTAATCAGATTTTGAGAATATTAGAATATATGTTCCTGCTTTTCCAGAAAAGAATAATAAGTAATTCCTAAAGTAAGTAAAATATACCTTTATCTAATCTACTCTTAACACACTCCGATTTTTCTATATTTTGTTAATCTTTCCTGAATTTTAAGAAAATGTATTAACAAAGAGTATTTCAGTATTACCAACTTTAACTTTAATAAAATCTCCCTGATTCACTCTAATACTTGTTTTGTGTTTGCTGAATAGTCTTATCATAATCAGGCATATAAATTCCAAAAAGTATCTGTGTTAGTCTAGTTCAGCAAAACAAACAGAGTCCTGTGGCCCTTTTGAAGACTAGCAAATGTATTTATTGCATGAGCTTTGATTGACCTCAGCCTAGACAATTCCATATGGGAAATCCACTTTCTGGACACTACAGTACAAATAAGTGATGGATATCTAAACACCACCCTAAACTGGAAACCTACTGACCATTAGAGTTACCTAAATCCCTCGAACTTTCATCCAGGACATACCACACAATCTATTGTCTACAGCCAAGCCCTAAGATACAATTGCATTTGCTCCAATCCCTCAGACAGAGACAGACACCTTCAGGATCTCTATCAAGCATTCTTAAAACTACTATACCCATCTGAGGAAGTAAGGAAACAGACTGACAGAGCCAAATGGGTACCCAGAAGTCAACTACTACAGGACGAGCACAGGAAGAAAAACAAGAGAACACCGCTGGTCATCACCTACAGTCCCCAAGTCAAACCTCTGTAACACATCATCAAAGATCTATAGCCTTTCTTACAAGATGATCCCTCAGTCTCTCAAGCCTTGGGAGATAGACCTCTCCTCACTTACAGAGAGCCCTCCCAACCTTAAGCAGATATTCACCAGAAACTACAGACCAAACAACAGAAATACTAAGGCAGGCACATATTACTGCCACAAACCATGTTCCCAACTCTGCCCACATATCTACACTAATGACACCATCATAGGACCTAATCAAACCAGCTACTTCATCAAGGGCTCATTCACCTGCTCATCCACCGCTGTGATATATGTCGTCATGTACCAACAATGCCCTTCGGCTTTATACGTTAAACAAAATGGATTCTCTCTGTGCAAAAGAATAAATGGAAACAAATCTAACATCTTAAGTGGCAATATTAAAAAATTAATTGGGGAACACTTCAATCTCTCCGGTCACTCTGTGAAGACATATCTGTTACAGTACTTAAACAGGTTAATTACAAATCAAAAGTTCAAAGAGAAACTACAGTGTTAGAATTTATATGCAAATTTGACACCATTAACTTGGTTTTGAATAGACGTATGGACTGGCTTTCTCATTACAAAGAGTGATTTTCACCTCTTTCGATCCAACACCTTTTTATATATTATTTCACACTGTTTGAACCAAACAACTTGTTTGATTTGCTGAAATAGTCTGACCTGATCCTGAGAATATTTCATTGCATTTATTTCTCCCTCCTACACTGTAAGTTTTCCATTTTCAAGCATCTGACAAAGTGGGATTTCTTCCATGAAAGCTCATGCAATAAAATAAATTTGTTAGTCTTTAAAAACACCACAGGACTACATGAATATAAAATGCACCATGCATTATTTCATCCGTTTTCATCATAAATTATCTGTGGTTAAAATATATTCCCTTATCTCTCCACAGTTTGAAAGTGTGTATGCATATGGGTTTCCAGTCTGTTTTTAATCTACCTTTTTAACTGTAAACTCTTTGGGAGAGGGACTGTCTTATTGGTCTTGTAGAGAGCTAATTGATTTGTCAGCATTAAGGTAAATAATGAGTCATTGATCAAATAATTGAGACCTACTTAATTTCACTCTCACTTAGTTTAAAAAATATTGCCAAGATCACTTTGTCAATCCCATCTGCAGTTCTGTTCCTCAATCTTTACTTTGTTGCATTTATTCACACTCACTCAGGTGCTAGCAGTTGGCTACAATACTGCCAATCTGGTAATGGTAATCCCTCTTCAATATACCCTCTGGAACTGCCTCCCTTGTTCACTGCTCCCAGAATCTTCAGTTATAGCACTTACACCTGCTGCAGAATCATCCCTTTTTAATCAATAATGATGCACAAATCATAGAATCATAAAACTGGAAGGGACCATGAGAGGTCATTGAGTCCAGGCCCCTGCATTCATGGCAGGACCAAGTACCCTCTTAAACCATCCCTGACAAGACAACAGAGTCCAGTGGCACTTTTAAAGACTAACATTTATTTATCGCATGAGCTTTTGTGGGAGAAAATCCCACTTCGTCAGACGCTTGGAAGATGGGAAACTTACAGAATGGGAGGAAATTAAATGCAGGGGAGTGTATGACATAGGATCAGCTCCTTGAGTATCCTAGGGTGGATATTATCAGGCACTGGTGACTTGAAGACATTTAACCTATCTAAGTAATTTCTAACTTGTTCTTTCCATATTTTAGCTTCTGGTCCTATCCCATTTTTACTGCCCTTCACCACATTAGGCATCTAGTCATGTCTAACCTTCTTGGTGAAAACCAAAACAAATCATTTTGTTCTTCTGCCATTTCCACCATTTCTGTTACTGTTTTCCCCCCTTTATTGAGTAATGGTCTAATGCTGTCATAGGTCTCTCTCTTGTTTCTAATGTATTTGAAGAATATTTTCTTGTTATCCTTCATGTCTTCAGCTAGTTGGATTTTGGTTGTGCCTTGGCCTTTCTAACGAGTCTCTCTCTAGAATATCCATTTGCTGTTATCCCTCTGTTTATTTACCACATGCAAGCTCAAAATGATTTCTTATGATGTTAGCTTCACCTCATTTCTAACTGTATAAAAAACTACTAGGGAACTTTACAGATACAGATTTTGGTTATTTATTCAAAAAAAATGCTTTGGACACTGAATTTTCATAGTGCACAAGAATGTATTCATTCAACTCCCGTTAACTTTAACTTCAGTGGTATCTCACAGCCAAATACTTTTGCACCATAATAAAAATGGGCTCTGAATATTACCCCACATGAACAATTTTTATTTGAGTAGATCAATCTTACAGAAAAAGTAAAAGGCTAAAACTTGGGAGATGTAAGTTTTGTTCCTAATTTTGTCACAGATATCTTATACAACCTGTTACAATACATTTAATGTCTCTCATCTGATACTTATCTAACTCACAGGGGTGTAAGAAAGCTCAGTTCATTTGTATTTTATAAAACATTTTGAGATCCTTGAATGGCAGGGGTGATATGAATGTTAAATATTGTCAGTAGTAGTAGTAGTAATCCTAGTACTGGGGGTTTTGCTTATGAATCATGCATATGTAAACAACATTTTATATTGTTTGATTGGACTTCCCTTGTAGTGGTTTGGTGACCTTGTGACTCCAGTATGGTGGGAAGATGTTTGGCTAAAAGAAGGTTTTGCTCACTATTTTGAATTTGTTGGGACAGACTACCTCTATCCAGGCTGGAATATGGTAAGTTCATGTTATTTCATTAATTTGAGATCTTCACTGGAAGGTTGTTTTCCTGTTATACTCCTGCTTATGTTACAATCAGGGTCTGCTGAAGAGTACCAATGGTGCAAGTAAGTATTAGATGTTCAATAAAGCAAAATCAGTGGGTGTGAAAACATTTGACAGCATTCCAAAAGTGTAATCTGCCATTTGTTACAAAAAGAGTAAGGTCATATTTGTCATAACTCAATGTAAAAATAACTATCATCTCTCCCTTAAAAATATTTCATATTAGGCTAATATTAATTGAACGCTAGCCATTTCTGATACCTGTATATTAATGAAAGATCTCTACAATGTTTTTGAGGTTCTCGGAATATTTCATTTTAAGTTATAACAATATAAATAGAGAAGGATGATTCAGATAAGCCGTATGGTAAAACTGAATATATCACTACAATATTCTGCTTTTTTCTAAATTATCTATGTTCTTGTATTGCTGTTTTGGCATCTAGCTTTCTATATTAAATTGTTAACATGGAATTCATATATTGAGGACTTAAAGTGTGGGATATAGTTTGTCACATATTGTCATATAGCTAGAGTCATAGGATTAACTTGTCTGCTGAAATGTGTGCAGCTGCCATTGGTCCACTGATGAAAGATCCCGGAAGTACAAGTTGGGTCATCCATTTTGAGTCCCTCTGCTTGCTGACCAACTGCCTAGGTCATTCCCACTTACATTTTATTTTATGCCTGAATATCAAAAGTTGTAATATTGTGACCATTTCAACGATAAAGAAAGATAAAAGTGAGTTACAAGCATGAAAGGGGAAGATACCTTACTTGTGAACATATCCAGAGTCCCAAGAATGAATTTTTATTCTGTGTAAACTTGGCTCTCTTTTGAGTTGATAGTATTAAGTATCATTTGTTTAGGGCCTCCTCCCTCAGTTCTTGGTTTACTGACAGAAGCAGAAGTCCAGAGGCTACCAGCAGGCAATTCTATGGGTTTATTGGAGTAATCCAGCAAGAATCCCAGTTTTTGACACCAGTAATTTTCCTTCTTTTTCCTTACTTCCTGTTTCCCCTTGGTTTTATAGTGTGCCTAAACTAATCTTTTTCTTAAACAAACAAACAAACAAACAAACAAACAAACAAACAAACAAACAAACAAACAAACAAACAAACAAACCCCAAGATATTTCTTTAACTAATCCTAAAATATTGTAACCTAATTCTTTAACCAATCATAATACCCCACCACCTTAACTGATTGCAATTAATTATACGACAGATAGAAACAATCAAAGAATCAGAGAAAAATTTATCATGGATAGGGGGCACCATAACGACCGAACAATACAAAGTGTTGATTCTATAACCACAACTGTTAAGCAGTGCTTAAAAATCTGACAGAATCCTATCAAAGTTCTTTTTAAGCATTGTAAGGTCTTTTCTTTATCTGGAGATTGCCTTCTAAACAGCTTTGTGTTACCTCATTTTAATGTAATTTGTTTGGAATATGTGAATGTGACCACATGCTTCCCAGATCATGGCTACCCTTGCTACCCTTGTTTGCTTAGCCAAAATACAAGGCCTCAAATTGTCACAGAAGGCCCATAGACAAGTAGCTTGTTATTTTGATTCTTTGTTTTGATACCCTTATAACTAGCTAAATAATAACATACATAAAAATCATAGGCCTTTACAGGTAGCATATATAGAAAACTCATGAAATTACTTGTTGACTTTATTTCCATAGTTCTATTCTTCTCATTTTTGTGAAATAAATCCAAGATGTACTAATTAAGAATTTAAATAAACTGCCAAGTTTTAAATAATTGTGCATGGGAACTCTTTGGTTTTAGGGACATTTCCGTTTGAAGTCTGATTTCTTTATTCTGGGACATGTTCAAATTTTTCTTTGATATTACATTTCTGATTTATAATTGCATTATGAAAAAAGCAAAATAAATCTGTATCTGAACTGACATCTGCCTCACATAGGTAAGCTTATTTGGTTCACCTAGCTTTGGGTGTAATAACTCATTTTCTTCATCTTTTTGAAAAACACATCTTGAATTGCAATATAATCATTCTAATTATAAATGCAATGGAATCTGGCAGCTTTTAATGATTTTAGCATAGGGAAATGTCATAGACTACAATGTTCATACGCTGGTTTTTATCTTTGAATCATCTTAGTAATTTGTTCTCCACACAATCATTTTAACAAATCCAGAATAATTTTGCTGCAGAAGTCATCTTGAATGGAAATATTTTCTCAGAATTCCCATGGAATTACTATAATGTTCAGTATTATGCAAATGACATGCCCATCATGTGAAGTCCTGGCCTCTTAACAGAATACGGAGAACCAAAAGGAATGTGGGTTGAACAAAGTACGATAGTTAAACCTTGGAAATCAGAAACATGCAGTGCATGAATTAGAATTAATAACAGCAAAATGGATATACCTGGAAATATCTGTCTGTCAGGTTCTTTTAAATGAAAAGGGAGAGTTGACATAAACATTTCATGAGGCTTTTGATATCACTAGCATTAGATACGAAATAACCATAATGACATCTAAATAGTTAGAAAACTGGTGGCAAGATGGAACATGAGAAGTTAAACAGTACAGCATCCTACTGTGGATTTTTCTTTTTTCTTCTTTTTACAGAATGCAGTGGGAATTAACAATCTGATGTTTCATTCCTTTTATAAATATTGTGGGACTAACAAGCAAAAGTTGGCTAAAGTTATCAGATTTTGGTATTCTAGATATTTTTGATTGATCTTCAAGGAGCGTCCTTATGGGTGCTCTACTGTAAATGTTCTTGTGTCCCTGTGCCATTGATCAGATAATTTTGGTAGCAGTGTCCATTCAGCCCACACAGGCACTATCCCCTTGTGCTCTGCTACGAGGTTAACCAGTGTTACACGGACTATCCCTCCTCAGTTCCTTCTCAGCTGCTCCTGTCTAGAGATGGTGCTTTAGCTCTGTTTTTATCAGGTCATTAACTTTCTAAAGACTTAATTGTTTCTATTTTTGTAACTACTTCTTAGAGTGTCTTTATATTTCCTTTTAAAAATTCTTTTATTTAATTAAAAAAAAAATAGTTTAAACTTTGATTTTTGTTCAAACCCTCTCCCCCAGTCAAGCACCCCTTTAGACAGGCTATCCCTGGTTTACTGGGCTTCAAGAAATGTCTCAGCTGCAAAGAATTTATCTTGGTGAAGGACAGTTATTCACGATGTATTCATTGCCTTGGAGAAAATCACATTCCCCGGAAGTGTAGTTCATGCCAGCAGTTAAAACCACAGTCTAGAAAAGACAGAGAGCTGAGACTCAAACTTCTTCTAATGGATGTGGCTCTCCAACTTCCTTCAGACCCATGCTAAGACTCAGGACAGCAGGAATTCTCATCACAACCCTCTCCATCTAAGAAGCCTAAGAAGACAAACATGAACCACTCATATTGGGCTTCTAAAAGAGAGCTATGAGTCCCTACAGTGAGCCATGATCAAGCCCAAAGAGATTACTGGCTTGTGTGGTATCATTGGTACCAATGGTTTGGAAGCCATATAAAACCTGGTATCCAGAGCTCACATGGTATCGTCCCAATGGAACATGTGGGCTGCCTAACACGCTGATGGGCACAGGCAAGGAAACATTGGTAATGATGAGGCAAGAGAAAGATAGAAATTATTCCTTAGGGAAGGCTCTTTTGGTGCAGAGAATGGCATTGGTATAATCACTAATATGCAAAACACCAACAGATGATTAAACCAGGACTGTATCTCCAACTCCATCAGAACAGGCATCCTGGCATTGCCAACAACTATTGGTACCAATGCTTGCAGCACTGCCAGACTTCAGGTACTCAAGAGACCTTTCCATACTTAATGCACCAGACTCTTCTCTCCTCAATACTGGGGCTCGGTAATGAGTCAGCCTCGAGCTCCAGATTCCCCTTTGATATTGTGCCATGCACCCCCATTCTCTAATGGGGAGTCAGACAGTGAGCAGGACATAGTCTTTTGTCACTCCTCTCATGCACTCCATGATACTCATTTCCGATACAGAACTCTTCAACTGTACCATCTCTCTCACCCTCAACCTCCTTTGTATGGGCAGCCATAGTATCTTCTCTCCAGGATTCTTGCCACCATTCCAGTGGCCTTAATGGGATCATCGACCGGCATAAAGGCATTGCGCTTCCCAATGCTCTAGCATGGCTTACCAGAAGCCAATGAGGTGCCTTCCTTTTGCCCCCACCTCTAGAGCTTCTGAGCCTCCTGTACAGATGAAAGAGGAACAGTAGATTGGGATTGAAGAAGAGGTTATACCCCATACTAACTTTTCATATTCATCACCAGATGAGACTGTGATGCCCCCTCCACACCATTTTTGGCAAATGACTTCACATTTTTTTCAAGAACTAGCGCAGAGGATGGTAGATGCATTATAAGTACCACTACCGGAAGTGACAGAGTCACACTGTAAATTACTGAACATTTTACACGCCTCTGCCTCATTTAGACTAGCTCTCTCTCTCAATGAGGCTGTCTTGGACCCTGCCAAATTTATATGACAGACCCCTTTGTCAGTCCCACCAATGTGAAGCAGATCACTAAGAAATATTACATGCCATCAAAAGACTGAATTTCTCTTTACACCCTCAGCCCCTAATTCACTCATTGTGGCCATGGTGAACTGTAGAGTTTGACAACAACAGATGAAATCTACGCCCTATGATAGGGATTGGAGGAACCTCAGTCTCATTGACTATGTCTACACTTACTAAAATTAGTTCGAATTAGTTAGTTCGAACTAATTAATTCAAACTAATTTTAGTTAGTTCGAATTAACTTAATTCAAACTAGAAAAAATTAGTTTGAACTAACCAAGTGCCATTCATGGCACTTGCTTAGTTCGAATTAGCGATCTCCATTGATTTCAATGGGCCGGTTAGTTCGAACTAAGAAATTAATTCGAACTAACATGGCCACATTGGTTCATTCTAACTAACTAGTTCAAATTAACCCTTACTTCTAATACCTTATTCGAAGTTATTAGTTTGAATTAAGGAAGCCCTTAATTCGAACTAATTAAAGCCTAGTGTAGCCATGGCTTTAGTTAGTTCAAATTAAGCCTCCTTAATTTGAACTAACTTCCCAGTGTAGACATAGCCATTGAGAGAAATACTTATTCTGTGTCTGGCTCCCAATCAACAGCTAGGTTGAATGAAGAAATTAGTTATTTAAAAAATCTATTCAGTTTACCAAAATGTACTCCTGCATGATACGTCTCCACTCATGGGTAGGCTTCAGAAGGGCCAGGGCCGTGGACTGGGAGGGCTGTGGGGGTGGGCGGGAGCATGGGTCACACTGTTGCTGGAGCCCACACACCTGCCCACAAACTGTCCCTGTTCATGGGCATCTAGCTCCCCCCCCCCCCCTTTTAATAAAAAAAAAAAAAAAAAACAAACCCCTTTCAGTTTTTTTCAAATTTAAAAAAAAATGTTTGGCTTGAGGGCCACAAATATAATTTTTACAGCCCTGAAGGGCCACTAGTCTATTTAATTTAAAATATTTTAATTTAATTAAGTAATTAATTTTAATTAAAATTTGTTTTGAATTTACTTAATTTAATTTTAACATACATTTAATTATATAGGCTGGTGACCCCTCAGGGTTCTAAAAATTATATTTGTGGCCCTCCAGCCAAAAAGATTGGGAACCACTGGACTAGATGATCATTTTGTTGCCTTCTGACCTGAGAGTCTGAGTCTAAATAGAATGGTATGCAGTTTTCTCACTCCCAACTACAAAGAGGTTTCTTAAAGGCATAGCAAACCTCTTTTACCAAACTAGACGTCATACCCAACAATGGGACCTGAATTTAGTTTTAAAAGGACTAACCAGATTGTCCTTTAAACCCACGGCTATTTGTTCACTGATTCAGCTTTCAGTGAGGATGTGATGTATGGTTGCCATTATCTCTGCAAGAAGAATAACATAGGGAGAGCCTGGGCTTTCTGTTTGAACAGGACAAAAGCTTTAAGGAAACTTCCTAGGCTCTTCCTCTCCAGTGTGGATAGATCTAAAGACACAGTAGTTTCAGCTCAGAGACTGTCTAAATGGATCTTGAACTATATGAAACTGTTATCAGATTCTCAGTTTAATACTTCCATCTGCATTCTGTGCACACCTCTACAAGATTGATTTCTTCATTTGTTGCCATCTTCAGCGGAGTTCAGTGCAGGAGGACCACCCTCTGTCCGGGTAGGAAGCAGCCCAGGGGCCCGGGTTGTGGGGTCTGGGGTGGAATGGCCAGAAGCCGGCGTGTTTCGGTCCGGAACCCCACTGGCAGGGTGCCATAACCCCGGCACACACTGGGCCCTGGGCTGGGGCTCAGTGGACCGGGAGGGCCTGAGTCCCCCTACCCGGGCACCATTCTCCCTCTTGCCATTAGGCCGTACAGCCCTGTGACATAAGGGCTCAGGATAGCCTGCATATTGTTTTTGTGGCCGCTAGGCTGTACGGCCCTGGACTCTAAGGGCTATTTAGTAACCTGGAGGGGAGCCTACAAAGTTGGGTAGATGCCTTCCGCAATCATAACCCCCAGATTTCCCCACCTGGGGGCACTGCGGAGGGCTCGCTTCCTGACAGTCACCTACAGTGGAGCACCCAAAGAGACACTACTTGAAGAAGACTAATTTACTGACCTTATTCAGTAATGATAGTTCTTCGAGATGTGTGTCCGTGTGGGAGCTCTATGACCCATCTGCCTTCCCTCTATTTAGATTTCTCATAATAAATTCTGAGAAATAGAACAGGAAAAGGAACTCAGGATGGTTTGCCCACACAACGCTGGTTTAGACTTCTGGTGGTGCACAAGGATGGGGACAGCGTATTAGCAGGTCAAATGGGCATTGCTACCAAAATTCTCTGATCAGCAGCACAGGGACGCAAGAACATCTACAGTGAAGCATCCATAGGAACACACGTCGAAGAAAAATTGTCATTGTACAAGGTGAATAACTTCATCTTATCAGTGCAGAGTACATGTGCTACTAACATCAGCCTGACTTCTAAAAACTTAAGTAACAAAGAGAAGCAATTAGCAAAAGACAAGCTACTTCAAACAACTCCATTTTTTTCAGAAGCGAAGGAATATACAGTATGAGCTACATGAAATCAGTTGCAACATCAGGAACCTTTAGCACTATTTCTCATAAGGAAATACTGACTTAAATAGACAGTGCAGCCACTCAGGAAGCTGCATATTGCTGCCTCAGCAGTAATTCAGACCTGTTGAAATATGCATAAAAGGTTCAACTGAAAATGATCACATAGGGCTTTGAGAATGATTTGCATTAGGAAAGCCAAAAATGATATAAATAAAATGCAATCTCTTCTCAAAGAATTGGGAAAAGTAGAAAGTTTTCCTGTTTTTGTAATCTTAAAATGTTACTCATGTTATCCTCCTCTGAGCCTCAAAGAAACAGACTTTATATAGGAGCTCCTAAAACCAAAGTAACTTTTACTCTCAAAGCATAGAAGAGTTACAGGAACTTTGTTTTAGGAAAACAAAATTTGGCATAGAATCCTGATCACATGTCCTCTGACTGTGACCCCAATGTATTACCATCCTTTGACTTTCAAGCCTTTGGACTGGTGTTTTGAATTTTTTGTATTAATGTTGACAACATGTCAGCAGTCAAATGCAGCACCATTAGTGCATTAGGCACTCGTCATAGTATCGACAAAATCTGTTTGTAAGAAATTCATGTTGCTAACAGCATAGCAGGAAGTTATGATATAAATAGCTTTGACCTTATTTCACACACCCTAGGTGCCAAATATAGCCATGCAACATATGTAGGCTCTGACATATTTGATGCTGTTCCACTGTCATCCTCCTCCAGTTTTTATGCTGTAATCTAGGTTGGTGACTTTAGGATTGCCAATGTATACAAGCCATCAACTGTGCACTGGGAACAGCAGGTCTTTCCAACACTTGATCATTCAGTAATTATGCTGAATTGGATGATGAGAGTGAACAATTGATGGGCTGGGTGACCAACAATGACTTCATGCTGATTGACGATACAATTAACATGGCACATTTCTTTCAGCTAGGTGGTCGAAAGCGTACTTGTCCGACCTTTGCTGGATCAGTTCATTTTATATATATAAAGTCAGAAGGGACCAATATGATCATCTAGTCTATCTCCTGCACAACACAGGCTGCAGAACCTCCAGCCCGCTCCTGCAATAAACACCTAACCTATGATTGAGTCACTGAAGTCTCCAAATCATGGTTTAAAGACTTTAATGTACATAAGAACCACCAGTAAGGGGCCCTGCCCCATGCTGTAGGGGAATATTGACGCCTGATCCCAAATATGGCAGTCAGCTAAACCCTGAGCATCGGGGCAAGACTCACCAACCAGAAACACAAAAAAAAATTCTCTCAACCAACTCTGAACCCCATCCGACATCCCATCACAGGCCAGCCGGTCCCCAGTCTAGATTAGTGCATGGAACTCTTCCATCCTAAGTGTAGGACTCTGCACATGTCCTCGTTGAATCTCATTAGATATTTTTTGGCCTAATCTCTCCAATTTGTCTAGGTCACTCTGTATCTTATCCCTATTCTCCAACATATCTACCACTCTCCCCAGTTTAGTGTCATCTGCAAACTTGCTGAGGTTGTAATCCACCCCATCCTCCAGAACTTTAATAAAAATGTTGAACAAGACCAGTTTCCTCACTGATCTGTGGGGCACTCTGCTTGTTGTCAACTGCCAACTAGACATCAAGCTGTTGATCACTATCTGTTGAGCCCGATGATCTAGCCAGCTTTCTATCCATCTTATAGTCCATTTATCCAACCTATGCTTCTTTAATTTGCTGATAAGAATATCGTGGGAGACCATATCAAAAGCTTTGCTAAAGTCAAGGTATATTACTTGCACTGCTTCATGAGTATATGAAATTCCTAATGGCTAAATGTATTACCATTTCATGATCACTGAGAAGTGAGGCTCTCATATCAGAGGCATGCAAGGCAGTACCAGCTATACCTGACTGTATCCTGAAGGTTTCTTCTGTCATAAACTCCTACAAGTGGCATGACAATGCACCTCTGCTGGTGATAGTGGATATAAGTGTCTCTGTTAGTAGTATCAGAGTAGAGGACAAATGACAAGGAAAAAAATACACATTGATAATTACCTGTGGCATAATCCTGTCTTCCATCCTTCCCTCTGAGGCAGGTTTGCCACTTCTGGACGAGGAGGCAGACAGTGACATTTCTATATAGGACTTTACTGGGAGATCTTTTACCTCTTTGTTTCATGGTAGTTGGAGCCTTCATGCTGTTTGTGTTTGGGATAGGTGTAGAGGACTATGACAAAAGGAAATATTGGCAAGTAATTTTCCCTTTCCTCCATCAAACACAAATGTGAAATGTTTAAGCAATCACTACCTTCCTTGATGCTGGAAAAGCATTCACAGAGGCCAGTGATCTTCTCCTGCTCCTTTATTTTATAAGAGTTTGGCTACAATGACAGCTTTATTGGATGAGTCAAGGCACAGTATCTCAATGTGACAATCACATTGAATCATCTTCCTTCTCTGTCAGGTAGATCACTGGGAAAAGGCAACCCTTTTTTCCACATTTGTTTACTACTTTTTTGGAAATCATGATCCTGTTTGCCAGGGATATTCTCTTTGGCTATGTCTACACTTACCAAAGTTAGTTTGAATTAATTAATTCGAACTAACTAATTCGAACTAATTTTAGTTAGTTCAAATTAACTTAATTCGAACTAGCGTGGCCCCATTAGAATGCTAGTTTGAACTAAGCAAGTGGCATGCATGGCACTTGCTTAGTTTGAATTAGTCACTTGCAATAAGCTCAGTGTGCCGGTTAGCTTCAACTAAGCAGTTAGTTCGAACTAACATGGCCACATTGACTTAATTCGAACTGACAAGTTCGAATTAAGGGTTAGTTTGAAGTAAAATGAGGTTTTACTAATTTGAACTAACTTTTCCATAATTCGACTTAAGGAACTGCTTACGTCGAATTAAGGAAACTCAAGTGTAGACAGAGTAAATTAAGTTGACTGAAGCCTGCTTAAGTCGACTTAATTTACAAATGTAGACGCACTCTTTGTTAGAAAAAACTGATTGAAGTATCATGACTAAAACCTCCATTTTGTTGTGACTGGTCATCCTTCATCTTTTTTTGAGTAAGCTGAAGCTACCCTTCACACTATAAAGCTACATGTTCTAGATGATTCTGACATTACTGCAATATCTTAATGTTGTAGTAAGTTTGCATACCAATATTTTTCTTTTAAAACACTGCTAAGGGAACCTACCTGGGTATAAAAATAAATATTAATGGAAAATCATTAAATGAGACATTCTTAAACTAAATTCTTAGAGCATCTCTAAGTGTACTGCTGAAGTCCTTGATAAATGATCTCAATTGCCTTTCATTCTCATTGGCAGGATTAAAAAAAAAAAGAATATTGCAATTAGACTTGTGTATCTTTAATGTGCTTTGTCTTAAATTGCCTGCTAAAAATTTTTATCTCCTTCAATCAAATGTTCTTAGGTTTTGTTTGAGTCACAAGAAAGCCTAGAAAAATCATTAAAAGTTTTAAAGGCATCGACTTAAGACATGGTTTTCTTGACTTATTTTATTATTTTCCGTTTTTTTTTTTTTTTTTTTTTTTTTTTTTTTTTTTTAGCATTTCAGACCTGGGCTGTGGTCTGCTTGATCCTGCTAATGCAATGTAAATACCGCGCTGGCTCAACAATGAGAGAGACTTGGTCTCTCCTTTTTTAAAAACTCCTTTCATCTCTCCTTTTTAGGTAAAATCTCCCAGTGCCACTAAGAAGAAGCTCTTTAATTAATACCACATGAAGAGTGTTTTTTTCCCCCCAGTAGCTCCTTGCTGAAGTTAAGCCTTGTATAATTTTCTGTTTTAACTCAACTCTGAGAGAAACTGTCTATGTAAAATTAACTAGAAACTTATGTATAATTGAGTATCACAGGATATGGACAGGTAATTTGCAAGACATTCTTATTGCAAATTACTAGTCCCTTTTAATCATCACAATCCAAATACCCCTGATTTAAGTTTAGTTTAATATATAATTAAGGAAAGAAATATCTATCAACAAATGTGCTTTCCCAACAGAGTTTATAAATGTTTTGGCAAGAAGAATCAGAGTGAAGGAAACTACTTTAAGTAGTTAAATGCCTTGGAGCTTAGAAATCAGGCATAAATGGGTATAAATGTTTATTCAGATGATTGAATACAAGTTTAGAGAATATCGAGTTCTCTTCCTGTTCCATGTCTTATCTGCTTGTTTTGAGGAAAGACTTAAATAGCCATTGTTATCAGAAGCTTTGAGTCATGTGATTTCACATCTGCTGAATTTTGGGTTTGGACAAACCTTTAATTTCAAAGTGAAATTCTGCTGAAACTATTGAAGTTCACATTATTTTGACCTGACAACTTACTCGCTGTCCTGAGTGAAGATGGGAGAGAAGTTTCCTAGCATCTTTCAGCTCCTCCAGGGGAAGAAGACTCAAGCAGAGACTTCTGGCCCATAGGATCTCCTCTCCTTGGACCTGACTGCCCACTTCACCTAAAGCCTTATTATAGGTAGTAAGCCTAGTTGACACATAAATAGCTCTTTATTTGGTTGCATGCATGTTGAGAAATGCTTTATTTGTTTCGTTTTGACTTTTCAACTGTCAGCTCTGATAAATATGGCTACTATTTGTTCTAAAATTGCATACAACATGGAAGTAGAATACATATCATAATAATAAGTGATTTGTAAAGGAACAAAATCTTTCAAAGATTGTTCCAGACCCACAAAATGGGCTTGATTCACCCATGACTTGTGCTCCCTAGACCTTACCACTTTCAGAACAGAAAAGCATAGTTCCTGGAAATTCAAAATCCACCCAGCAGAGCTCTGACACTTGGAAAGTGTTCTGATTTAGTATAATCTTTGGCAATCTTTGGCATGGGATTTGATGGAACACCAGCCACAGTTTCAAGCTGCTGTTCCATAATTGAACTCCTACCTGTAGTCCCCTAAACTGGATATGAATTCCCTTCTCCAGAGGAGCAGCGTATACTGGCCTTGCAGAATTAATTTAGCACACAGACCCTGCATCACGAGGATAAATCAAGCCCAGTGTTTTAAATGTCGATGGGACTAATACAGTTAAAAATATATATTCATCCATTTTCCTAATGTTTTTATAGCTGTGGAGGCAGCTGGAAGGAGATAACAAGATTCAGAGTGGAAGATTTTGGGGTGCTTGAATTGGTCTTCTTTTTAACCAGTATTTTACGTGAAATAAATACATGTAGGGTTGTTTTTGTTGTAAAACCCCCCATTTTATTCAACCCCTTTCTTCCTTATTATTTGGAGATTCTCTGGAGCAAACTGATTTAGTGTACAACTAAATCAAATCTATATTTCAGATGTAGAAGCAATAATTTTAGCTGCTGGTGAAGTCACAGACCTTGAAAATACTCCAACTTAGCAGCAAATGTCTGTGAATACATTGCTTCAGTGTTTGGCTACCTGCACTGGCTCTCATTTGAATGGACTATAGATTTCAAATTTTCTGTCCTGATACTTGGAACCATCCTGGGGTTTGACCTTAGTGAAACGAGAGACAATATTTCCTGCCTCAGTGATAAATTCCAACAGCAGCAACATTTCTTTGGAACAGTGGAACTACCAGTGACAAAGTCTCCAGTGTACAGGAAAGGGATAGAACTTACGTGGGAGCTGGATCAAGACTATGAAAACATAAGACATGAGCATGAACACGGACCTCTCACAACTTTCAGAATTAATAAATGCATAACTTGACTTAGCTTTCCTTTAACAAATTCCACTTTTGCACATATACACACAATTAAATAAAAAAGCTAATCAAGTAATTTCTCTTATAGTTGGGAAGGGTAGAGAGAATTTTACTTTTATTTTTAAACATTTAGAAGTTGCTCAGCCACAATGGTGGTGGGTGAGGTGTTGGGTAAAAGTATGTAGACAAACAGTGAGATGATAGTTTTTTCTTTTGTGTTAAATCTGCCTACTGGATCTTTCTTATACATTTATTTTATGTATCCTTGGGATGCTCCAAAGCTTATATTCCTCTGTACTCCAATTTCACATAAAACATGTTGTATTGGCTCTTGCAGATACTTCTTTTGTCAGGCACCAGAGATAACACAAATCCCCGGCATATTCCTGATGCCTAGAAAAAGTTAGCTACCCTGGAGAAGAACTTGCCAACTAGTTTGACAGGAGAATCAGGTAGAGATTTGGACACCTATATTAAACATTATTCACGTAGGTCCCTTAATCTGTAAACCATTTGAATGCCAGTTCTAGAACAAAGGCAATGCCTTTAATGCTCAGCCCTTTGAACTCTTATGTACAATAATTATCAGTTATGGCTCTTATTGTACTATTCCTACTGTTCCTTTTGTTCAGCTCTTGGATGTGTTCCAGGATGCTTCCCCTCCCCCCAAATTCTTTCTCCATTTCATATTCATTTTTGGAAATTATATTTATGTGACAGGCTCAAGTATCATTTTATTATCATTCTGACAGCTTATTCCATTGCACTGTGTCTCAATAAAGCATTTTCAAATCACCAGCAAAAAGCTTCCTCTTCATGACATCATCCTTATCCTGTATGCCCAGGATTTTGATTCAGCTTTTATGCAGTTCTCAAAGGAGTAGCCCTTTATGTCCAAGGAGGAGTATGTCACATTTGCTTGCTGTTTAAATGTAGACTACTGAAAGGCAATTGCTGTCACAGACCAAAGTCTATACTAGAAAGCCAAGTGAATGGCAAAATTCCACAGAGCAGACATTCTCTGGAGAATTATCTCTATAAGCAGAGAATGTGCAGACCTTACTATCCACAAGGTTCATTTTATTTGCAGTCATGTTGCTGGTACCCCCAGCACTGGAAGCTGAACACTGACAACAATCCATTTTGCAGGCTGTGCATTTGCAAAAATGGACATTGTTGTCAAGGAAAGGAGAGCACAGAGCTTAGGGGAGAACAGCCAAGGATAAGCTCCAACAGATTGAAATTGGAGGAACTTGTTGATCAGAATGAAAAGGAACCATCCCCATAAAGATACATGTACTCAGGTGATATGATGGTGGATGTCAATGTAAGAATCTGAATAGACCTTGAAAAATAAATGAATTGATGTGACTGAAATTAAAAGCAAAGAAGCTGGTACATTCATCTCCTCAACAGAACCTCTTTTCCCATTTGACCACTCTGCCTGGGAGCATGACTAGATGCTGGTCCAGGAACTGGTGAAGAATGAGAGAATAGCAGTAGGAGGTTGATGAAGCAATGTGGTTAGTACTCCATTTCTTTCTCCACAAGATGGGGATGCCTGGGCGTTCCAGACACTTGCTATCCACTGTTCAAGCAGAGTTTGACTTTGCATCTTGTTCCTCTCAAAGGAGAGAAGGAGAGGTGTGAGAGGGAGAGTTGGGTTTGGATAGGCAGGCAGGGCTAGCCTTAGATGGTTGGCGGCCCTAGGCAAATTTATTCTTGGTGGCCCCCCCCCCAAAGTGTTTGTGTCTAATTTCGCCCCCTTCCCCACTCCCTGCCCTCCCTTCTCCGATCCTCTGCCCCTCTGTGGGCCCTTCCCCGCCCGACTGCCAGCTCCCCAACCCCCCGGCCCCTTCCCTGCTCCTGGTCCCCCTGTGGCCCCTTCCTCGCCCGACTGCCAGCTCCCCAACCCCCCTGACCCCTTCCCTGATCCTTGCCCTGCCCCGCGGCCCGTTCCCTGCCTGACTGCCAGCTCCCCAAACCCCCTGGCCCCTTTCCCGATCCCCTGGCCTCCCTTACCTGGCTGGAGCTGCAAGGGTGGCCAGACTCAGAGCCGCTCCTTGGCCAGCTGGCCGTTCCCGCCCTGGGCATGCTCTGTCTGAGCTTGCTCAGGGCGGGAGATTTGAAACTCCCTAGCCTGGCCGCAGCAGGACAGGTCGGAACAAGCATTCCGCCCGAGTCTTCGGCTTTGCTGGGTCCCTTTAACCCCTGCTTGAACCTCCCCTCCCCCTGTTCCGGGCTAGACCTGGGCTACCCGTGCCCCTGGCAGCCTGCCCCCGCCGTTACTCACCATCCCGCCCCGGCGGGGGCCTCCTCGCCCCGGCTGCATACGTATTTTTTTCAAAATTAGGCGGCCCCTAAAATCGGCAGCCCTAGGCAGCTGCTTACCTTGCCTACCACTAATGCTGGCCCTGTTGGCGGATACAGGGCATTTGTGGTGATGGATGAAGGAATCAAAAATCACTTACCTGTTTTCTGTTGGAGAAAGGTGTAGAGTATTGTGGTATACTACTTCCACTTAGTTCACTATTTCTGCTATCCTTGTACTGGCCCTGAGAGTCTTAACCCTCCTCCAGGTTTCTGCATTGTCCACTGTTATCCCTGTTCCACCATACAACCCTTCTCCAATATACTGCAACTAACACTTTCCATGTGTAGCTCCAATTGCCTTTGCAGTGTATTCTCACAGGGTCATGCTATGAAGAGAGACTAGGCAATGTGAGGAAAACTGCATTTGTGTCAGTGTGCAGAATTCCACTCTCTTTTTCTGTACAAGAAATTAAGCCCTTTTTAAAATCCCAGTTGAATGCTCTCTGAAGAGGGTAACCTTAAACTATATTTTGTAATTGTTTCATGTTAAACCATAGCCCCCCTCTTCCACCACATTCCCAGCTTACTGACCTTATAAACTGTTGATTTTCTACTTGGTTCTCCCCAGTGCCTGTTAACTGCTTCTATGGTCCCAGAGATGTCACATTGAAATAGACCGATATTGTCTATTTGACACATTGCCAGGGAAAGGAAAATACTTTTTTCCTTCTAACTTTAGGGTTAATGATTTTTTGGTGTATTCAAGGTTACTCACGGTGGCTAGATAAAATGCCAATATAACTTTATCTAATAGGGACTATAGTGTTTAAGTAACATGGTCATTAAGTTGATTCCTGTTCCTACCATTTTTTCCATTTCAGTTTCCTGTTACCTCCTCAGGCTGCATGCCTACCTGCTAACCCTAAACTCTCAGAGTACAAAAAGAATATCAAGAGTTTTAAATGTGTTCAGGTTGTATGCATTTTTTAAAATCATGTTAGCTCAGTTGAGTTAGCTTAATATTATTGAAAAAGCCCTCTTGATGCTCTTTAAGATGTAGGTTTAACATGTCTGAAAGCATATTAGATGTCTGACATGTATCCATGTTCGAACCTAGGTTATAAAACAGTCAGCTAAAATGCATCAACAATGTTAGTCTGCTCTGAATGAACATTAGGAGGAGGGCTTTTCAGTTGTGGAAAGCTAACTGTGACTGACATGATTCAAAACCACACCATTTTTGCTCATCAAGACATGACCTAAGAAACAAACAAATTAAAATAATATTTCCCCTTTACACCTTTTCTTCATCTTGTTATAACCTTCAAATTTCCTGTATTACTATCTGCCTATGTACTTGATTCAAGGTTCTTGTAAGCCAGTCCAATGACTAATGATATTCTATTGTCACTTCCTGATGAATTCATACAAGATTCTATGTGCTCAACACCCTAAACCCACTTGTACAAATCTTTGATAATCATGATTTCCCAGACTGAATTTTGGAAATGTCTTCACTCTGTGTAAATTAAAAATCCTGCAGTTGGCCAAACATACAGGCAGTCCAGTATTGCCTGAAACTGAGCTGGGTGTGACTTGGAGGTTTATGATCCCTGTACCTTAACTGTTTTCTCCTAAATTTGACTGTCATACTATCTTCCAGACCGGCCCTCCTGAGATAATGATGTTTTGCTGTTTTGTAAAGGGACCAGCAGCTAACTCTTTATGCCCCCAGAAATTCTGAAATGAAAGATAATGTGAACAAGATATTACATTTCCTACCACAAATTCTATCTATTATGACTAGCTGGAACACTAAGTATGTGTTGGGTAATTGGTTTTTCTTGCATCCCATGTTTTTAATTGCTTGAATATATAATCAGCTCAAGGTACGTTTCTTGTACCTTAATGAATTTTAAAATAAAGGTTTATTTCCAGATGGATCAGCACTGGAACAGCTTTTCAGCTGTCTTATAATTTAAATTAGCACATTGGTACCAAAATCTTTCTACATATAAAATTAATCTCAGAATACATTATTTAATCATGTGGTTATTTTATCTGTGTATATCAAAGTGACACTAAAAATGCAAAGCTCCCAGGAGATCCTTAAGATTATTTTCAATGTCAATGTCAGTTCAGCAACTTTTGTAATGCGGGATAAACATTAAAATATATCATTTGAGAAAAAAAATTATTTAACTTGAATTTACAATAGTTTTTGAATCACCTTTCCCATTTATACCTGGCTTGAAAACCTGAGCAGATGGTGCTGCTTCCTTTGCTGACAAAAGGTTGTAGAGCAGAGGCATCAACACTAGTGTAACTTTAAGGTTTTCAAGGCATTAGATTCCTCAGTTGAAGAAAGTGCCCCCTAGCTGAACCATGAAAGAGTGTTCATAGTTCAAATATACTTCTACGGGGCATTTAGTAAACTTCACTGCCAGTTTAAACCTGCAGTAGTATTGACATACATTTTTAATATATATTTATGGTGAGGTGGAAACAAATTCATACACTGGATATTAATTGGCTGGTCACCTACCATTGACTTGCTTTGTGACTTTAAGCAAGTCATTTAATTTTTTTTTGCCAGTTTCTCTGCTTGTAAAACTGGGATGATAATACTTCTTGTTTTCATAAGGATGTTGTGATGATTTACTAGGTGAAGTCTGTAGAGCGTGTGGAGCTCCACAGAGTAAAGGCATCATATACTTGTCTAAAATATGAAGTAAGGTAGTATAATCAATGACTAGGGTGCTGAACAGGTGGAGTCTGTTCCCAGCCCTGCCCTTCCTTGGCTTGCTGTGTGAGCTTGAACAAGTCAGTTGTTCTTCTGTAAAGTGGTAATGATTATTTCTACCCACCTTTGTAAAGCTTTTTGAGATCTAGGGATGAAACGAGCTCTGCAAATGTTAAGTCTTAATATTAGCTTTATTTTTTATGATTGAAATCTTCTTTTTACTCCAACAACTTCACTATAATCTGGATTGCATTTACACTTTTACATGCTTTATAAATCATTTAATAGTCTTTTTTAAAAAAAGTTTCAGTCAAATAGACTGTCACTGCAACCAAAATCACAAATCACTGGGTTCCACAGTACACACAATTAAAGCTGATTCCAGTTGGTTTCATCTAACTTTTTCAAATATTCAGGAATTGGCAGGGTTACTGTGAACGACCACCAGACCATACAGACTTACTGTAGCAGGCCTTACAAAGGAAGGCTGCTGAACCTCTGACTCTCTGATTGATGTTCATCATTTCCATGTAGTCATAAATGTACAGCTATCCATGATATTATTGCATGTGCTGTATTTCAGGAAAAGCAGAGGTTTCTGACAGATGTCCTACATGAAGTAATGCTGCTCGACGGCTTGGCCAGTTCACATCCAGTCTCACAGGAGGTGCAGCAAGCCACAGACATTGACAGGGTGTTTGACTGGATCGCCTATAAAAAGGTGGGACTAGAGGATATTACAGTAGTAGTGTTAGGAGAACATGTTACATTTGTAAAGCTTGTACACTCTTGGAAAAATACACACGTGACAGAAATTATTAGATAGGGAAATAAAAGTAGTATGGGATATTTTTGGATAACAAGTCTCTTTGGTAACCTTAGGCAACTGGTTTAACCCCTTCACTGTTAACAAATTATATAAATAAAGCTGTGAGACTTTCAGAGTTTTGCAATACAAAATTATTATTGTATGTATTACTTCGATTGTTGCAGAGTCCAAATTGTGCTAGGCATATTAAAAATGTGGAGAGAGGCTCAGTTCCTGCCCTAATGATAATCTAGAGAAAACTCTTGGAGTGTCTCCAATTCCCAAAGAAATAAAATGGTATGGGTTAGTTGTTTTGAATTAAAGAAATCTCAGTGGTGAAAGGCAACCATTGAGAATAAGGAAACTGGCTTTTACAGAATTATGAGAAAAATATGTTTTGAAATCAGGGACTCTTTTAATGTTTGGGGAAGAGATAGAGAGAGGATTCTGTATGCCAGAAATGGCATGGAATTGGCACTTTGGGCACTGGAAATAAAATTTGCACCGCAGTCCAGATTATCAGCTCTAGGAGCTCAGGTAAACAGGCTTTACTCAAGGGTGCTCTGTGAGGAGTGGAAGAATCTTCCCTTTCCCCAGACTGTGGAGCCAATCCACAGCTGTTACTACAGTCACAGAGCCGCAGTACCTTCTATGCCATTGTTCACCATTTATGTATGGGGTGTTCAGGCTAGTAGACCTGTGTAGTCCTAGAACTGCTTATCACAGTCTTCTCCCTCCACTGCCCCACCACTGCTCACAGAACAAGTGATTTGCTTCCATGGACAGAGGCCCGCAGAGTGCTGTTCTGCAGCAAGCAGGGCCTTACTGTGTTATCCATATCCTTGTCTGTTTCTACATCTGAACCAAGCCACTGCTTTTTGGGGTGTACATGAGGCATGATCCTCCCCTGTATCTAAATATTGGAATAGTACATATCACTGTTTTTATAGTATGGCTTTTACTGTACTTTTAAGAGTACTGCACTTTTAAGAGAACATATTTTGGCATATCATTTATTGCAACAAAAAGCAACTGGGAAATTTTGCCCTCACTAACACAGGCAAATTTTTCTCTGAATATTTTAAATTAAACAGCAAACAATTTATATGTCACTGATTCTCCTATATCTTGTTAAAAGATTTTGATGAAGTTCAAATCCTATTTCTGTATCTTGATAACAAATAATGTTTTTCCTCATCGATATTAGATGAGGTACACAAAATAAAACTAGTTTTGATTTAAAAAAAATCAGATAAGCTCTTTAGTTTTAGGTATGAATTACTTACGAGATATAAAAAGTCCACTTAGCTTACATCTCTAATCCATTTTCAATCCCAAATCAAATGAAGGTAGGATTTACACCCATTGAATAGTAAAGTACCAAGTGGAAATAACACTTCTACAGCTTTGTAAATAAAATTTAAAAAGTCTTTTTAACTCCATCTCCAAATTCTATGTATGAAATAGCCATATAGAGGAAGTATATTATAGTAGTGTATAATCAGATCAATTAATATAGAAGCTATGTTATGACTGTATGAATTAAAAAAGAATATTGTGAATAAATCACATAGTTATCAGTTCATGTAATTCTTGGACATGTTACAGTTTAATAGATGCTTTGCAAACAGAATATTTTCATGGAAAAGTAACCTCAGACAAATTGTAAATAATGTGGCTTTTGGAGCCAGTTTATATTCTGCTCAAATTCTTACTCTTTTGGACAAAAGGACAGGAACCTTCTACTGGAGAATGAACCAAGGAAGTAACCTCACTGATGCTCTCTTTTTCTATAGCACCTTTTCCCTCTGCATCACTAGGTGCATGGCATCAGACTCTTGACAGCACAATGGCAGGATCTCTATATGCCTCCAGCTGAGCAGCCAAAGCACCCTGTGTTCCCGGATGTTTTCATATCATCTTGCGTTCAAACTGTGCTAAACACTATTTCAGCCATTATCTACTCCTACTCAGCAGAAAGGTCTGGCCTCACTTTGTCTCTCTGCCTTCAGTAGCCTTGTGGGGTGGAGAATCTGGAGTGTGTAGGACTGAGTGGATGAAAAAGAGATATCCATAATATGGCATAATGTACAAAAATAAAATAATCATGGTAATATTTTCAAAAGCACTGACGTGACTCTGGAGCCAAAGTATGATTTTCAAAAGTGACCTAGATTCCTGTCACTTTTGAAAAGGGTATTTAGACTCATAAATCATTTAGATGCTTTTGGAAAGTGATGAATTTGACCAATACAGCCAGTACCTTGCAGCATGCTGAAGTATTCATTTAATTTAAATGATTTTCCCACCATGTGTTGCTAATGATGGCTCAACCTCAAAAGGTTTTGAGTATCATTTTGGATCTGTATCCAAAATATCTCATACTGTTTATTTTTGTCCAATTTATTATGAGAACAGTTACACTACTGTATTATTTTATAATTAATATAATATTAGCACAGAGTGCTACAAAGATATATGGAAATGCCTATGGAACACAGAGGCATAAAAACTGTACTATAATGCCTATCTTTTCATCTTAAAAGCACTTGACAACCATTTAATTTTCATTTGCACTGGCATGACATACAAGACATTAGGACGTATCAGGAAATAGTTATTGTGTGCAACTCCGGTACCTAAGATCACTGTGCTTTCTTAGGGGTTAAGAACACATTCTGTATATTGGATAGTGATGATCACATTCTAAAGGTTATCTTTTTAACTGTAACAGTGGCAAAGGCATCTCTGCTGAGCTCCTCTGATGGTTTTTCAGATGTCCCGGACTCCCTTTGAACCGAACTCCTAGCTCTCCCTCAAGTGTGTGCACACAGGGCTTGTCCTGCAAGCTGCTGAACGCTCTGACCCAACCCAGCAAGGCACTTTAAGCATGTGAATAGTGACATCATGAGGAATACTCATATGCTTAAAACAAAACACTAACTCACCTACTTGGTTGGATTGGTCCCGGAGAAATCTTGTTTTGGGTGGGGCGGTGTAAAAAACAAAACAAATGTATTCATATCTCTGTATTCAAGTATAAGCAACCCCTAATTAATGCAAGTTAGGAAGAAACAGCCCCTATAGACAGGTTATTCCATAACTGCCTACTTTAGGGTTTCTTGTACTTTCCTCGTAAGCATCTGTTTACTATTGGAGGCAGGATAATAAACTAAATGTGGCAATTTTTATGCCTCTGTGTTCCTTATGCATTCCCATATATCTTTGTAGCATTCTGTGCAAATACTGTTCATCAGTTTAACTAGCTAGGAGACAGAATAACACGCCCCATAGAAGAATAGGCAGCGTTTCCATTTACCTCTAGCTCTTTACTGTCTGTCAATATAAATATTAAGATAAATTATATATCAATTTTTTGCAGGTTATAAATCTGAAGAAAAATGTATCCTAGTCATCATCTTTCTCATTGCTATTGCTCATCTTTTATTTTTGCCTATTGTGCCTTATCCATGGCTTTTAGCAGGTACTTTGAAATAATACAGTCAAAGCCTTCTTTTCTTCTTTGAAAAATGGAGCATTGGGTAATAATGATGAATACTTACGAGGAGAGACTGAAGGAACTAGGCTTAGTTAGTCTGCAGAAGAGAGGACTGAGGGGAGATTTGATAGCAACCTTCAACTGCTTGGAGGGGTGCTCCAAAGAGGAGGGAGCTAGGCTGTTCTCGATGGTAACAGAGGACAGAACAAGGAGCAATGGTTTCAAGTTGCAGCTGGGGAGGTTGAGGTTGGATATTAGGAAACACTTTCTCACTAGGAGAATTGGAATGAGTTACCTAAAGAGGTGGTGGAATCCCCATCTTTGGAAACATTTAAGGCCCGGTTGGACAAAACCCTGGCTGCTATAATTTAGTGGGAGTGGTCCTGCTTTAAGCAGGGGTTGGACTAGATGACCTGATGAGGTCCCTTCCAACCCTGTGATTCTATGATTCTATACCAGGAAGGGATACTATATTTCCTTTGTGGCTATATTGCCTCTTAATGACTCTTTTGAATTTAAGTGCCTCATCCATAATTCTTTGGGATTGTTTCCATTGACTTCAAAGGATTTGGATTGGACCCTCAAAGAGAAATAACAGGTCTTTACTGACATTTTTAAACAAACCTTTTCCAACTGGTTCATTTCTACACAAAAGCATCCTTTCTGCGTGGTGGTTTCTTTTGTGCATGTGTTTTTTTTTTTTTTTTTTAAAGGTATTTCTTGGATTTTGAAAATTTCCACTTCGTTTTCCCGCTAGGCTCTGGCTAGCCTGGTGGGTTTCCCCCTTCTTTCTTTTCTTCACAATCTTTTCTGAGAAACAAAATGACAAAACTTGCTCACATCGAATTTTTCTTTAACAAAAAGACAACCAGTAGTCTTTGTCTTCATTATTACTATCGTATAGAAATGAATTAGATACAATTAAAACATCCAGCTCTCTTAAACATTGTCTTGACATCTGTAACTTTAGGGTCTGCCCTTCCTTTTCTCTTTTCTTTATGCATCTTAGAGATAAACATTAAAATAATGCTTTTTAAATGCCTTGGAGCTGAATATATTTTTCATTTCTCTTTTTTGTCTTCTTTGGTTGCACATGTGAAGAAATCTCCTGACATAAAGCTCTGAAGACATTTATTCACTTACACCCAGAAGCAGAGTGAAACAAATACTGCAGTGCTATGAAATACAGTGTTTCCACTTGAAATGTTGATGATGTTTGAATATTTCAAAAGCATTGTGCTAGAGATCCTTAAATTGTGAGTGTGTCCCCTCCCACTAGGGCCATAAATACATATGTGGAGGAGTAAAGTCATAATGGCTTGTTCATAAATAATATTAACAGAAAAATCCATTTGGCCTTCTTGCAGAGCTCTCGTGTCACAAGAGAAAATAGTTGCCTTCCCCTGATGCAGTGGGAAGAAAGGTGTTCTGCCCAGAATTGCAAAAAAGTGATTATACCTCAAATGCTGCAGGAAATGTAGCTTGCTGAACATTAGAATGGATCTGATAGATTTTAAGATCAAAACGGAAGAGTGGCAGCATTTCTGCACCAATAATACCTTTCTGCAGGAAGTGTGGCCTTGAAGAGCTGCAGCAACAGAGAGAGAAAGCGCACAGCAAAAATATCATGAGGGACAACTAGCCATAATAAAAGGGTAAAACAAGATAGCTATGCCACAGAGGGAGCAACCAGAATGAGGACAGTCTGAGATAGATGCATCTGGACAGAGTTACCAGAACTAGGGATGGCTACAGGAAGTAATAGCTCAAGGGCAGACACACTGGGCAAAGGAAGGTATTGAAGGACACGAAGGACAAGTCAAATAGCCTAACCACATTAAAGAATTCTGAAGTAGAAGCCTACAGCCCAGGAAGAAAAGGTAGGTATGTCCTCGTAAGAAGAGTAATGATTCTGACAGCAGTGAGAGCAGTAGAAATTGAGAGTGCATACAATAGAGAGTGTCACTATATACATACATGATCAAACCTGTTTAGGTACGTTACATTCCAGAGGAAGTCAAAACAAGGAGGCTATCCCAGAAAGGGTATAATAGTCTAGTCTTAATCCATGTCAATTCCACTGACTCAAGAGCACCAGTGTCCGGCCCAGGCAATATAGTCATTTACTTCATTTTTTCTAAACTCCTATACATATAATTTACTCCAAATTTTTACTCCTGTGACATTTTTAAAATGTACAATGTATTTTTTTTACAGCAAAGCAGTGAAAGTAAGGAGAATTCAGTAAGCAAAGGAAATATTACACAGAGTAATGAAAGAGTAAAAATCCCCAAATGCAAATCAATGTATTGAGAGTTAGTTGTAGCAAAAGTTTTGCTCAAAGAAAAATGCTCAGACGCATAATGTAATGTGTGGTGACCAGGGGTCGGCAAAACTTGCCAAATCATATGCTGGCCCCTCCTCTCCGACCCTCAGCTATTGCTAGTGGCCTCCTAGCTGAAAAAATAAAAGCAGCTGCTGCCTGAAAATTTGGTGGGAGCCATGGCTGGTGGCAGCGGGGGTCACTAGGCACACCGTGGAAAGAAGTCTCCTGGAGCGGCTCCTCTCTGTGGTGTAACTGGGAATGCTGCATAAAGAAGTAGTCCAGAGCAACTCCTTTCCATGTTGCTTGAGTCCCCAGGCATGCCCCAGCCATTGCAGAAAGGAGCCACTCCCATCAGCCTCTTTCTGTGGTATGTCTGCAACCCCTACCTCAGCGGCTGTGGAAAGGGGCTGCTCCAGGAACCTTCTTCGGTGGCAGGAGTGGCTTGATGGTGCCACAGAAGGTGCTGCGCGCTGCTCCGAATGGGTTCGCTTGCCACTGTTGGCATGCATGCCAGGGGTTGCTGAACTCTGTTGTAGACATTCTGGCATAAAAGAATGCAAAGCAATTCAAGTTATTGAACCCCTTACTAATTAAGAATGACTCTTCTGGAAATTTTTCCAGGTAATATTTTTCATCAAAAGCTGGAAGAACTACAGAACCCAGTATTGTCATCATTATCAGTGGGGAAAATTACTATCATTTTCTGCATTTTATTTCTGTTTTCAAACATTTTCATGGAAAAAAATGCTGGTCATGTCATCTACCCAAGAAATGGTTATCATCATATAGGGACCAACAGCTGCAAATCAATTTATAATCTTTGCTTAACGACATGGTTGCTATATGCATCTATGATATGGTTACTTAGATGTAAAAACAATTTATAAACAATTCAAACAGATAATGATGTAAAGCAAAGCAGGTTTTATTTGAATTATTCAGATAGATGAATCAACAAAAAGAATAAGATGCTACCCTGCTATTTTAAATTACTTATTATAGAAGCCAGATGGTTTTGCAATCCAGCCTTTCTCAGTAGTGTAAATGGAAAGCTTTTTGTTCTTCTGGATTAATTTATCTGTGATGTCAGCTGTGAATGACACTACATTTTTGTACATATTTTTATGATGGTGTATGTTATGTGAGTAGACAGCACAGCAGGTTAGTGCTCAGAATACAGACTGTTGGTTCTAAAACCATTTGTTCATAATCCATTGTACAGAGAAAATACTAGTGAAAACAATTCCATTCCCTAGAAAAAAATCCTAGATGAAGCAGTTTGCATTATAAATGCCATCTACATGCAGACAGTTAGATCCAGATTCAATAAAGCATTTTGATTCCAATTCAGAAAAGTACTTAGACATGAGCCTAACTTTAAACATGTGAGTTTTCTCACTGGAGCTATTGGGCACATATTTAAAATCAGGCATATGCTTAAGTGCCTTGCTTAATTGAGGCCTTGTGCACCTATTTAATTTTAAACACATACTTCACTCTATCCCTGTCAGTAAGTTCTTATGCACAAGCTTAAGTGCTTTCCTCAAAAGGAAAAAACTTTTCCCAATCAGTAATATATATATACTCGGTGCTTCAAAAAATCTAATTACCCAGAGCTAAGGAAAATTATGAGTAAAATTATATGGGAGGAAAATTTTATATAGTAAAATATAAATATAAATTGAGAGTTCGTTAATAACAGTCTATTAGATGGCCAAAAAGCCATGATTCCACAATCAAAAAGAGGATATGTTTAGGTAAAGGCCAATTCCAGTTCAGTGGTGAAGTGAGGGCAATAATTAGAAATTGCAAAAGCAACATATAACAAGTAGAAAAAACAAAAATAGATAGCTATCAATATAAATAAAAAGTATGAATTGTAGAAATCTGATATAGGATGCCAAAGAAATCAGAGAAAAATTAATGGCTGGCTGGGCTAAGGACAATAAGAAGGAGGGTTTTTAAAGTATATTAAGAATAAAAGAAATCCTAGTAATGGTATAGGCCCATTTCTAGATAGAGATAGTAAAACTGTTAATGAGGCAGAAAAGGCAAAAGTGTTCAATAAATATTTCTGTTCTGTGTTGGGAAAGAAGCATTGTGAAGTACGTTCCAGTCCATTAGTTATAAAGGAGGTTATTAGTCAACATCTATTAGGGATAAGTATTTTAAAATCAGCTTTATCTTGCACACAAGAGACCTAAAAAGGTGGTTGAAAAGATCTCTGGCCTTCTGCTGTTCATTTTTAATATATCTTGGAATACAGAGGAAATCCGGGAAACAAGAAAAGTACTAATGCTTTGCCAGTATTCAAAAAGGACAAGCAGGATAACTTGAGTACCTAGAAGCTGGTTGTCTGATACCAATGCAGGGCAAAATAATGGAAGAGCTGACATAGGACTCAATTAATACTGATTAAAGGATGGGAATATACTTAATGCCAGTCATCATGATTCTATAGAAAATAAGTCTTATCAAATCAGGCTGATTTAATTCTTTGATAAGGTTTCAGGTTTGGTTGCTAAAGGTAACTGTGTAGACGTAAAACAAACAAGGAGTCTTGTTGCACTTTTAAAGACTAACAAATGTATTTATTGCATGAGCTTTCATGGGAGAAATCTCACTTTGTCAGACACTTGAAGATGGAGAACTTACAGAATGGGAGGAAAAATAAATGCAGAGAGTCATAAATCACAGGATCAGGTCAGACTATTTCAGCATATCAAAGCAGTTGTGTAAATAGAATATGTTTAGCCTTTTGTAACGTGTTTGACTCAGTATTGTATAACATTTGTTTAAATAATTATCACTGTACAATATCCACAAAGCACACATTAAATGGATTAAGAATTTGCTCATTGACAGATTTAAAAAAGTAATAATCAATGGAGAATAATTGTTGATGGAGGGTATTACTAGTGCATTTCCATAGGGATTGGTACCAGCTCCAATGCTACTGAGCACTTTCATCATTGTACTGGAAGGAAATATAAAATCATTGTTGATAAAATTTGCAGATTACACAAAGACTGGTAGAATAGTAGGTAATTATGAGGGCAGGGACCGTCATATAGATCTGGATAGCTTGGTAAAATGGGTCCATTAAAACAATGTGTTTTAATACAGCCAAGTACTAAATTATACATCAAGAAACAAGGAAATCAGGCTATATCTTCAAAATGGGGGAAAGTATTCTTTAAAGAAGTGACTCTGAAGAGGATTGAGGGGTCATAAGAGAGAATCAACTTAACATAAGCTTCCAATGCAATGATTTAGCAAAAAAGGTTAATGCTGGTGGTATACACAGGGGAGTGGTGAGTAGGAAGAAGATTTTGTCTCTCTATTTGTCATTGGTAAGACCAATACTGAGATAATGCATACAGTTCAAATGTGCACATTTTAAAAGGAATGTGAAAAAATTGGAGAAGTTGCAGAAAAGAGCCACAAAAATTATTCAAGGGCCGGAGAAAATGCCTTAAAAGGAGATTTAAAGAACAATCTGTTTAGTTTATTAAAAAGAAAAAAAGAAATTTGGGAGGTGATTACAGTGTATAAGTACCTTCAAAGGGAGAAACGATTGCATAATAAAGGGGTCTTCAATCTAATGGAAAAAGGCATAATAAGAACCAATAGCTGGAAGCTAAAGCCAGAGAAACTCAAATTAGGGAAATAGCCCAAAGTTTGAGCAGGGAGATACACTATTTCCACACAAAGAAAGGCATATACTGTTATGAAGAGCAGATGATGGCTTTACCCAGAAACAACTTGATCATGTTGCCATTAGTAAGCACTGGAGAAGATCACTGTTGGACACCAGGGGCTATGTCCACACTGGCAAGTTAGTTCGAATTAAGGAATCTTAATTCGAACTAACTAAAGCCATGGCTACACTAGGCTTTAATTAGTTCGAATTAAGGGCTTCCTTAATTCGAACTAATAACTTCGAATAGGGCATTAGAAGTAAGTAATTTCTTAGTTCGAACTAACCTGCCCATTGAAATCAATGGGGATCGCTAATTCGAAGTAAGCAAGTGCCATGAATGGCACTTGCTTAGTTCGAACTAATTTTTTCTAGTTCAAATTAAGCTAATTCGAACTAACTAAAATTAGTTCGAATTAGTTAGTTCGAACTAAGTAATTCAAACTAATTTTAGGAAGTGTAGACATAGCCAGGGTATGCAAGTGCTGTCTTATTACTGGGAAAATCAAAATAAAACTAAGGCAGAGCATATGTATGATACTAGAAATTGAATAGAGCCATCAGTAAACATGCATTTCAACCTGCAGCTTAGCAACAGCTATGAAGAGTAAAAGCACTGATAGATGACATAGGAAAACAGTGTTGTATGCAATGCTGTAGCCATGTCAGTCTCAGGATGTTAGAGAGACAAGGTGGGTTATTGGACCATTTTCTGTTGGTGAGAGAGACAAGCTTTCAAAGCTATACCAGAGCTCTCCTTCCAGTTAGGTGCTCTGAAGAAGAGCTGAGCACAGTGTGAGTCTGAAAGCTTTTCTTTCTCACCAACAAAAGTTGGTCCAATAAAAATATTACCTCACCCACCTTGTCTCTCCCAGAAGAAAACTAGCAGTTTTTTTAGAGAAGCAAGTGTGGATGCAGTCAGGATTACAGTAAGGGTGAGAAGATCTAAGAAAGAAGAATGGGTCCAACCAAATACGTGGTTGCTTTTTGAAGAGAGGAAAGAATAAAAGAAGACAATTCAGCAAGAATGAGGCAGCAGTAAAAGCTATTCTTCAACACGAATATACAGAAAAAACAAGGAAAGTAAAAGATCAGTCAGAAAAGATGAAAAAATGGATTGAAAATAAAGCAAGAGAAGTTGGGGAGGTGAAAAAGAGAGGGATTTTGAAAAGTGTTTCTGGTATTTAGACAACTGACATCCTAATGGACGAATTGTTGTGGCATTATGAAGGCTCAAGATGATATAATTTGAACTACTGAGGAAGGCAGAGAGCCCATTGAATGGGACATTTCCAGGATGTGATTAGTCAGCCAGAACATGGACACATGTTGAGAGGTCAAGAAAGAATGGACTGAGCTATAAAGTAATTACCTTTGTGGAAGTAAGTCCATGCACCAACTGAAGAATGGTAAAGCACCAGTTTATGATAAGACAGATGCTGAAATTATAAAAGCTGGAGAGGAAGTGATGGTGAATTACATATACAGGTCATACAAAATTGTTTGGGAAAAGGAGATCTGACCTAAAAGTTGCTGACGAAGTATTATTTGCAAAATTCCCCAAAAGGATTCAGGAATCACGACCAACTGATTTTTGATAATCGAAGAGTGCTGGGCTGGCACTCCTATCTGTACCTGGACATGTGTTTTGCATGATCATTTTGAATACGATGAAAACTGCTGTTGATGAAGTATTTGGGGAAGAATAGGCTGGATTTCAATCCAGTAGGTCTTGTTCAGATCAGATTTCCATCTTGAGAAGACTTACTGAGAAAGGCTTTGAATACCAACAGAAGGTAGTTTTTAACTTCCTAGATTTTATGAAAGCATTTGATAGTGTCCACAGAAGAACCGTCTGGAAGATCCTGTGATGCTATGAAATTACAGCAAAAATAGTTAATTTGATATACTATTTGTATGACAAGTCTGTGTGCTGTTTTAGGACAGCGAACAGAAACGTGAAATGGTTTAAGGTTTTTAATGGTGTAAGATAACTACAAGGTTGCATTCTGTCCCAACTTTTATTCTTCATTGCAACTGAGAATGCTGATATTGTTTGGGCACCCGATAAATAGCAATGTAGAATTTGCATATGATATAGTCTCCTATTTGGGAGATAATGTAGTAAAATGGGATCAGAAGATATTTGTTTCCCCATACAGTAAGGTATACAATTGTCAACTAGAGATGAGAAAGAATATGAACACTTTTGTATTTGATCATAGCCATCACATCAGGCTAGTTTAAGAGTAATAAATGGATGTGATCTTCTGGCTGGTACCTGGGAAGTATGTTGTTTTTTTTTTTCAACTTGAATTCCCCCACAAGTCCTCTAAAGCTGAAATGCATCTGTGTTTTACCGTAATAAAAGCTGAATCCAGAAGATTCCCTTTTGTTCCAGTGATTGCTCTAGGAATTGAAACATTTGGTTTGATTCACTTATTGTATGAGATTGGAGTATACAAACTGACCTGAAACCCATCATTGCCAGTTTATTAGATGGCCTGCAGGTGAAATTTTGATTATGTTTGTTTTCCAGGGAAAGAGACAGGGATAACAAATAAGAAAATCTGCTTCTTGATTAAATTACTTCAATGGTTAATTCAGTTTGTCATCCATGGCTGAGAAAAGGCCTGATAGACCTCTTTTCTAATGGGTCTTGAAAGCTTAGTCCTTGCAACAATTTCTAGTTTAGATTCATAGATATTAGACAAGGGAAAGACCTGATACTAATATCACCTTTAATGTTCTCCTGTCACTAAAAGGAAAAATTCCAGAGCCATCTGAAGCTGCACCAAGTATTAATTCTGTTTATTTGCTCTTGGATTCTCTGAACAGCTGGCTGATAGACTGATGAATACTTGGAATGCATTTCGTCTTTGAATTAAAATAATTGTAACAATCTAAATATTATAGTTATGTTATATTCACTTAAATAGAGAATTTCTTTGTCCTTAATATCTCTTCGGAAACTGGCAGTCTTGGAGCCAGGTTCATTATTAAAAGGGATTCTCAATGCACTGTAGTTTAAGAATCACTATGTTATTCCTTACTGTTCTTGAGCTCAGATGATGGCCCATCTGTGTAAATAATCTAATCAACCTCTTGTGCTTGCCCATCCTTGAAGATTTCCTCATATGGGTGCTTAATGAAAAAATATACAGTGCTTCTGTCCTTGAGCGGTGTGAAAACATACAAGAGAGGTTTTGCTGGAGAGGCTAAATAAAACTGGTGTTGTAAATAGAATCCCAGCAACATTTTGTCTGGACGACTAAGCAGCTTGTCCGTCATTTTGATATCCACAAGAAAAGGACAGTGCTAAGTCCATCTGAAGAACATATTTATTTATGGCCATATCCCTTTGAATTCTGTTCACTCTGACATATTCCTGAAATGCTGGATTAGAATTGGCCTCTTAGTCTTAACATTTCACCAGAGCTCATCTTATCTTATTTGAAAATGTATCTCCTTGGGAATGCTTATGTTAATCATAAGAAGAAATGGATCTGATTTGCAATTTAAAATTGCCTTATGTTTATAGTATTTCACCCATACTGCTTCAGCATGTCCCCTATAAGCTATTTGTGTCACATAACCCCCTATCAATTCTTGGAGGCAACAGTGACCGAGTATACATGTCTTTAAAAATAAATTGAACTGTGCAATAGGCTTTACAGGTACAATAGCTAAGTTTCAAATTAAAAATACAAAAAAGATGTTAGATAAACTTTTTAGAAGTAACTTAATTGCACACTTCTCATTCCAGAGGGGTAGCCATGTTAGTCTGTATACAGCAAAAAATGAGAGTCCTGTGGCACCTTAAAGACTAATAAATTTCTTCAGGCATAAGCTTTTGTGGGCTCCAACCCACTTGGTCAGATGCATGAAATGGGAGGTATATATAGAGTAGAGAGGTATATATACACAGGCCAGAATGAAGGAGTAGCATAATAATGACAAGTGCTGACAAAACCAATTCAGTGGGGCAGGAGTGGCTCATTCACACCAGTTGAATAGAAGGTGAGAATGTGTGAAGACCGACAATTACTTTTTGTAGTGTGATAATCGTTCCAAGTCCCTGTTCAGACCCAATCTGATTGTATCAAATTTACAAATGAGCTCCAGCTCTGCAGTTTCACGCTGGAGTCTGCTTTTCAAGTTTTTTTGTAGGAGTATGGCAACTTTCAAGTCTGCTACTGAGTGTTCAGAAGATTGAAGTGTTTTCCTACTGGTTTATGGATGTTACTATTTTTTATGTCCGATTTGTATCCATTTATTCTCTTGTGTAAGGAGAGTCCGGTTTGATTGATGTACATGGCTGAGGGGCATCGCTGGTATATGATGGTATATACAACGTTAGCAGATGTGCAGGTGAATGAGTTCCTGATTGTATAGCTGATGTGGTGGGGACCTGTGATGGTATCATTAGAGTTGATGTGCGGGCAGAGTTGGCAACAGGGTTTGTTGCAGGGATAGTTACCCGGGTTAGTGTTCTTGTATTATGGTCTCCGGTTGCTGCTAAGTATTTGCTTCAGGTTGGGGGCCTGTCTGTAAGCAAGAATGGGCCTGCCTCCCAAGGCTTGGGAGAGTGTGGGATCATCTTCCAGGATAGGTTGTAGATCTTTGTTGATGTGTTGAAGGGATTTCAGCTGGGGGCTATAGATGATGGCCAGTGGTGTTCTATTGTTTTCTTTGCTGGGTCTGTCCTGTAGAAGGTGACTTTTTGGTACCCATCTGGCTTGCTCAATCTGTTTTCTCACTTCCCCACGTGGGTACTGTAGCTTTAGGGATGTTTGGTAAATATCCTGTATGTGTTTGTCCCTGTCTGAGGGATCGGAGCAAATCCAGTTGTATTGCAAGGCTTGGCTGTAGACAATGGATTGTGTAATATGTCCAGGGTGGAAACTGGAGGCATGTAGGTATGTATTAGTCAACTGACCACAATACATAAAAAATGGTAACATCCATAAACTGGTAGGAGAACACTTTAATCTTCCTGGACACTCAGTAGCAGACTTGAAAGTTGCCATACTCCTGCAACCTGCCCGGCCCCCGCCCCCCCCCCCAAAAAAAAAAAACTTCAAAAGCAGACTCCAGCATGAAACTGCAGAGCTGGAACTCATTTGCAAACTTGACACAATCAGAGTGGGTCTGAACAGGGACTTGGAATGGTTATCACACTACAAAAAGTAATTGTCGGTCATCACACCTTCTCACCTTCTATTCACCTGGTGTGAATGGGCCTCTCTTGCCCCATTGAATTGACTTTGTCAGCACTTGCCATTATTATACTACTCCTTCGTCCTGGCCTGTGTATATATACCTCTCGACTGTTGTTTCCATTTCATGCATCTGACAAAGTGGATTGGAGTGCATGAAAGCTTATGCCCAAAGAAATTTATTAATCTTTAAGGTGCCACAGGACTCCCGTTTTTCACATTTCTCATTAAATCACTTCATGTTTTGCATCTATGTCTTTTATAAGTATATCTTATATGCATAAGAAATATTAACCACAGCAATCATTGAATGTCAGCATCATGTCAACTAGCAATTTAACATGGTTTTATAAGTTAATATCTGCTGACAATTGAAACTGATTAATGTTTTTAAAATATTTAAAGACCTTTATAGGAGATTTTGCTTGTCAACCTGTTTGTTAACATCAAAAAGGCATAAAAGAAGTTACATCTTTTACTAAAAGGTATGGAATTAATCCAGTAGTCATCATTTATGTCAAAATCCCACAATCCCTGAGCATCCAAAACTCTTATTGACTTCACTGATGTTTTGATCAAGTGACTGAGCATCCCAGTCCAGCAACTCTTTTAAGCACATGTTTAGTTTTAAGTATGTGAACTGAAATGAATGGTGGTAGTAAAAGTTAAATGTGTGCTTATGTGCTTTAATGGAACAGGGCTTGACTGAGGGCTGCAGGTAGGGGCTTAAGTTCTCATATTTTGTGCAAGAAATCAGCTGTAATTGATTAGTGTACTTTGTGCACAGCATGGTGCAACATTTAGCTGTCTGTTAAACTTTTGCAAGCTACAGATAGTTTGAAGTTGCACTTGGTAGATTCAGTGTCTTTTTAGCAGGATAGTAACAGAAGGAGAGTAACATCTGGAGAAATTGTCCAGTATGGGTATGATAGATAGATCTGAAGCATGACCATGCTTCCTCCAAATATATTGTCAGATAGTATTCATGAAAGTTCAGCTTCTATTCATTTTCTCAGAGTTATTCTATCTTTGGCATGTCAGCATCCATTCCAGAGAAGAATTGTTCAATAGCAAACAAAGTTTCAGGAGACAGACTTGTATTTCCTGGTTTTCTGTCAAATGGATTTCTCTGCATTTAATCAGATAAATCATAATGCAGCTTCTTAACCATTCTAGAACATGCCTTTTTTCTTTGAAATATTAGTTGGGTTCTCACTGATATTGCCTTAGGGGAAAGCCTTTAGGATGACATTTTAATGTTGTATTTTTCTGTCAGAGAGAAGGAAAGGGGAAGTCTGCGAAATCTATTAATTTGTTTTCCCATTTAAACAAAACCACTTTTTCTTTAGTATAATCAACGAAGTAAGTAATCTATGTGGTAAATAAATGAATAGGAAGCTGTACTTTTAGTGAAAATTTTTAGTATGTGGCTAAAATATATATAGTAGGTATATTGATAATTTACAAAGTGTTCACCTTATGAAATCTAAAGTGGAGATTGCGGCAAATGACCATGGTACATACTGATTCATTCCAAAGAAACAAAGCAAAAAAGAACTTTCTGGAAGTATTTTTATTATTCCTAGAAATAACCCATCTCTGGTGGCGTCGTCTTAGCAGTTTGCAGAGGGGACAGGGAAATGAGCTCAGTCTTCCTCACAATTTGGTAGTAAAGTTTTAATAACAAACTATTAGAAACCGTATTTTGTACGTCATTGTAACTGATAGTGTAGACACAACAGATTGTTTTCAGAGCCATTGTGGAAAGGGGTCTTTTTAGTTGATGGAGTGTTCAATTTCCAAGTGCAGAGACGGTTAAGAACAAAATATCATGCTTCACCATAACCTTTTTGTTGGAGATGCAGGTAGAGATGACTACTGTGGAACTTTTCTCTTTCAGAAAAAAATAAATCAGCCATTATTTTGGTGGTGGGATTTGTTTTCTGAAGAAAGCGCAGGCTAGGTGCAATATAGCATTTTTAAAAGTAGTTCTACACTTTACTCAGTTGTCTGACAACAGCACTGTGAGGTCATCAATTGATTTGCCTAAGGGCATACAGTGGCTCACCAGAGATTAGAACCAGGATTCTCCCAATTTTCATTTTTAGAGGCAACATGGATGACTGTCCATTAGAATAATTTTGATTAATATTGTATTTCCAGTGCAACATAATAACTCAATTTAATTTTATATTAGTTCCTGTTAGTTCTGGAAAACAGCCCATGCACACACGTGCAAACAGTGTCCTTGTTATGCATTTGACCAAATTTTACAGGCTATTTGTACAGGTATGATTTAGTCAAAGCACATTTTTTAGTGTTAAAATTCCTCAATATCTATCAGCAGCAGCAATTTCTATTTGTTTCAGAATTTTATATAATAGCTTTTAAAAAGGTTATTTTTATATTACATATTTGTTCTCTAATTTTAATTCATGTTTTATTCCCTCTAAGCTTAATTTCATACGGACATTCAACTGTTGATTGTCTAGTGCCAATGAAGAACAATTCTTCTGTAAAAATGACTTGAATATTACTTGTTGACAAAAATAATATGTAAGTCAGAGCATTTGAGACCAGAAGAGACCATCTAGTCTGATGTCATGTATATATCATCCTGGCTTAACCAGGAGATCTTTAGTGATCTCAAAGTCAAAAGGGGAGTCCTACAAAAAGTGGAAACTAAGTCAAATTACAAAGTAATTGGTAAGGGATAAATAAATAACACAAGTATGCAGGGACAAAATTAAAAAAGTCAAGTCATAAACAAAATTAAACTAGCTAGGCTTATGAAGGATAACAAGAAATCTTTCTATGAATATGAAAGAAGCAAAATGAAAACAAAAAACAGGGTAAGCCTGTTGCTCAATGAGGGTGGGAAGTGGTAACAGAAAATGTGGAAATGGCAGAAGTGCTAAATAACTCTTTTGTTTCAGCTTTCATCACAAATTTCAGTAGCAATTGAACATCTCATTTAATGAATGCCAGTGAAAATGAGGGTAAGGATATAAGGCTAAAAGAGGGGAAGAACAAGTTAAGAATTACATAGACAAGTTAGATGTCTTCTACTCACCAGGGCCTGGTGAAAAGTATGCTAGAATACTCAAGGAGCTGACTAAGGAGATATCTGAGCCATTAACGATTACCTTAAAAAAGTCATGGAAGACCAGGGAGATTCTAGAGGACTGAAAAAGGGAGAATACAGTGCCAATCTATAAAAAGGGGAATAAGGACAACCTGGGGAATTACAGACCAGTTATGCTTGCTCTCTATAAATACATCAGAGGGATAAATACCCGGGAGGGAGGGAAGTTATTTAAATTCAGCACCAATGTGGATATGAGAACAAATCGATATAAATTGGCCATCAGGAGGTTTAGACTTGAAATTAGATGCAGGTTTCTAATCATCAGAGGAGTGAAGATCTAGGGCAGCCTTCTAAGGAAAGCAGTGGGAGCAAGAAACCTGCTTCAAGACTGAGCATGATAATTTTATGGAGGGTATGGTATGATGGGGTAACCTAAATTGGCAATTGACTGATCATTGACTACCAGTGTTTTTTTTCTTAAAAAAAAAAAAGGTGCTGGTATGTTGATGTGTGTATGTGAGGACCCTCTGCCACTGCCACTGCCACCACCCCCTGCCCTCCTGGGGCCTCTCCAGCCCCCCCCCCCTTTTCCCCCTGCCAGCTCCCTGAGCCACTTTCCCCCACTGCTCTTGGCCTCCCGTGGCCCCCTCCCCACCTGCCGGTTCCCTGGCCCCCTCCCCACTCCTCTCGGGCTTCCCCCCAGCCCCTTCCCTGCTCCTCTCGGCCCGCCCATCCCCTTCCCCACTCCTCTCACCCCCCTGGCCCTTTCCCCACTCCTCTCCCTCCCCGCTCTCTTGACCCCCCAGTGCCCTCCCCACTCCTCTCAGCCCTCTCGGCCCCTTCCCTGCTCCTCTTGGCTCCCCTCAGCCCCCTCCCCATTCCTCTCAGCCCCCTGCCCCTTTCCCGCTCCTCTCGGTCCCTTCCTGTCCCCTTCCGCACTCCTCTTGGCCCCTTTGTGGCCCCTCCCCACTCCTCTCAGCTCCCCCGCCCCTTCCCTGCTCCTCTCAGCCCTGCCCCCCCGCTCCTCTCCCCCCTCTGCCCCTTCCCAGCTCCTCTTGGCTCCCCCAGCCCCTTCCCCGCCCACCGATTCCCTGACCCTCTGGGACCCCTTCCCACTCCTCTTGCCCTCTCCCACTCCCTCTCCCTTACCTGGCTGGAGCTGCAGGGGCAGCCAGAGTTGCTCCCCAGCCAGGCTGCTCGTGCCCTGAGCCATAGTGGGAGATTTGAAAAAGCTGCAGCCTGGCCACAGCTCCCAGGCATCTGTGGGCCAGATTCCAGCCCCTAGTGGGCTGGATTTTGGCCCGCAGCCCCGCTCCTGGCCCCTGCCAGCCCTGCTGCCCAGCTGGGGGCCAGGATCAGCAGGCAAAAGGAGACCCGCTCCTTTCCCGTGCTGACCCCGGCCCCCAGCTGAGCAAGGAAAAAATAGGTGCCGAGGAAAAATAGGTGCCGATACGCGGCACCGGTTTATACCGGCTCAAAAAAAGCCCTCTTGACTGCTAGCAGTAAATATGTCCAATGGCCCATGATGGGATGTTAAAAAGGTTGGGTTCTGAGTTACTACAGAGAATTCCTTCCAGATGTCTGACTAGTGAGTCGTGTCCACATGCTTGGGTTTAGCTGATTGCCATATTTGGGGTCAGGATGGAATTTTCCTCTTCATCAGATTGGCAGAGGCCTTGGGGTTTTTTTCAGTTTTTTTGTTTGCTTATTTATTTGTTTGCTTTTTTGCCTTCTTGTGCAAGCATGGGACACAGGTCTCTTGCTGGTGGAGTCTATGTACCTTGAAAGTTTTAATTATTATTTGACGACTTGAGTAACTCAGTCTTAGGTTAGGAGTCTATTATAGAAATGGGTGGGTGAAGTTCTGTGGCCTTTATTGTACAGGAGTTCAGACTAGATGATGATATTTGTCCCTTTTGACCTTAACTTCAGTACCCAGAAAGATAATAAAGCAAATAATTAAGCAGTTTCCAAACACCTAGAATATAATAAGGTGATGAGTCACAGACAGCATGATTTTGTCAAGAACAAATCATGTCAAAGCAACCTAATGGCACAAGCCTTGGGGATAGTGGAAGCAGTAGATGTGGAATATCTCAAGTTTAGTAAGGCTTTTTGAGTTTTGCATGGCCTTCTCGTAAACAAACTAGGGAAATACAACCTAAAAAGAACTGATCTTTACTCAGACAAAGCTCCCCCTAAATCTAGTCCTGAGTCTCATGGTGAACAATATGTATCTGGTCAGAGAGCCGCAACCCGTGCCAGGTGCTGAGGAGGTGTAATATCAGCTGAAACCTGAGTAGTAAGGCCTCATTTTGTTGAGGGTGTAGAGCTGATTTCTGGTGAGCTATCCCTGCCCCTTCCCTTGGAAGCAGGGTTCATGACTATATTTCCTAGCTTCCATACTGTATATGGCTTTGAGGCCTGGAGGAAAGGGGGGTTAGAGGGAGAAGGTGTGCTATCATGCTAATAGTGCCTCCCTTGACATTCCAGTGTGTGTGTGTGGGGGGGGTGTTCTTCCTGGCCAGCAGCCAGGGAAACATGAGAGACCATTAGCCTGCAATCCAGGTTGACAGCTCCCAAATAGTATCACTGAGCCAGGGCATTTTTAGAAGCCAAGCAAGTCAAAGTTACTTTGACAAGTTGGATGTCTTCAAGTCACCATGGCCTGATGATATGCACCCTAGCATAATCAAGGTGCTGACTTGGAAGATATCTGAGCCATTGGCTATTTTCTTTGAAAAATCATGGAAGACTGGAGAGGACCCAAAGGACTGGAAAAGAGCAAATATAGTGCCCAACTATAAAAAGGGAAATAAGGACAATCCAGGGAATTACAGACTAGTCAGTTTAACCTCTGAACTTGGAAAAATAATGGAGCAAATAGTAAGGAATCAATTAGCAAACATCTAGAGGAGAATGTGTTAAGTGATAGTTAGCATGGAATTGTCAAGAACAAATTTTGTCAAACCAACCTGATAATTTGTAAGGGTGCGCCTACACTTACAAATTAAGTCGATTTAAGTTTGCTCAAGTCAACTTAATTTAATCTGCGTCTACACTACATTTTCCTTAAGTCAACTTAAGCAGCTGCTTAAGTCGACTTAAGGAAAATTAAAGTCGACTTTACTAAACCTAGTTTTAAGTCAACTTTACTGGCTAAGTCGACTTTAGAAAGTCAACTTAGTCAATGTGGACGCAGAGTAGCCCTAAGTCGACTTTAAGTCGACTTAGGGGACTTCAGGACTTCCCCACTGCCCTCCCTGCCAGGGTGGCTGGCACAGCCACAGCCTGGAGTGCCCCCCCCCCACAGGGCAGGACAGAGCCCTGCCTACCCTGCTCCTATGCCCTGCTAGGGTCCCTGTCCCCCTCAGCCCGCATTGTACCAAGGTGCAATGGGGCAAAGACTGAGCCACCTGGCACTTGGCAAGAGGTGACCGCCCCCGCTACCGTGGACCCGTCCCAGGTCCACCTAGCCCCTACAAGTTGACCTAGGCGTCCAGTGTGGACACTCTAAGTCAATTTGGCAGGGTCCCCTTTAAGTCGACTTAATTTTTGAGTGGGGACATGCTAAGTCGACTTAGCTAAGTCGACTTAAATTAACAAGTGTAGCCATAGGCTAAGAGAGTAAGAAGCCTTGTGGATAGGGGAAGCAGTAAATGTGGTATATCTAGACTTTAGTAAGGCTTTTGATAGGGTCTCACATCACCTTCTCATTAACAAACTAGGGAAGTGCAACCTGGAAGAGCATAACGAGAGGAGTACTGTAGGGATCAGTTCTGGGTCCAGTTCTATTCAATATTTTCATAAATGATTTAGATGATGGCATAGAGACTACACCATTCTGGGATGTAGTAACAGGAGTACTGTAAGTAAGACACGAGAAGTAATTCTTCCACTCCACTCCACCCTGATTAGGCCTCAACTGGAGTAGTGTGTCCAGTTCTGGGCACCTCCTTTCAGGAAAGATGTAGACAAATTGTAGAAAGTCCAGAGAAGAGCAACACAAATGATTAGAGGTTTGGAATACTTGACTTATGAGGGAAGATTGAAAGAACTGGGTTTGTATGGTCTGGAAAAGAGGAGACTGAGAGGGGACATAACGGTTTTCAAGTACCTAAAAGGTTGTCACGAGGAGGAGGGAGAAGAATTGTTCTCCTTAACTGCTGATGATAGGACAAGAAACAATGGTCTTAAATCACGATGATGGAGGTTTAGGTTGGATATTAGGAAAAAATTTCTAACTGCTAGGGTGACTAACCACTGGAATAAGTTGCCTGGGCAGGTTGTGGCATTTCCATCACTGGAAGTTTTTAAGAGCAGTTTAGACAAGCACCTGTCAGGGATGGTTTAAGAGGGTACTTGGTCCTGCCATGAATGCAGGAATGGGACTTGATGACTTCTCATGGTCCCTTCCAGTTTCTATGGGTGCGTCTACACTTACAAATTAAGTCGACTTAAAGAGGCTTAAGTTGACTTAATTTACTCCGCGTCTACACTGGCCTTTCCTTAATTCGACTTAAGCTGCTTCTTAAGTCGAATTAAGGAAAAGTTAGTTCGAATTAATAAAACTTCATTTTAATTTGAACTAGTGCTTAAGTCGACTTTATTAAGTCGAATTAAGCCATTGGAGACTTAAGTCGACTTAATAACGTTGAAAAGGGGCCACGTTTACATTTGAAAAGTTGTCGACTTTGGTTAAGTCGACTTAATAAGGTCCACTTTAAGTCAACTTAAAGTCGACCTTATTAAGTCGACTTCATAAAGTCGACCTAACTTTTCAATTGTAGATGTAGCCTATGATTCTATGAAAGCACAGAAATTTGTCACTTCCCCTGTTCTTCAGATGTTAGGTTGGCAGGCAGTCATCATGATATATCCCCAGCCTTGTATTGCAAGCTATTCTTTAAGGATCCCTGTAGCTCCGAAGCTGTGAAAGTCTGCATGATCCCTGAAGGGTGAAGGCATACAGAGAGGTCAGAATCTGCAGAAGGGCAATTGAGGGGAGAGGCAACTTATTTGTGTCAGCTCTACTCTTTCTTTAGCTGCTTCATTGAACAAATCTAATCTCGGCTTTCTGTGCCAGCCTGTCCATTCACAAGTGTGGTCATGTCAGCAGTCCGTTCCCCTTCATCAGAATAAGAGACAATTAACTTAAATGAAAGCTTTTCCTGAGTGAAGGCTCAGTAGGGCCTCCAATGTGTCTGTGTATATTATAGAGAGCATATGCTGATTCAATCACTATGCATTTTTATTTACCAGTTACAATACAGGCCTACATTAGAAATAGCGCTGGAAAAGAAAATCAGAGCGATCTGTGGTGTGCAGCAGTGACATCTTTGACAATTTGACAGCAGCCACCATCCAACCTGTCAGTCAGACTTGTAAACTAAGGGTCATTTAACTATTCCTTTTCCCTCACCTATACATTCAGGTTGTGCCTGCATATTGCCATTTTGTCCTGTGTAGCATTTCTAATATCGGACCTTTTCCAGCTAAAACTCAGTCCAAACCTTTACCATATCTTGTCTTGATTAGTACAATTTCCTCCTGTTTTGTAGCCTTCATGAGGCTCATATAGTTACCACTCCATAACACCCTTCCCCCATGCCAGTCCATTCAAAATGCTGACACTAAGATCATGCTAATTGTCCCTTCCTCAGTTCTGACTATATCACTCCTGACTTTGAATCCCTCCACTTTGCTCCCCTTTTTCCACCACATCAAGTTCAAACTTCTTTTCCTTACCTCCAGGGCCCTTCACAAGTTTCCCTTCTTTTCTGTCAGCTCTTGTCTCTTACCAAGATGCTTCACTTAATTAATGATACTGGCCTTGTCTATTTCTCCTCCAGCCATCTTCACCCCTTCTTCCAAGATGCCCCCTGTGCATGGATTAGTATCCATTCACAAGGGCCTGCTTGGCCACCACCCTCTCCTCCTTCAAATTCATGCTCAAGTCTTTCTTCAAGGACACGTACATATAGTTTGCCAGCACATTAAAGGTAATTTGTGAAAAGAGTCCCAGGGGTGTATTAAATTGAAATGATTTCATTTTTTAATAGTCATAAAACATACATAATGTATATTAAATATATATTTTGATCCTTTCCCCTTGTCCTCATTGCTTCTTGCGCTAGATCAGGAGCATTTTTTGCAAAGAACTGTGTTGTCCTATGTGCTATTATGCATAAGGTGCCTATGTGGATTGAGGCCTTTGATCATTACTCTGATAGAAATGATACTGAGGATGAGGTGTCCACATGACAGACTCTAAAAAGACTGAAATTCTCATTGGTTGGAAGAGAGTGGACCCAATGCTTTATTACAAGGGTGGTGATTTAAAGAGGAATAAAATTAGGGCTCCAATAGGGTTTCCCACTATATTTGAAAAATGAAGTTGTTGTTATTATGTATTTATTAAGTTGATTTTGAATTGACTTACTACTTATAACAATATAACATTAAATAAATCTCATTTTAATTTTTTTAGATGAGAGAGAAGAAGGAGTAAAATGAGTAGTGGACTGACATTAAAAGGAAATAACATAGACAAACTGAACTTTAATGAAAAAGATGTGTTAGAAACTTTCTACATCGTTTGCTAGATTCTCTTTCTTTGCTGAAGTTCACAGGCTTTTTTTTTTCATTGAACCTCACATATAAAGAAACTGAAATTAATAGTTAGCAAAACCATTGTGCAGTGTAATAATTTCTTGATGTTTATTGCTATATATGGAGGCTGTGCAGAAGATTGGTTTATTTAGCATTTGATTTATATAATATTTTGATTTTGTGCTTACTGTATTTCATGCTTGTTAATCCAACATGTAACTAGCTACTTGCTACACAGTGAATATAGCTGTGTTCCTCAAATACTTGAAACCTGAGTTCTCCGAAAACCATCTTCATTTATATTATTTTCCTACCCCTGAGTCAGTTCTACTCCCCCACCTTACACTCAAACTTTAGGAAACTGTAGGGTAGTTCTTCAAAAGGCAAAAGTTCTCTCCTTTCTCACATGCTGTGATGAGCAATGAAGCAGTTAACAATGGTGATGTTTAAAGTATCATCATTGACATCTGAGAAATTGTGTACATGTAAAGGTCTGGGGAAAGTACTATGCTAATGCTAGGTATAAAATTTGTTTTCCTTTCCTTGCTTTCAGGTTACATCTCTGCTAGGGTACATAAAATAGTTTAGACTTTTCAGGACCTTTGTATGTCTATATTATACAGAGTTAAATCTCTTAGAGAACAGAAGTGAAATAAAATTCTAAAGTAAAGATATTTGCTAAATCTCTGTGGGTATATCTACACTGGAGGCTCTGTTAAGTCGACTTACCAAGGTCGACTTTAAGTCGACTTAAAGTCGACGTTGTTAAGTCAACGTAGAGAGTGCATGTTGAAAACTCCTATAGACTGCCTGCATCCACACTGGCTGATGGAGGAGTGGTGCATTGTGGGTACCTGGGAGGGGGCCTGGAGGCCAATTAGGTCGACTTGAGGGCTTTCCCCATCTACACTGGCTTAAGTCGACTTAATAAGGTCAACTTAAGCGTTAAGTTGAGTGTAAGAAGTGGTGTTATTAAGTCGACTTAAGGAAGTGCTTAAGTTGACTTAATAAAAGATCAGTGTGGACACAGAAGTCTGTAGGTCAACTTAACCTTCCTTAAGTCGACTTAAGGCTCCAGTGTAGATGTACCCTGTGTGTGTATATAAAACTGGTGGGCTGTTATGCATATACACATGTGTGCCTATGTGTCCGCATGTGTGTATACATACAAAACCATTAATTTAGAAACCATGAAATAATTGACTATTGCCAATAACATTTCAGGGGGTTCTCCCCAAGTTTAAGTACCTGTTACTCCCACAAAGTCGACTAAAAAATGAAGTGTGAACTTGTACATACATATACTCATCTAGGGTCCTTCTCTGGGGATTTACCTTTTTCATTCTCTATGGAATAGTCGAGTATTGTCCCTGTGAGTGCTCCACTCTGGGCTTTAGCACGTCCCCACGTTACAGCTCAGAGATTTCAAAAGCAGTGCTTGTTAGGACCGTGCGCGCAACTCAACAGTCTCGCGCTGGCTGTTTGGCGCCTTTGCCGCACTCATGGCTAACTGCCCTCAGTTACTTCTAACCATCTGTGGTTATAGACAGAGCTTCCGCTCTCTCTGTGCTCGGCTCTTCAAAACAACTGTATTACTTCCCAACCTCTACTTTCTTCAGTTACTTTACTACTTTAGTTTTACTTTAATTCCCTACGCCCCTCCCCCTCTCCACATTTCTTCCTTATCCTTCCCTTATAAAATGACTTCCTCCCCCGGCTTCAAAAGATGTGAGTCGTGCAGAGACGTGATGCCTGCCTCTGACGGGCACGAAGTCTGCATAAAAGTGCCTAGGCGAGGGACACGTATCCCAGAAGTGTCTTCACTGTAAAATTTGAGTGCAAGGGCAAGATGCAATAGAGATCTGCGTCTTAAACTAATCTTAATGGAGAAATCTCTTCGCCCAGCCTCTGACCCGGGTCAACAAACAATGACCAATTCTCAATCTCAAAAGAGGCACTTAACACCTCCTCACACAACTGGGAAGAAGAGAAAAACGCTCTCCTCTTTTCCCAGAACTGTCCGTACCAAAGAGGCATTCGGCTCCTTAGGTATGATGACTAAGAAGGACCACAAGCAGTCTTCCACGGCACTGCCACAGCACAGACATAAGTCCAGCTATCATAGGTCTTTGTCCAGCAAATCTAAAACAACTCATGTGGCTCCGATACCAATATTGGCACCGTCAACACTCTCGGAACTGATGGAACTGACCACAGTGGTGCCACTCATACAACATACTGATATCACGGCACCACCCACCACCAAAACGACAACAGTGGAACTGAGAACCACGTCAGCACCGACACAGGCACAGACAGAAATAACACCAACAGAACAAATACTGCCATCGGCACTGGCACAACTCTCGACTGAAAAGGCACTGAGAAAACAAAGTCATAAAAAGAAACATCACGGCACCAATGAAGAACCTGAGGGACCTTCTCCTCCACGGTCTCCCTTTTATGCTTCTGAATCCTCACCAGGCTCGGCATCACCACAGGATTCTCCTTTGCCCATACCTTTCTCTGATGAGGATGAAGACGATGAGAAATGGAATATGGCAGCCGTCTCACCCCAAACATCTTCTACATGCAGCATGGGGCATAGATCACGCTCATACCCCGACGTACCTCCATATCCATGGTACAGCCCACAGTGGTATGGTCCACCTCCAGACTACCTCCATCGATGGCAAAGATGGGAGCCATACTCCCCCTACTCTATGTCACACAAAAAAACAATCTACGTCTAGGGCACACTCTTCCCATCCCAAAACCCATACCAACCAGAAAGAGACTACAGATGCAACTAGCAATAGAGAGAAGGAACCTCCAAACTCCCCTTCTCCCCCACATCACTCCTCCTCATCTCCAGATGAAGCTATTATACCATCTCCACCCACATCTGCGGATGACTTCAGGCAGTCCCAGCAATAGTTTAAGAGGGTTGTGGACTACCTAGAGATCCCATTGCGGGAGGTAGGTGAGTCGCAACATAAATTACTGTGCATATCATGAACATCTTCATCTGCAAAGATAGTGGTTCCTATGAATGAAGCCCTACTTGAGCCTGCTGACACCATATGGCAGACCCCTGCAACCATACCACCGACATGCAGGAGAGCAGACAAATGGTACTTCATATCTGCAAAGGATTCAGAATACCTATTCTCTCATCCTCCCCCCAACTCACTGGTTGTGGAGGCAGCAAACCATAGAAACAGACCGTTGGGTCACCCCCGCATGACAAGGAGGATAAAAAAAATGGACCTCCTGGGGAGGAAGGTGTACACATCCTCCACCTTACAATTAAGAATTGCTAATTACTCTGCCCTATTGGCAAATTATGACCATGACAACTACCTGAAGTTTGCAGATTTTTTTAAAAACATACTGGATGATAAGAAACCACAGTTTTTGGCAATAGTCCACGAGGGTCAATTGATTTCGAGGACCACATTGCAAGCGGCACTAGATGTGTCTGGCACTGCCGCATGATCAATTGCGACTGGAGTAGTGATGAGATGCTCATCTTGGCTTCACTCAGACAAGCAGACTTGTCAAAACAGTTATGATCAGCCATTGAAGACCTGCCATTTGAAAAGAAGAAGTTATTCTCCGAGAAAACAGATAAATTGATGCACACATCAAAAGACTCTAGAGTGACATTATGCTCCTTTGGCTTATATATACGTGCCACCAGGAGACGACAGTACAGGTACCAGCAATACAATTCACTATACCAATTCCAACAGCCCTATTGCCAGAATAACAGATGCCAAGACCAATCCCAGGGCAGACAATGCAATCAATGCTGTGGGCTACTGAATAATCAACCATCAAACACTCAGCCACCATCATCAAAGCCTCAATTTTGAGAATTTGATCAAGGGTCCACAACACCACCCAGAAAATCCAGAGCACCCAGTACCACTCATTTATCAAGATAGATTACGTCCTTTTTACAACCAATGGACAATTATAAGATCAGACAAATGGATCTTAGAGATCATAAAGAATGGTTATACCATCCCTTTGACAGCAAAGCCTATTTTCCACTACCCTTTCCCATCTGCCTCAGGGTCACCATTCACAAACAGCTCCTACATCAAGAAGTACAACATTTACTACATGTAGGTGCCGTAGAATGAATACCTGACAGGTACAATGGAAGAGACTTTTACTCTCCTTACTTCCTCATACAGAAGAAGTCAGGCGGATGGAGACCAATCCTGGATCTCAGAAAGTTCAACAAATTCATAAAACCACAATGTTTCAAAATGGTAACACTTTCAACAATCATCCCAGTTCTGGAAAGCAGCGATTGGTACATGGCCCTCAACCTACAGGATGACTGTTTTCATATATCAATTCATCCGGCCCACAGAAAATTTCTCCATTTCACTGTGGGTATAGACCATTACCAATACACTGTACTCCCTTCTGGTCTACAGCCCCGGGAGTATTTTTGAAAGTGCCAGCCGTAGTGGTGGCACATCTATGCAAACAATACATTACTATTTTCCTATATTTGGACGACTGCCTCATAAAGTCAAAAAACAAAATACAAGCACAAAACCACTTATTGCAAACTCTGACATTATTCTGCAGGCTCAGACTCCCCATAAATACAAACAAATTGACTCTAATACCCACTCAAACCTTAAAATTCATTGGAGAAAAGCTAGACTCTCAAAATGCGAGAGCCTATCTACTTCACAACAGATTCAACACAATGACGCAAATTGTGCAGATACTACGCATGACCCCAGTGACCACTGTGATCATGTGTCTAAAACTATTAGGACACATGGCATCAACCACCTTTGTAGTGAAACATGTGAGGCTGAATATGAGACAACTACAACTTTGGCTCTCAAGAGTCTACAAACCCAACAAACTTTCAGTTCAAAAAATTCTAACCATACCAAACAATATAAAGGACTCCCTGATGTGGTGGACACTCCCACAGAATGTGCTATCAGGAATGCCGTTTCATATGGACGCTCCCTCCATCATGATGACAACAGACGCATCTCTTACAGGTTGGGGAGTCCATATACAAAGTCATACCTCTTAAGGACGATTGTCCATGCAGGAATCAACTCTTCACATAAACATTCTAGAACTGCGGGCAGTCCACAATGCATGTGATCATTTTCATGAACACATTATACATAAACACCTATAAATCATGATGGACAATACAGCAAGCATGTTCTGTATCAATTGCCAAGGCAGTGCCAGATCTCAATCCCTCTGCATCGAGGCAATGAGGTTATTGCACTGGTGCATACAACAGAATGTCATGATTTCCGCAGCCTACCTTCCAAGAATTCAAAACACTATAGCTGACCGACTCAGCAGATCATTAACGCAAGACCACAAATGGGAAATCCACCCCAAGATATTGAAGCAAATTTTCCATACATGGGGTTACCCAAAAATAGACTTATTCGCCACCCACAAAAATTGCAAATGTCCATTATTCTGCTCAAGAGCCGGCCTATTGAGGGGCTCCTTAGGCGACGCCTTTATGCAATCCTGGGACCGCAACCTTCTTTATGCCTTCCCCCCAATTCCACTAATATTCAGAACCTTAATAAAAATATGACAAGAAGCCTCAAGAGTAATCATGATAATGCCTTCGTGGTCTCGACAATGATCCTTACCTTAATTTCGCAAATGGCCATCAAGGAACCAATCGCCCTTTCGATGATACACAACCTACTATTTCAGAACGGAGGATGCACAACCCACCTGAACCTTCAGGCCTTAAACCTGAAAGCCTGGCTCGTCCATGGTTCCGCAATCAAGAATAAGAATGTTCTGAATTGGTTAAACACATTCTTCTAAATGGCAGAAAACCATCCACAAAAAAAAAATTATCTGTAAAAATGGAACAGATTCTCCAGCTGGTGTAATATCAGACAAATTGTGCCCACATCTGCACCTATAACAGACTTGCTTGAATATCTTCTACAACTAAAGATTTCAGGAATATCGACCAGCTCTCTACGAGTACATCTTGCTTCCATCTCTGTATTCCACAATGGCCTCTAAGATGCTTTGGTGTTTACGCTATCCATAGTAAAATGATTCTTGGCAGGAATACAGAACCTATATCCCGACGTTTGAACACCTACCCCGGCTTGGGACCTTAACTTAGTCCTACGAACATTAATGAGACCACCTTTTGAACCCATGGCAACATGCCCACTGACTTATCTGTCTAGGAAAGTTTCATTCTTAATCGCAATCACGAAATTGGAGCCCTCATGGCTTATCCTCCGTTCACAGTTTTCCGTAAAGACAAGGTTACCTTAATTCCACACCCTAAATTCATTCAAAAAAACTTATACCTTCCATATTAACCAATTGATAAACTTACCTGTTTTTTATCCAAAACCTCACAACAATCTACAGCACGCTCTCCTCCACAATCTGGATGTCTGTCATGCACTAGCTTTCTACCTGGAAAGAACAAAGCAGTTTAGATCGACTGATAAACTATTTGTTTCAATAGCAGACAGATCTAAAGGAAAAGCTATTTCCACTCAAAGACTATCCAAGTTAATATCAGACTGCATCTATGAAAGCTACAAACTTGCACACATTACTCCTCCAGTTCGCATCAGAGCACATTCCACAAGAGCAGTTGCCCCCACCACTGCTTTCCTCCACAATGTACCTATCCATGAGATCTGTAAAGTTGCAACTTGGTCCTCGTACCAGATATTTATAAGATACTATGCACTACACCAGATAACTAGATCAGATGTGGCAGTAAGGCGATCAGTGCTTTCCATAGTAGAAATCTCAAACTCTGAAATCCCACATACCATATAGGTCACTGCTGTGAAATCGCCCAGAGTGGAGCTTCCACAGGGGTGCTACTCGAAGGAGAAAGGAAGGTTACTCACCTTGTGCAGTAACTGGAGTTCTTTGAGATGTGTGTCCCTGTGGGTGCTCCACTACCCGCCCTCCTCCCCTCTCTACTTTGGAGTTGAATCATGGCTCCTGGTTAGATAAGGAACTGAGGGTGGTTAGCCGCACCTGAGGCAAAGGCGCCAAACAGCTGGTGCGAGACTGCCAAGTCACATGTGCGGTCCTAACGCTTTTGAAATCTCTGAACTGTAATGTGGGGACACGCTAAAGCCCAATGTGGAGCACCCACATGGACACACATCTCAAAGAACTCCAGTTACTGCACAAGGTGATTAACCTTCCTTTCTTGTCTTCTCCAGTTGGATGAAGGAGCCTGCATGCTAAGTCCAACAAAACTGGTAACGTCCCTGGAGAACAACTGAGGAGACTTTCTATAAGTCCTAGCCATCCTCTGTGCAATCTCTCCCAACTCACCACAGTTTGGAGAATGCTAGAGTATTGAATGCTATGAAAAAGCACAGATTGTGATATGTATTGTAAGTGGGAACATTTTGCAATCCTGGACACTTTTACTGCTGATCTATTTTTTTGGTCAAAATGCTGAATGAGATTACTGTGGAACTTAATTTCTTAACGTATGACATGTTGCCATTACCTTCCAGATGCTGCAAAATTCTGCCTCTCTTCATCCACCCATATCACTCTTCAGAGTCGTCTTCACTGCACCAGGGATGCCATGCCGTGCTCCACATTCCATTTATCCACTTCTCCAAGCCTTTCTCTCCACTGCCTGCTATGCAGGGAATGTGATTCCTAAGCTGGCTGGCAAGCCTACTATCATAAGTAGGGTGCGTCTACACTTGTAAATTAAGTCGACTTAAGTTTGCTTAAGTCGACTTAATTTACTCTGCGTCTACACTACACTTGCCTTAAGTCGAGTTAAGCAGCTGCTTAAGTCGACTTAAGGAAAAATTAAGTCGCCTTTGTTAAACCTACTTTTAAGTCGACTTTCTGCTTAAGTCGACTTTCTAAAGTCGACTTAAGCCAGTGTGGACGCAGAGTAGCCCGAAGTCGACTCTATGTTGACTTAGGGCTCTCCAGGACTTCCCCAGTGCCCGCCCTGCCCACCCTGCTCCTATGCCCTGCCAGGGTCCCTGTCCCCCTTTGCCCCATTGTACCCTGGTACAATGGGGCAAAGGCTGAGCCCCCTGGCACTTGGCAAGGGGTGCCCCCCCTGCCACCGTGGACCAGTCCCAGGTCCACCTAGCCCCTAGAAGTCGACCTAGGCGTCCAGTGTGGATGCTCTAGGTCGACTTTGTAGGGTACCCCCTAAATTGACTTAAAATTTAGGTGTGGACATGCTAAGTCAACTTAAATTAACAAGTGTAGACATAGCCGTAGTGTCAGAGCTCACCTGAAAACCCATCTTTGTTTTGATTCCTACATGAAGATATGACACTAGTTGTAGGATAACATGATTGTTCATGACATGTTATGATAAAAATATATATACATATATGCACACAAACACAGACTCTTGCTCTGATTCTTCACTGTGCCACAGCAGTTTGACACCATTGTAACTCCACAGAAATCCATGGAGTTATTTACTGGCAGAAAACTGTTGCAACAGAGTAGAGAATCAGTTTCTATGTAGCTTGTGTGTGCGTATGTGTGTGTGTGTGTGTCCAAACAATACTGTGAGAGTGTGTTATGGAGATGCTGATTGTGAACTGAATTCCATTTTGTATCTAAAACAGTTCTGTTTCATGCTTTGTTTTGTATAAAAAATGTGAACTGGATGTTCTCCACAAACTTCCAGCACTTCCCCCTTGATTACAGAACTGATTTTCTGAAAAATTGAATTAAATCCATTAATTAGTTTATGAATTAAAATTAATTAAAATCTGGGTCATTTAAGAAGTTAAAAGAATTAAATTAACAACCTTAACTCTGCCTTGCAGTCATGCTATGTAGAGAAAAATTATCAAAAAATCTCTACAGTGATTTTAAAAATCAGGTTTATCTAACCAGCGATCACAGACTCTAAGAGATCATGAGTTATTTAATGATGTCAGTACAAGGCAGAGTAAGGTTGCTTGAGTAACTTAACTATGCATTTCTTACTTTAATATATATAGATTCATTTTAAGTGTAACCCTAATTCTGAATTTTCTGGGTTTATAATGCTTAGGTTTGAAATGAATATAATATTCACGTACTATTTTTTTATTTTATTTGGAAGTTAATGATACATGCTTTCAACCGTAACTCCACCTCTCTCTCTTTCTTTCTCTCTCTATATATACTGGTGACATATATGGCCAGAATCTCAGCTGGCATAATTTGGCATAGCTCTGTTGACTGCAGGGGAGTTGATGGAGCTATGGTGATTTACTCTAGCTGAAAATCTGGCCCATTACATCAAACCATTCTGCCATTAAAACTTCTGTTATCAGGGTGTGGCTTATCACACCCTCATAAAGACACAAAAGACATCTAGTCCAACTGCCTCCTAAGGGCCCTTCCAAGCTTAATTTTTTATCATTTTGAAGGAGACGGCCCACTGTCATACAAGATGAATACTAAAACTTAGTACGAAAAAGACAGTTTCCAGCTACTTCCATTGGTATCACATAAAGGCCAACAAACAACAGCTAAATGTCTTACTCAATAGACACAGGCTGGACTATGACCCAAAACCTCTGTATCTAGATGTCGCATTGGATGTATAACAGGGCTTCTTGCTTTTGTCTCTGCTCTGGTTCACAAACCACTTAGAGAACCTTGTGCGGGTTAAACACCTTACGCAGTTTATTTACACAGTGGCTTCCCTCATCTTCACATGATGATACACTCTGTCTCAGCAGTCCCAGGGGGCCCAGCTCCTGTAACAGGTAGGGAAGAGCAATCTCTGTCCTCTGACTGCTTTGGCCCTTTTCCACTGCTCTCCTGTGCATTTTTGTAGGCTCTGCCTAATGGCTTAATTAGCCTTCCAGCTCTGCCTCTCCCTCAGATTAGGCACAGCCTTCTTACTCAGTTGCATTCTGCCTGGGTTGGTTGGAGCTGCTGTGAACAGAGTGCTGACTCATGCTTTCTTCTGGTCTCCCACTCTGTTACAGGACCTTACCTTGACTTTCAAGGAACACCTTAAAAAGACCTTTTTTAAAATAAAGACAGGAAACACGCTCATCAACAAATTAGCTGAATCTACCTGGGGGAGCCAATGTGTTAAATACTGAGACATTCTGGGCTTGCCCTGTACTATTCTGTAGCATAATATTGCTCCTTGGTGAGGCTCAGCTGTTTTCAGACAGGATTAGTATGCAGTCAGCTGAGTGAAGCCATGTTTTTAATAACAGGTTCCATAAGATTGACCAAACTTGGCCTGGCTGTGGTCCTGTCCAACATCATCCCTCCTGACATCAGGCAACAAGCTGCATTATAAAATTCGCTACTGAAGGTGCAAGATGTGCCAGCTCTATTCTTTTTAAAAGATGTGTTTAATCCAACAAGTTACCAGTTTAGCTCAAGGCACCTGTTTGGATATCTCCCCCAAAGGACCATGATATCACTTCTAACTGGCATACTACTGGCGAAAACAAGCTTCAGTATAGTTAATGACTAGTTTATGAGAGATCCAATAGACCTGTTCCCTAGTTTTAACCTTCCACACTATCTTTGTGTAAAGATCAATCATTTCAAAGGTGGAGTGATCAGATGTGCTGCTAATGACTATAAGTAAGGTCTTCTTGACATCTCCCTTTGCTCTGTGGTCAGTTAGAAGATTTAGGTCCATACTCACAGGCTGAATCTATCAGCAAGGGCTCCCTGGTTTCCCATGGATTTACATAATGCCCTCCCTTCGTCTATTGAATGGTTAAGATACTTAGGCTAACACACTTGGTTTGACTGTCCATGTAGAAGCAATCACAATATATATAGTACCTTGTCCCCTTAGTTAATGGTTGTTCTTCCTTTTACCCTCCATCCATCTGTCTATCAGTGTTACCTTATTTAGAGTTTAATCTCTCAGGGGCAAGGTACTGTGTCTTAGTTTGTATTTGGAAAGTGCCTAGCAAGCAATCTGAGTAAAGAGGCATTCATTCAAACAAGATAAGTGTTTTCTTTGCTGATTTAACTTGCGTCAGGTTATATATTGTGTCAAGAGAATAGATAAATTTTTATGAATAGAAAGGATTTTTTTCCACTAGACCTGTTAAACCGATTAGTTTTACAGCTTGACAAGGAACCAACTCATCTACTGCCTGGAGTAATGCACTTAAATCATCAATAAATGACCATTTTGCCCTGCAAGAGAGTCGAGTTCATGACTATAGACTCCATATGTCATTCTTCAAATGGGCAAAGGTTGGCAGAGCTGCAAAAGTGGCATGCTGAGCTCTGAGTGTGATAAGGATGGAGTAAAGTGACTGTGAGGTCATTCAAAGGGTAGCGATGGCAACTTCCAGAAAGAGTCCTGTCCTGTCGCACTGATTAAAGCATCTGTGTCTGTCATTTTAGGGACTTGCAAGGAGATCTAGGCCTGGATTGGAAGAGTTCAGAGAAGACACTAAACCGTGTAGCTCCATTGCCAATTCATTGCTTACTGGAGTGAAGGGCAATGAAAATTATACCCACAGTAACGCTATGCTTTTGAGGTAACTAGAGGTTCAGGACATCTTTTTGCTCCTGTAGGTGGAGTTCATTGCACATATCAGTGGCTCCTTTCATCCCTCCATCCCCCTCTAATTCAGGGACTCCTTGCAAGCCCTCCCCTCATGCTAGGACTCTATGGGTGCGTCTACACTTGTAAATTGTCGACTTAAGCCTGCTTAAGTTGACTTAATTTACTCTGCGTCTACACTACAATTTCCTTAAGTCGACTTAAGCAGCAGCTTAAGTCGACTTAAGGAAATTTTAAGTCAACTTTATTAAACCTACTTTAAAGTCAACTTTACTGGCTAAGTTGACTTTATTAAGTCGATTTAGCCAGTGTAGATGCGGATTAGCCCTAAATCAACTTAAAGGGCCCCCAGGGCTCCCTCACTGAGTTCCCTGCCAGGGTGGCTGGCACAGCCAGAAACTGGCGTGCCCACCCACAGGGCAGGACACAGCCCTGCCCACCCCTCTCCTATGCCCTGCCACTGTCCCTGTCCTGCTCAGCCCCCATTGTACCCTGGTACAATGGGGCAAATGCTGAGCCCCCTGGCACTTTGAAAGGGCTGCCCGCCCTGCCACCATGGACCAGTCCCAGGTCCACCTAGCCCCTACAAGTCAATTTAGGCATCCAATGTAGATGCTCTAAGTCGATTTGGCAAAGTCCACTTTAAGGCAACCTAATTTTATAGTGTAGACATACTAAGTCGACTTATTTGGCCAAGTGTAGACATAGCCTGTGTGCCCACTAGTCTCCCTTTGCCTTGTGCCATGTCCCTCTCCCCCTGTGCCATTGGTCCCCATTCTCTTCCCCAATGCCAGGGATTCAGTCTGTCCCCTCATTTCTACCTTCCCCTCATGGCCCCATTCCCACTGCCCCATCATGCCAAGGTCTCTGTGTGTCCTCCATTTGCCCTTCCCCATAATCTTCATTCTCTCCTTCATGCCAGGGGCTCTGCTGTCCATGTCTCTCATTCCTCCTTTACTTCCATAACAGGGTATCCCATTTCCTACATGCTCCAGGGTTTCTTTGTATCCCCCTCATTCTCTTTTTTCCTCCATAGCCCCTCTTCCCACACTTATTTGTTGTATTTCAATCTGGGTAATAAATCATTCAGGGTGTCAGTATTTTAAAATTATTTTGGCAGGATCAGCAGAGCTGAGATGGGGGTATTTTTATGCCAGAAAGTGGATGGTAATAATCTGCAAATCTGAGTAATGATGGAACCTGGTGATATTCTGAAGGAAGAGAGCCCACAACCATGCTTGTAGCTTGTTCCACTGCATCAGAATGACTGCAGACACAGTAGGCTTGAGTGGCACACAGAAAACGTGACAATCCTGGAATCTTATAAATAAGATTAAGAAAAGGACATGTAACAAGAGGAGGCCTTGTACCATTCCAGGCTCTGCTACAGATTCTCTGTGTGATCTTGTCTGAATTAATTATTCTTTTTGTGAATCGATAGCCACCTGTAAAATGGGGATAATAATACTTCCTTCTCCCCACCCTTTGTCTTGTCTTTTTAGCTGTTCAGGGCCAGCACTCTCTCTTACTATATGCGTGTGTAGTTCCAGAAATGGTGAATTTCTAACTGAGGTTGGACATTACAATAAAACAAATAATAATAATAGTAAGAAATATAACCTAATACAACAGTTGGTTTTTAATTCATTGACCATCCAGTAAAATCTTCTTATTCCAGGTGTCTCTTAAATTCATTCTTCCTTTTTCTTCCTTCAGTTACTTAATCAAGTCATTCTTTTTAATTCTCACCATCTCTGTATTTTTTAAATAATTTATTTTTATTTATCCTGGTTGTAGTGCATTATCTATCACTTGAAATTCTAAAATCAAGGCTTTCTCAAAGCTGTGGAAATGGTGGGCTTGATATTGAAATTACTAGGTGGGGTTCTATGGCCTGGGATAAGCAACAAGTCAGACTAGATGCATAACTCTGCACATCTATGAATCTGAGATTATTTTTGTCTTTCCAATAAGAACTAGTCCAACTTCTTGAGCCTTCCTTTGTAATATTGATTACTGAAATCTAATATAGTTTTTGAGCTATCTTCTGGTGCACTTTCTCCGAGTCAAGAATTATTCTTCTTGCAATACAGTGATCAGCAGCATCTACGGTATTTTGAGTTACAGGGTTGGAAAGCTGAAGGTTCTCTTGAAATTGAAGAGCAAAATGGGATACTCATTGCCAAGTCAATCAGATAATAACTGGCAAGGGTATTTCTGCTGGAAACAAGGGATTAATGAAGAAGAAAAATACACAGTAATTGTGATCTAGTCTTCTAGATCTGCAAAAGGGATGTTGAAAATTCTTGCGAAATTTCTTTGACTATTTTGGAGTACTAGATGCAATTCTGGTCTCCCATGATTAAGAAAGACATATTCTAACTAGAACAGGTAAAAAGACGGGTAAGTAGGATGATACAAGGAATGGAATGCCTGTCTTTTGAGAGGAGACTCAAAGGCTATGTCTACACTGGCAAGTTAGTTCGTATTAAGGAAGCTTAATTCGAACTAACTTAAGCCTTGGCCACACTAGGCTTTCATTAGTTCGAATTAAGGGCTTTCTTAATTCAAACTAATAAATTTGATTATACCTTTCGAACTAATGCTTAATTCGAACTAAGTTCAAATTAAGTCAATGTGGCCATGTTAGTTCGAACTAACTAGTTTATGGAGCAGATGGTATAATGAGATTGCCTACTATGGCATGTAGCCTATCTGTGAATCCTAGTAGCAAAAATCCCTGATGGGGAGGGTTCTGAATTACTATGGAGAATTCTTTCTCAGGTACTGGCTGAAGGGTCTTGCCAACATGCTCAGTGTTCAACCGATTGCCATGTGTGAGGTTGGGAAAGAATTTTCCCCTGGGTCAGATGGGCAGAGACCTTGGGATTTTTCCACCTTCCTTTGAATCATGGTGTAGATGTCACTTGCTGGTTTAAAGTAGATTAAATAATGAATTATCTGTAACTTCTGAAGCCTTTAAATCATTATTCAAGGACTTCAGTAACTCATCCAGAGATTATGGCTTTATTACAGAAGGGGATGGGTGAGACTCTGTGGCTTGCAATGTTCAGGAGTTCATAGTAGATGATCACAATGGTGCCTTCTGGCCTTAAAGTCAAATGAGTCTCTGAGACTTTACATGATTGCATGGGTGTAACTGACAGCAGAATGTACATTTATATGTCTATGGCTGAGGTGCGTAAGTAGTGACTGCTCCAGCTATGTAAATAATGTGCTGTATAGCACTCACCCTCCTTTGCTATATGCCTGTGGGTTGTTAATATTAACAGTTCCCTTCCAAATCAATTTATCTTCTGATTGGCAGTTGCATGACCATCCGTCTCCTTCTTCCTTTCATCCAGATATGTAATGTTAATAAGTGTGTGTGCTGGGAAATTTTTAAAAGATTCTATTGATCACCTACTTTGTAACACTCTTCTTGCACATGTATAGGCATCATCATTAAAGGAATGAAGTATGTTTTTAAAAATGGGATAATATTACATGAAAATGCATATTTCATATTACTGTATATCACTGATTTGGAAAAAGAAGTTCAGCTCAATAACTTCCTTTTCTGTATTATCTCCCACAGGGTGCAGCTTTAATTCGAATGTTGGCTAATTTTATGGGTCACTCAGTATTTCAGAGGGGCTTACAAGTAAGTAGAAAGCATTCTGCCTTTTTTTACATGTATCTGTAAACTTGGTTTGATTTGGTTTGGCAAACATTTGTGCCAATGTTTCTTTTTTCAAGTTCTCTGTTGTTTTGACATCGTCATGTCCCTGAAGCTGAATTTGATAGGAAACATTAGTTGATATAACATAAGAGCCGTCACTCCAGCAAATGAAAGTTGCATATACAATTGTCAGTGTGTCAAATGCCTCATGGTTTCACTTTCAGTTAGTGCACATCACCAAATGGAAGTCATTTACAGATATGCAAGAACTTGATTACCCTTCACTATAAGAGCTTGCTGAAGCAAAAGCCACTTGGCTTCAATTACATTTAAATTTTGATTTAAAATAAAAATGAGCTATGCCAATCTCACTAGAAAATATGTGGCTGTGAAGCTAATCATATTTCTCAGATAAATACTCCCCCCTTCAAACCCATTGAGTTTTGCTTTTACTTTTGATGAACACAGAGTGCTCTTTGCCTTAATTGTGTTTTGAAAACTCCCTCTGCCTTTTAAAAGAGGCTTAAAGAAATAACACTTCCATTCAGAGAGACAGAGAGATTCACTTTGCTGATTGCCAAGGATGAACTTTTTCCAGCAATAATTCAGAGTAAACGAATATTTCATAAATCATTGTAAAACAAACCAAAACATTAAAAAAATGCACCTCCCTTTATTTCACTGAAATCTGTTTCAGAGAACTGTGATTGATGAATTATGTATGATGCGGTCTGCTACTTAGAAATGTCCTTTAAAATAAATTGATGTTCACCTGAAATACAATTATGCTAAGATGGAAAGAGCAATCAATCTTATCTGTTCTTAGTAAGCTTTTCATTTTGAAATTTAAATAAACTACATATGGGATCAGGTCATATTTTAACACAGTAATTCTATCTCTGACCAGAATGGATTGAAAGATAAAATATAAAACAAAAGTTAAATAAATACACTGGTCATGCCATATAAATTGTGTATTTAATTTTGTGACCCGTCTATGTGTAGGGTAGGCCACCTGCAAATGTCAAGGTCAGGGCATGCTGTGAAAGGAGAGCAGATTCTCTCAGAACTTGTGGCTAACTCTGCTCTTAGGTTCACCAGCCAGTCTTAAACTGAACTCTTGAACCAGCAACCAGGTCTAATAAAGAGATAAGTTATTCAAAAATGTTATTCCCTTTATCAGAATGTTCTCCTGATCCCCAAAGGGCCAGCCACATTACCAGATCAATATGACTTTGGATCTTACACAAAATACCACCCTGCCGGTCAATCCTCTAGTATCTAAAACCAAAGGTTTATTATAAAAAGAAAGAAACAAACAAGATGAGAGAGATGAATTGATCAAAGCTGTCAGTTACCTGCAAATGACTTCAAAGTCCATATATATCAGTTTCTTAGCAAAATTGTGGAGTTTACAGACTTGCACAGTTCCTCTGGAGTACATCCAGTATGTGGATGGGTCTCAGTCCTTCTTATCACAGCTTCAGATATAGAATAGTTGATCCAGACATAGGAACCAGGAATGAAGACAAGATGGAGATGGTGAAGCAGCCTTTTATACTTTCTGCCAGGGGGTCTGCTTCAAACACAAGCCCACAACAAATGGGCATGGAGAACACTTGGAGTTCCCTGTTCACAGGTGTGTCTCTACGTCTTGATGAATCATAAACTTCTCTTTCTGGGCTATTCTATAGCTGAATGCCCTTGATTAGCCCTCACTCAGGTTGGACAGTGCTGAGGCTTGTTGGGGGTGTCACCCAGTAGCTCAGCACAAGTTTGATACAGAAATATCATACATTCATAACATACAATACAGAGATGATACACACATATAGATGAGCTTATATACAGTAAATCATCATTTTTCAGTCATAACGTACATGGTATATTTTACAAGATTTGTTGTAATATTGCAATATTGATATCAATAATTTTATAAATGGTCACCCCTAATCCAGACAGCATCACAAAAGTGATATACACTGAAAAGAATCCCATTGAAGAAATGCAGTTTTTCTACCAAGTTTGCAGAACTTTGATCAATCAAGCTCTGGAATATAACTGGGTCATGGGAGCCTGAAGGCTCTTTCCAGGTCAGTGACCTTATCATCTACCCCAGACAATAGGCCTTCATCAAGAAAGATTTTCTTGCACAAACTTGTGTATATAAAGGGTGAAATCATCACCCTACTGAAGTCATTGGAAGTTTTACCATTGTCCCCAAAGGAACCAGGAATTCACCCAGAAATATTTCCCTGTTAATATAGACATTTAAAATGCTAGACTCCTGACATTTAAAATTATAATGGAAAGTTTTCCGCACTCAAGATTGCCCATGCAGAAAGTTTTCCCCGCTCAAACTTCTACATAACAAAAGTGTTCAACACTGGAGATGCATAGTAAAAAATGATGGAAAATCAAGTAATGATGAACGTAAATAGCTTTAGTATCACAACTGTCTATGCAACATAAATCAAATTGAGTAGCTATTCACAGTGCATGTAGTGCCTTTGAAATAAAGGTATTATTCAGTATAAGTATGGGTGGCAGAATTATACCCTAAGTTAAGAAATGGTGGAAGGAGAAAGATAGTAACAAGCCCTGGGGGAGTCAGGAGAAAGGAGGGTAAGGGTTATAAGTAAAAAAATCATGTAGTAGATCATTTTTCTCCTTGCCTTTTTTTCTTATCATAATTTCTTACTATCCCCAGGTACATGTTTTCTTTCACAACAGCTCAACAAAAATCTTTTACTACTCCAAAAAAAAAAAAAAAAGAATTTGCTAAAATGAATAAGGGGAAAAAAGATGATAAATACAAGAGTGGGGCTTTTTGTTAGATACAAATAAGCAATTAATGTAAGCTAAAGCAACTACTATAGCACATAGAGATACATGACCCTGTTATTCAGTAAACCATTTGCGAGAGGATAGGGAGCAGGAGGAATTATGATATGAAGCACTAACTTTTACAGCATACATTGGTTTGCACAGATACATTCATATCATGAGTAATTGGCCTCTTTCTGCAAATAAGCTGTTGGAATTTATGTTGGAGTTCCATGATGAAACTGCAACAATAAAACTATAGCATGAAAGTATACTTTTCTGTAAAGTTCAAAAGAGGTGCATTGGTTAAAATTTTGTGAGATTTTCAAACACAAATTTTCATAAGAGATTTAATTTTGTCAATATCTCAATATTTTTATATTATAGCACCCTGTGTCCAAAAGCCCACAAACATACATATATATATATATATATATTGGATGTGATGAATAACTGAGATTAAAAACTGTAGTGCCCACATATGTGAACTTATGGGGTACTATAAAAACCAATATTACTATTTAAGTGCTAACATTTAATCAAACCACTTTCTTCCCCATGGGAGTTTTCTGTCTCTTTTGAAGTTCTGAGAATCCCCTTATTTTTCCACACTTTTTAAAGACCCCCCATTTTTGAGGTTTTACTCAATAGGAATTATCCATAAAGCAATGCCATGCCTAAGGTGAGATGAGGCATGTATTGGCTCCTTCCCCAAAAGATCTGATATTGACTGTCCTCCCCTGGTGGCAAGGTTGTTGTGCTTTAGAGTAAGTGTGAGTTCAGGCTATGTATGGGTACTGAATGGCAGCAACTCTCACTAAATAGTGGTGATACCTTTATTGAGAAGTGATTAATTAGCCAGTATGGATATCAGAAAGTGGAAAAGCTTGAACAGCATCATGCTTTCTGATTATGTTCCTGAACTGCATATGCTTGTGGATATGGATTCATTAAGTGAGTCTCTGCATACAGTCACCACCAAGGCTAGTAACTTGTAATATAGTTAGATTTTGGGTGAGATTTTTATCTGAAAATATTGTTTCATATTTGAGTAATTGCAATGAACATGTTGCTTATATGATTTTGTATCACTGAATTTCAGTTTTTGGAAAAGTTTATAGCCGCAAGCCTAGAACCCACTTCTGTGTTATCAGTGACTTACCATGTTAAACGTGGATAGCAAACAGAAGAGTTTGGAGGTCCACTGTTTTGTTCAAAGAGGCATCCACTGGCTTCTCAAGTTCATTTACATTTATCTTATACTTGGCTTGATTATTTCTTAATCCAGTGTATATGGGTATATATATGTCAACATTACATTTCATTTGCCATGTGTCAGGTCATTGATCATACAAATCTGTATCTATTTGAACTTCACTTGCTGCTGTAGTTGTGTTCATCACTCACTCTGAGTGCATCATCAGCAGTTTGAATAAGTTTACTGTAGCAACCTTGGGTTCTGTGATAAATTAACATCTTCTGTACATCAAATTATACACTGTATATCTGAGAGAAGGCCTTTCGTTCAGTTCCTTGGATATACACATAGTGACCTGGTGCTGAGTTGTCTCTGTATTGAAACTAATAGGTTAACCTTTCAGAAGAGCAGTCTGGGGAAATGTGGAATATAGACTATTAAAAACAGCACAGCTAGGGTTCCATTCATTTTTCACTACCATAAAAGTTGCCATTTGGACTGAGCTCCTTTCATCTGTACTATTTATTCACAGCTTTTTAAACAACTATGCATTCCTATGTTCCACACTGAATTCTTGTGGCTCTTAAATTATGCAACAATCTGGCATGTGGAACTCTGTCAAAGACTTCCTAAATTTCAAATAAATCATTACTTTATACACTATCATACAACTTGTTTATAACCTCCATCCAAGAATCTAGAAACAGGGGAATCACTTTTCCTTATCTACACATTCTATGCTTTCATCTACAGTATTTATGACATACTATATTACACAAGTCAATATACCCAGTTTATCTTATTTATGTATCTATTAACATGCATGAAGAATAAATAGGTAACCATTAACTAGCTATTTATAATTTAGATCATTGCTAGGTCTGTGTTCTATTAATTCATTACTTACTAGAGTTTACTGTTATAAATTGGATACATTTAGTCCTAGTTTGAGCCTTAGCTTTGTGTCTGGTATGGGGTGATTAATAGCTTTGCCATCCCAGGAACAACAGAGGAAAGGAATTGTGATGCAGAACATTCCTCTCTTGCTCCAGAAAGCGATTATCAGTGACACCCCTCCTTCACCAGATAGAGGTACCCCACCTCTGTTGTCACAGCTTTACTGGTTTACTGTATTGAGGGTAAAGTTGACTCTCAGTTGATTCCCCATCCAACTTTTCAGGTTTGGAATAGCATCAAAAATACATCCATGTTTGCCCCACTATGGGCAGGCCACAGAGGAGATACGGTCTTATTTCTTGTGCTCATGTACAACCAAGAGAATGCTAGCCGTGACCTGCCCATGTGCTAGGTGATATTGGTACTGATCCCTTTATTTTTTCAGACTCCCTCACTCTTACTGATGGTTCTCACCAGGGTATCTGGTTGATTTTAAAAGAAAGACAAAAATTAAAAACCAAAAACTCACCTTCTGGAGCTGATCCGCTCCCACTGCATATCTGAAATCATATGGGAACAATAATGGCAACCAGAATGACAGCACCTATTACCTTCTCTGACCTCTGTATATTTCTCATATTCTCACTGTCTCAAGAATCTCATTCATTCTTGATGTTGAGATTAAACTACTTAAATGAATTCACCTGAAAAGTTTTTCTTTAAAGGGGTATGTACTTTTTCTGAAAAGTTAAGTAGGTAAGCAAAAATACTATCTTGAGGGACTTGTATAAAATGTGACAGATTTAATATATATTTTTCTATAAAATGTAAAAATGTGTAGCATACAATGGACCTATCCAAAGGCCACTGAAGTCAATGAGAGTTTTTCCATTGACTCCCATTGGCTTTGGATCAGACCCTATCTTCAAATTACAAACACAAAAAATAAAAGACTTAAAAGAACATTACTAATTTTGCAAACTCAAGCACTCAAAGGTTAGGAAATGCCAGAATCAAAATTTCCTATACAAACATAACTTGGTCCCCTTGAGCCTATACATTATATGATAGTCTCTAATTACATGATCACTTTAATAGTTTCTCCATAGAGTCCCTGTGTCAGTTCGTGCACAAGATAGATGTTGCACACTTAATGAGCATCTAATCAATATTTTGTTTTATTCTCACTGTTTAATGTGTGGCCGCAGGAGAGCATGCTCTATTGGGCACAGCCTCTTTTTGCCATTCCCACAAAACTTGACCCATTCTTGCCCTTCCTCCCATGTCTGTTTCTTCCTGCCCCCTCCCACAGTTCCATGCCCCAGTCCCATTCTTCTTGCTCCCCAGTTCCAGTCTCAACTTCTCCCCTGAATCCCAGTCTCCTTGCTCAGCCAGTCCCACCCCAGCTCCTCTTCTGAGCTCTGTCTGCCTCCCTTTCTGGTTCTTCATCCAATTTCAGGTTCCAAAGGGGTAGCCGTGTTGGTCTATTGCAGAAAAACAACAGAGCCCTGGGGCACTTTTAAAGACTAACAGATTTATTTATCGCATGAGCTTTTGTGGGAGAAAATCCCACTTTGTCAGATGCTTTGAAAATGGGAAATTTACAGAATGGAAGGAAATTAAATGCAGGGAAGTGTATGACATAGGATCAGGTCAGGCTGTAAGAGCAAATCAAAACAGATGTTAGGATTCAAACACTGGGGAATAGCACATAGAGGAAGGTGAGGTCAAATCACCTGTTGTAATAAGAGAAAAATCTGTAGTCCCTGTTTAACCCCAAGGCAACTGAGTCAAATATGAATTTGAGTTCTGCAGTTTCTCTTTGAAGCTATGATTTGTTATTCATCTGTTTCAACACAGCTGTTAGCAAGTCATCAATGGAGTGAGCAGAGAGATTAAAGTGTTGCCCTATTGGTTTTTTAGTGTTGCGATTTCTGATGTCAGATTTGTGTCCATTTATTCTTTGGCACAGAGACTGTCCTGTTTGTCCAATATATAAGGCAGAGGGGCATTTCCGGCACATGATGGCATAAATCACATTGGTGAATGAGCAGGTGAATGAGCTCTTGATGGAGTAGGTGGCTTGCTTTGGTCCTGTGATGGTGTCTTCAGTGTAGATATGAGGGCAAAGTTGGCAGTGTGGTCTGTTGTAAGGATATGTTCCTGCTTTAATATTTCTGTTGTTTGATCTGTAGTTGCTGGTGAGTATCTGTTTAAGGTTGGGGAGCTGTCTGTAAGCAAGAAGAGGTCTGTCTCCCAAGGCTTGAGAGAGTGAGGGATCATCTTGAAGAACAGGCTGTAGATCTTTGGTGATGTGATGAAGAGGTCTGACTTGGGGTTGTAGGTGGCGACCAGTGGTGTTCTGTTGTTTTTTTCTTGGGCTTCTCTTGTAGTAGTTGACTTCTGGGTCCCCATCTGGCTCTGTCAATCTGTTTCTTCACTTCTGCGGGTGGGTACTGTAGTTTAAGAATGCTTGATAGAGATCCTGAAGGCAGTGGTTAAAGTATAATTTGACGGGCCCCAGAACCCTCCTAATCTCCGGGCCCCCTTCCCATATTGTCTGGGCCCCCTTCATGCATGTTCGGGCCCCAGCCCAGATAGGCATTTGCAACCACTTCTCAGTACCGCATGCATCGGTTATCACTCCATAAAAATATTTATAATTTTATATAGCGTTTATGTCTATAGCAATTATTGTCACAAACTAGCAAACACTGCATAACACAAGCCCATCAGATCACCTCCTCCCCTGCCTCATTAACTCAAGTATGATGATGAAAGCTCATGCAATAAATAAATGTGTTAGTCTTTAAAAGTGCCACAGGACTCCTTGTTTGTTTTGCTGAACTAGAGTAACACAGCTACCCTTTGGAACTTATCTACCATATGGTTTCCACTGGTCTTATCCCTGGTGGGAACTTTCCTAAAAAATGCTAACTTACACAAGGATACAATGAAGACTTCACCATTCATGAGAATGTTAATTCTTATAAACAACTAAGAATAGTGGGCTTCTAAAATATTAGGCAGTGAAGTATTATTCTTCCTATAGAGAATACATGATATAGTAGTAAAAGTATTCTATCATCATGAGTCTGAGGAAGCATTTCATGAGTGACAAAAGGAGTTATGCAGGTCATCCTCAACTTATGCCAACTACAATCCATCATATACTCTGTATAACTTTTTTCATGTAATGTAAGTATCATATTGTAGGAATGCTTTAGAAACTTAAAAAACGTTTATTGCAAATATTTTTCAAACTCTCACTATAACAGCAGGTGTATTAGTTACCATGAGTTCAGTGTTCCTTGGGTCAGAGGAAGACACGAAACCCTCAAAGTTGCATGAGACAGCTTGTCTAGGCATATAAAAGTCAGACCTTCAAAAAGTTGCATGAGACAGCTTGTCTATACATATAAAAGTCAGATTCATTGTTCTGGGCCCCTCCAAGGGTAAAAGTGAGCATTGGATCCCACAGAAAGGTGGAAAGTTCCGCAAGGCTACAACATTTTCAGGACTGTCCTGTCTAAGGCATTCCTCCAGAATGACACAAGTTAAAGTATAGATATAACATCAAATTCCTAACTTCTAATTGAAATAGAATTCCTAGACATAAACTATATAATAATTCCCAGGAAATTACTACCGTTCTATTGATACCAAACATGACATAGTTCCTATGGATTATAGCATTTATGAGATATCTATAGAAAATAATATAATAAATGCTTCCCTAAATCCAGACAGCGTCACACCCTGCCCACATGCCCTGTCAGGGTCCCTGTTCCCCTTTGCCCCATTGCACACAAGGGGTGCCCCCCCGCCACCGTGGACCTGCCCAAGGTCCCCCTAGCCCCACAAAGTTGACCTAGAGCATCCAGTGTGGACACTCTAGGTTGACTTTGTAAGTTCCCCTTTAAGTCGACTTTAATTTTAAGTATAGACACACTAAGTCGACTTAACTAAAGTCAACTTAAATTAACAACTGTAGACATAGCCTTAGTGCTTGACTGTAGACAATGGATCATGTGGTGTGTCTTAGAATCATAGAATAATAGGGTTGGAAGGGACCTCACGAGGTCATCTAGTCCAACCCCCTGCTAAAAAGCAGGACCACTCCCCCTAAATCACCCCAGCCAGGGTTTTGTCTAACCGAGCCTTAAAAATCTCCAAAGATGGAGATTCTACCACCTCCCTAGGTAGCCCATTCCAATGCTTCACCACCCTCCTTGGATGGGTGGTCTTGGATGAAAGCTCAAGGGATGTAGGTAACTATAGTGATCAGTAGGTTTTCAGTATAGGGTGGTCTTTATGTGTCCATTACTAATTTGCACTGTAGTGTCCAGAAAGTGGATCTCCTGTGTGGAGTATTCCAGGCGAAGTTTGATTGTGGAGTGGAAATTGTGGGTCCAGATGATGAAGATGTCATCAATATAAAGTAAATAAAGTAGAAGTGCTTTGGTATGAGACGTGAGGAAGCATTGTTCTAAGTCGTCCATAAAGATGTTGCCATATTGTGGGGCCATTCGGGTACCCATAGCAGTGCAGCTGACTTGAAGGTATAAATTATCTTCAAATCTGAAATGGTTGTGGGTGAGCACAAAGTCACAAAGTTCAGCTACAAGTTTTGCTGTGGCATCATCTTGGATAGTTCTTTTAATGGCTTGTAATCCATCTTTGTGTGGGATGTTGGTGTAAAGAGCTTCTACGTCCATAGTGGGCAGGACCTCACCTTCCTCTATGTGCTGTTCCCCAGTGTTTGAGTCCTAACACCTATGTCATACACTCCCCTGCATTTAATTTCTTCCCATTCTGTAAGTTTCCCATCTTCAAAGTGTCTGACGAAGTGGGATTTTCTCCCACGAAAGGTCATGCGATAAATAAATCTGTTAGTCTTTAAAAGTGCCACATGACTGTTGTTTTTCATCCAATTTCAGTCTTTTACCCAGTTCCTCACTGTCTCCTTGTCTCAGTCTCCTCCCTGCCAGTCTCCTTATTCAATCCGTCCATCCTTCCCTCCTTCCTCTAAGCTCCCAGTCCTACCCTCCCTATTCAGCCACATTCCCCCCACTCCTCTTCCCATCAGCCCCAATCTCCCACCCTGAGTTCCCAGTTCCAGACTCCTTGTTCAGCCTGCCATAGTCAGTTTCTCCCTCATCTTTTCCAATACCAGTGCACTAGATTCTTTGTCCTAGTTTACTCCTTTCCCTCAGACTGGCTTTTGATCCCTCTACATTCCAGTCAGTCCAGTCTGGGTACTGAGTGCACAAGGGGTCACTGGGAGTATAAGAGAGACAGAATCCCTGCTCTCAGATCTGGTGCCCAGGCCCATCCTGGCCCAGAGCAGCTGGGATCATCCATGACAGGAAGAGTCTGGCTTCACCCCTGTAATCCTGAGCTGGAATATGATGAACTGATCCGTTGGGATGCAGGCTGCTTGCGGGTAGGACCGGTGAGGATAGAGAACTTAGTTCCTTTTTGAGATTAATACATGCAGACTCTGGTTAACTCATCAATAGGAGTTGTGAGTTGTTTGAGCATGCTCAGTGAGGACAGAATCTGAGGATATTGTAGCTACTAAATTCTAATAAGTCTCTACTTAACATGCTCAAACTTAGATTTGTCAGAGATTTCAAACCTGGCTATAGTTGGGTAGACTTACACTGGGAAGGCAAAAGCCACCCCTTGACAAATTTAAAGTCTCAGCTCCAAAGTATGAGAGTGTTAGAGCTTTTCAAAGAAAAGGTCACAAACATTTTTAACATGGAGAAAACATATTTTTTTCCTGATGCAGACACTCAGCATGTAAAATTTCACGTTGAACCATTACACTTCAGCAAAGGTATAAGTAACTGAAAACAGGGCTGGCCTTACGATAGAAAGTGTCAGTCTAATTTAAGAAGTGGCACCTATAAAATGATATTGTTTTTATGATGTGGACTCGGTAGCAACCTCATCCCTGTTCCTATGGACTAGCGCAATGGAATTTACACAGAATAGAAAAGTACACATTGTATGCCTGATTCTATAGTACAATCAAAATGCTCGGTGGCTTAGAAGTCAGTGGAGATTTTGCCAGCACAAAGATTTCAGGATTAGTCTTCTTGTAAGTTAGACAGTGCACATTTAATACCAGAACAAGCAGTTTCATTTCCATGCAGACCATTGGGAATAGTCAAAAGCAAGCTGGGTCCATACTGAGCAAAACAAGACTTCACTTGTGCTCTTGTTAAATACCATTTTCCTGAAGATTTGCTTGTTGCCCTTAAATCATCACATGCACAAAAAAAAAAAAAAAGGAAATTCTATTACCACATATTAGAAAGTGAGATACCACCATTTCCCTCATACCTATAATAGGGCATAAATTGTAATCGCATTGTATCTTTTGAGAAATGTTGAGTTTTTTTAATAGCAACCTCTGTAATCTCACAACTAAATGTGTTTCAGGAAATTACTACAACAGAATTGGTTGATGTAAATCAAAGTAATGAGGCTATAGGCATAAAGCTTGAAAAGACAAATATTTCAATTTTGGTTATTTGATGTAGAATTCTGCCTCCTGTGATAGTGGTGGATAAAATGGTAAAGTGCTCTTAGCATTTTAAAACAAACAAAATTAGTTGTGCACAAATAGAAGAGTCCAATGTAAAAAAAAAAAAAAAGATGTTATTCTAAGTCTTTGACCAAATTTTGCAGCAGTATTCAAAGTTTTGGTCACTTTACTGTATGACAGTCTGCAGTACTGAGGAGAAATGTTAGACAGATTGACAGGAAGTGACAGCTGATAAGCAGCATTGAAGTGTCACAGCTGATGATCTTCTCATCTATTCATTCTTACTTCAGAGATTTTCCAGGATGTTATTTCCTAGATACAGTGGAGATACAGAAATTATGTTCTTAATGAATTATCTCAGATGATTTCTGCTGAAATCCTCATACTGAAGAGCATTGTTACTTTGCTTCTTTTCAAGTCCAGGTTCTGGGGTTTCTGTAGAAAGAATGTTTTAGAAAAGATACAGTGGAGCCATTGTCTGCATTGTTAGTTATTCCTGACACTGATTAATGAAGAGTACTGATACTATCTCAAGTGAATAAAGGCCATTCAAATACATTAGGAAAACATTCCATTTTTGGTGTGCATTTTAAGAATATTTATTGAATGATATTTTTGTTCTATTCAAAATGTATTATACAAAACAAAAAAGAGCTAAAGTTAATGTATGAATTCACTAAATATGGGCACTTCAATTTTAAGCTATACTTTATTTCAGTGGGGCTTGTCCTTAGTTCAGTTGTTAAGAATCACTGCCAAATAATACATCAAATACATTTTTTCTTAAAGCAAAGCCTAATGTGCTAGCAGGTGTCTTACTGCGTAACAGCCACCATCATACTCTTCTAAGCAATAACTCTGCCATCCTTCTAACAGTTCCCTGTAGATTTCTAATGCAAATTCTTTTGCCACCACACTGCAAATGCCTTTGTTATATTCCAAAATTGGTCCTCCTTTACATATTGTTAGCTAGTAGGGGAGGTTAGCTTTTTATAAGAGAAGGAAATTCTGCATACAGCTGTTTTGTTCTTTTTAACCAGAATTACCAGTCAGGCAGGGCACATGTAAAAGTACTATGATATGGGGCACCCATTTGGGAACAAAGTTTGAATCCATCCAATTGAAATACTCATGTTTATATGAGATTTAATTAATCACCTTTCGAGGGCTTCACAAATGATATATTCTTTATGCTGCAGTGTTTAGGAGCCTGATTCTGCTCTCTTCTTGGGGTCACAATGATGTAGCTATGTTGCAGGAGTTGAATGTTAGTATTGAGGTACACCATTGTGAAGTCCTGGCCCTTTTCTTTGCTAATAAGAGACATTTAGAAATGAACAGGCAATCCTGTTGTCTTAATTATAATACTTTTTCTCTCTTTCCTACTTTTTCCTGTTACCACCTCTTGTTGTCTAAACTTAGATAGTAAGTGCTTTAGGCTCCTGTTTTTCTACATTCTGTCAAGAGCCTATTGCACTTGAGGTACTCACCATTGTTCTAACTCTGTTCCCATTGAAATCAGTGGTAAAACTCCCATTGACTCACTTAGTTCCAGAAGTGTTAGCATCGCAGATCTGAATCTTTTCATGATTTGTGAGTAACTAAGAAAAAAGGAATGGTAAAATATTATAATTTTCATATAATGTTCCAGTATCTCTCTCCATGTTTAGTAGTTATAGCTTGTTTGAATATAATGATTTAATTATAGATATGACATGATGACAGTGGATGTTTTCTGATTGCTGGTAATTATAAACACTATATAACTGCAGCATAGGAAAAAAATAAAGGGATAGATTCCCAGTTGGTGTAGATTGATGTAGCTCCATTGGCTTCATTAACTGACTGTGATTGTTTATGCCAACTGAGGAACTGGCACTTGTGTGCTTTTTTTTTTTGAGTTTGAAAGTACACTAAATAAGTTACTGATTGAGGGTCACTTAAAATAAATAAAAGCAATAAATTAAACTGCTGGGTTAAAGCCCAATCTTGTGATATCCTCAAATAGTGTTGTTGGATATTACTGAAAATGTACTGTCTCCATTGGTAGAAGCAGAAACTCAACTTAAAGAATTGACATACCAATGGAGTATGCACAGTATTCTGCAGAACAGTTAAAATTATATTTGAAACTATTAGTTATTAAAAAAATTAGGGCCAAGATTTGTAAAAATGACTTGTGGTTTTGGGTGCCTCATTTGAGAAACCTTTAAAGAGTCCAGTTTTTCAGATGGTGATGAGGCAACCAGAATCACTAGTCATTTTTTAAAATGTTGGGCAAAGAAATTATTATTTGGCACAGATTGAGCAGATAACTTCACGTCTATTGGTACAATTATGAGAGGCATAGAGAGAAGATATAATAGTCCTTAGCTCTTCCATATGATTTGCATGTTCAAAGTGACATATAAGCATTAGCTTAATAAATATGAATTAAACAAGGCTTACAGTAAGTGTCAAATGAAGGAACAAAAGTACACAAGCTTAATCTAAGGAAGAATCAGGCCTTAACAGATTCAGCTGAGATTTCTTTACGTATGGAATACATACACTAATTTACCCAAGTAAAACTATGATTAAAATGTATCAAAATTGTAACATTAATCATATCCCCCTCCCAGTCAAAATTATATTACTTAACCATCTCTCCCTCCCAATATATACATAACTGAAAATTTACAACTGTTTTATACATTACATAATTAGGACAAATGTTCCTGTCATTAGGTATTATGAGTTTAGGGTCATATTCTGATGATAATTGCATCAATGTACACCTGGAGTAACATTATTAATGTTAATAAAATATTAAAATTATGAAACTCTGCTCTTTCTGGTTTTCACCATGGCCAGCTCTAGAAGTAGAGCAATATCCTGAAATAAATTGTTCTTCTTCGAGTGATTGCTCCTGTCCATTCCATGATAGGTGTGTACGCACCGCGTGCACGGAACGCCGGAATTTTTTCCCCTAGAGACCCCGTAGGGCCGGCTGTGTCGCCCCCTGGAGTGGCGCCGTTGCGGCACTCTATATAACCCACAGCCGGCCCTACCCTCCCCAGTTCCTTCTTACTGCCCTGACGGTCGCTGGAACTTCAGCTAGCTTGCTAGCAGAGTACCCTAGTTAGAGTAGCTTAGCACTAATAGTAAGAGTAGTTAGGTGGTTTCTCGACGAGAGAGCCCCAGCCCCGGGGCTAGGGCATGCCAGGCTTCAAGGTGTGCGGGGCCTGTCGCAAGCCTATGCCCTTGGACGATCCGCACCACTCATGTCTGAGGTGTTTGGGAGAGTCCCACCTGCACGAGCGGTGCAAAATATGCTGAGGGTTCCGTCCTAGAACCCAGAAGGAGAGGGAGCACAGACTGAAGCTCCTCCTGATGGAGGAAGCTCTGCGCCCGGTGAGCACGGGGGATCCCGATTCCAGCGCGGCACCATCGGTGCGGAGCGCTCCCGCTTCCACGAGGGAGGTGCCGAGGCCTAAGGACCCTGTTAAGGAGCCGCGGCACCGGCTCTCCCCGTCGGCACCAAAGCCTGCGGCACCGCCTCCATGGCACTGCTCCCTCTCCCCTGGTCCGGCGAAGAAGAAGAGGAGATCGGACAGAGGCAGATCCCCTGTCAGACGTGGCAAGCCCGGGACTCAGACGGTACCGGGTTCGGACCGTTCGCTCCCGGAGCAACAGGCTCCAGCACCGTTGGCTCCGGGCCGGGAGAGGGCTCCGTTGAGTCCGGTGTCCATTGCCTCGCCGACCAGAGCGATCCTGGAGGAGGATCTTCAGCTCCCCTCGACGCCTGACACATTCGAAGCGGCACGGGAGCTCATCGAGCACACGGCACCATGCTCGCAAGGCCCTCCAGCACCGAAGAGATCGGTGCCGTCGAAGGGTAAGCCGGCGCTGCTCCGCCCGGTCTCCCCACGGCACCGTTCGCCGCCGGAGAGGCCGTGCCGAGTGCCTACTAGCCCGGCCCGCAAGGAGAGCCAAGTATCGGGACATGCTCTGCCCCCGGCGCGGCACCGCTCTCCTATACCGCCAGTGGTGATAGCAGCGGCAGGGGCCCCCCGATACCGCTCTCCCCCGGAACGTCTGGACCAGGACTCCTCACGGCACCGTCGGCCAACGGCACCGCAGGACTCGGCACCGCAAGAGGGCCGCTCTGCTTACTCGACAGTGTCCGGCACCGCCCCGCCTTGGTCACCCCGGAGCAAATTCTCCTCCGACTCTGAGGACAGTGCGAGCACCGCCAGGCAGAGTAGGAGCCGCTCCGTGAGGAGAGAGGATGGCCGCCCATGTTCACAGACCCAGTGGGGCCCTCAGTGGCAGCCACCCCAGCAGTGGCCGTTCTGGACCCCTTGGGCGTACCATCAAGCGCAGGGTCCAGTGTCAGATAGACCTCCCTCCACCCTGTCGTCCAGGCATCAGCCCTCCTGCACGGTGAGTGCCCCGCCAGAGCTGGGAAGGGCGACTCGCCTGGACCCGGCCAAGGGAAGCCTTAGAAGCCCTGCTCGGGTAGCGGCGAGCCAGCAGAGCATGGGAGTGCAAGGCCCCCTTCTGGACCCCGCCGGGGAATCGTCATCGTCACCCCCGGACGAGGCAGTGACAGGGGCGAAACCAGCGCCCATTCCTGGTGACAGCAGGTCCCACCAGGAATTACTTAGGAGGGTGGCTAAGAACATGGGCCTGCAAGCGGAGGAAATCGTGGAGGAAGCGGACCCCATGATTGACATTCTCCTCCCGGAAGGTCCGTCCAGGGTGGCTCTGCCCCTGATAAAGACGGTTCAGAATACCACCAAGACTCTGTGGCAAACCCCCGCCTCCATCCCTCCGACGGCCAAGAGGGTGGAGAAAAAGTACTTCGTCCCAGCCAAGGGACACAAGCACTTCTACTCGCACCCAGCTCCAAATTCGCTGGTAGTCGAAGCGGCGAATGAAAAGGAGAGGCAAGGCCACCAAGGTCCAACGCATAAATCTAAGGACACCAGGAAAATGGAGCTGTTTGGGCGCAAGGTCTACTCCTTGGGGGGGCTCCAACTGAGGATTGCCAACCAGCAGGCAATCCTCAGTAGATACACCTTTAATTCCTGGGCGGCCTTAGATAAGCTGACGGACAGGCTGGACCAGGACTCGAGGTCCGAGCTGTCAGCAATGGTAAAGGAGGGCAAGGTGGTCTCCCGTGCCCTCCTGCAATCGGCCCTAGATGCGGCAGACGCCGCCGCCAGGGTGATGGCCTCCGGCATCACCATGAGAAGGAGCTCCTGGCTCCAGGCCTCAGGCCTCCCGACGGAAGTCCAAGCTACCATCCAGGACTTGCCCTTCGAAGGCCCGGAATTGTTTGCTCCTCAAACGGATTCAAGATTGCAGTCCCTCAAGGATTCGAGGGCTATAGTAAAATCCCTGGGCCTACATTCCCCAGCGGCGCAGAGAAAGCCCTTCAAGCCGCAGCAAACGACTTGTCCATACCAGCGGCGTCAGGATTGGGACCGCAGGAGGGGTCGTAATGGGCGCAGGAGCAACCGCCGCCCGTCGGAGCAGAACCAAGGTGGGCCGCGTCAGTCCTCCGGGTCCAAAAAGACCTTTTGATGGTGCGATCGGGGACGACGTACCAGACTCTGCCACGGATCCAACCCCCTTGCCCTTCACCAACAGGTTATCCCGGTTCCACCGTGCTTGGGCACAAATTACCTCAGATCAATGGGTGCTATGCACGGTACAACATGGATACTCACTCCAGTTTTCTTCACCCCCCCATCCCGCCCCCCCCTGCCCTGTCCCTCTTCAGGGACCCCTCTCACGAACAACTGCTGGCCCAAGAGGTCCAGTCCCTTGTGGAAAAGGGGGTGGTAGAAGAGGTGCCTCACGACCTGAAGGGGAAGGGATTTTACTCCCGATACTTCCTTATCCCCAAGGCAAAGGGAGGCCTCCGTCCCATCCTGGACCTGCGGGGCCTGAACCGTTTTCTGCGCAAGACCCATTTTCGCATGGTCTTGCTGGCCACGATTATCCCCTCCCTGGATCCGGGAGATTGGTATGCCGCCCTCGATCTGCAGGACGCCTATTTTCATATCGCAATAGCCCCACGCCACAGGCGGTTTTTACGTTTCTTGGTGAGCGAAAGGCATTTTCAGTTCGCAGTCCTTCCATTCGGGCTGGCAGCGGCTCCCCGCGTTTTCACCACGTGCCTGGCAGTGGTGGCAGCTTTCCTCAGGAAAAAGCGAGTTCAGGTCTTCCCGTACCTGGACGATTGGCTCGTGCGGGGGCGCTCCCACGAGGAGGTGACCCGCCATCTGCAGATCATCGAAGGCGTGTTCAACCGCCTCGGTTTACTGATCAATCGACAGAAGTCCACCCTCATTCCAGTACAGAGAATAGAGTTCATAGGCGCGGTCCTGGACTCGTTAGCGGCAAGGGCGACTCTTCCCCAGTCACGATTCTGGGTGATCAGAGACACTATAAGAGAGTTGCAAAGGCACCCTCTGACGTCGGCAAGGGCGTGCCTGAAATTACTAGGGCATATGGCAGCCTGCACTTACGTGATCAGACTTGCTCGGCTCCGTCTCCGCCCCCTACAGCTGTGGTTGGCTTCTGTGTACTGCCCGATCCGGGACGCCCTGGACACTATTGTGGCCCCTCCTCCGCGGATCCTGAAGGACCTCGACTGGTGGTGCCACGAGGACCACGTCTGTGCCGGGTTACCTTTTCAGACCCTGAGTCCCTCGGCTCACCTGGTAACGGATGCGTCGGACCTGGGCTGGGGAGCCCATATGGGGCGTTTCAGGACCCAGGGCCGCTGGAGGGACGAGGAGCTCCAGTTCCATATAAATGTGAAGGAGCTCAGGGAAGTTCGCTTGGCCTGTCAGACATTCAAGGACCACCTGAAGGGCAAAGTAGTCTCAATCCAGACAGACAACACAGCAGCTATGTTTTATATCAACAAACAAGGCAGAGCCTGCTCCTCCCGCCTTTGCCAAGAAGTCCTCAGTCTCTGGGAGTTCTGCATTCTCCACTCAATCCTGCCGATAGCGTCATACTTACCAGGGTCACAGAACACGCTGGCCGACGACCTAAGCAGAAAATTTCTGACTCACGAGTGGTCACTGAAACGGGAGGTCCTGGAGGAGGTCTTCCGGAGGTGGGGCTCTCCCCGTCTGGACCTCTTCGCGTCAAACTCCAACGCGAAGTGCACCCATTTTTGCTCCTTCAGAGGTCGCAGCCCAGGCTCTATAGCGGATGCATTTGCAATCAGGTGGACAGAGCGGTTGAGCTACGCCTTTCCCCCAACACCTTTGGTGCACAAAGTGCTCCTAAAGATCAAGCAAGACAAGGCCATGGTGATTCTGGTGGCCCCGGCGTGGCCCCGGCAGCATTGGTACACGACCTTGTGGAACCTCTCAACCAAGGCCCCGATAGACCTGCCACTAATACCAGACCTCTTGTCACAGGACGACGGCAGACTCCTGCACCCAAACCTCCAGTCACTCCACCTCAAGGTGTGGTATCTGAGTGGCTAGCACCGAGCGAACAGCTATGCTCGGAGGAGGTTCAGGAGGTCCTGCTTAATAGCAGAAGGCCCTCTACAAGGACTACTTATAGCGCAAAATGGAAGAGGTTCACTGCCTGGGTGGCAGACAAAGGGGTCACACTGGGATCAGCCCCAATTCCCTGCATCCTGGACTATTTGTGGCATCTCAAGTCATCGGGCTTAAAGGCGTCTTCGGTAAAGGTCCACCTGGCGGCCATCTCGGCCTTCCACGAAGGGGCAGGGCGGGGCACAATCTTCTCGGCCCCTATGGTGAAACGGTTTGTTAAAGGCCTAGACAAGCTTTTTCCCTCAACCCGTCTGCCGGTGGCACAATGGGACTTAAATCTGGTCCTTGCTCAATTGACTAGCCCGCCCTTCGAGCCTCTAGCATCCTGCTCGTTGCTATATATGTCTTGGAAAGTGGCCTTCCTAGTGGCCATCACATCGGCCAGGAGGGTATCAGAGCTGCGGGCCCTGACAACGGACCCCCTGTACACTGTATTCCATAAAGACAAGGTGCAGTTGCGCCCACATCCAGCCTTCCGGCCGAAGGTGGTGTCTCAATTCCACACCAACCAAGACATTTTTCTGCCTGTGTTTTACCCCAAGCCGCATTCCTCTGACAGGGAGCGCAGGTTACATACCCTAGATGTGCGTAGAGCCCTGGCATTCTACATTGACAGAACAAAGCCGTTCCGCAAGTCTACACAGCTGTTTGTGGCGGTGGCGGACAGAATGAAAGGGGAACCCATCTCATCGCAACGGCTCTCAGCATGGATAGTGGCATGCATCCGCGAATGCTACAGCCTGGCAAAAGTTCCCCCGCCTCCTATCAAGGCCCACTCGACAAGGGCGCAGGCTTCCTCGGCGGCCTTTTTGGGGGGTGTTCCGTTGGTGGACATCTGCAAGGCCACCACCTGGTCTTCAGTCCATACCTTCGCGGCGCACTACGCGATCACTCAGCACTCGAGAGAGGATGCAGCAGTAGGTAGAGCTGTCCTGCTCTCGGCTAAGCTGTGATTCCGACCCTCCGCCTGAGGTAAGGCTAGTGATTCACCTATCTTGGAATGGACAGGAGCAATCACTCGAAGAAGAAGAAAAGGTTACTTACTATAACTGGTGTTCTTCAAGATGTGTTGCTCCTGGCCATTCCACTTCCCTCCCTCCATCCCCGCTCGGAATGGGAGCAAGAAGGAACTGGGGAGGGGAGGGCCGGCTGTGGGTTATATAGAGTGCCGCAACGGCGCCACTCCAGGTGGCACCACAGCCGGCCCTACAGGGTCTCTAGGGGAAAAAATTCCGGCGTTCCGTGCATGCGGTGCGTACACACCTATCATGGAATGGCCAGGAGCAACACATCTCGAAGAACACCAGTTACAGTAAGTAACCTTTTCTTCTTGTGGGATTTCTAATCTTGTTGAACTCTTGCATAGAAGACAGATCTCTTAAAAGAGCCAAATTAAAAGGATCTGGATATATTTTCGATAAATATCCTAGCCTCTCGACTTTGAGAAGTTGACCCATCAGTTACAACCTTAACATTCTTTTAGGCCAAAGGCTGTTGTCTTAGTAACACATTTACAGGCTGCTTAGCAGTAGCATTATGATGCTTTTGTCAGCATTTGGACACCACCACCGACTCCCCTCCTCTAGCTTTTTTTCTGCTCAGGGAGGAGTGAATCACCATGTCACTGGTTGTCCCCATCCCAAAAGGGTAACCAGATATGGTCAGAGAAGAGTGACAAGGCAAGAGAGCAGGAAACCATTGCTCTGAAAAGGTGGAGATTTCAGCACCTTCTTCAGTAAAACTTAGAAACATACTTGAAAAGAAATGAAAAAATTTAAAATAAGCATCCTTCCCTCCCCCCAAGTGTGACTCACTGCTAACCTTTTTCTTGGCAGGTGCTATTGCATTAAGTCATGACTGTAATGCTGTTCTTAATCATGCCTCTCCTGCAGTGCTGTCAGAGGGTCAGGAACCCAAAGAAGGATATGCCTATCCAAGAAATAAACCTGTGATAGTATCAATAATAGCTTATATCCAGACGGGAGTGCCAGCCCTAACTTTTTAAAGGCAGTTTAAATGCCATTTTTGAGGGAAGATATTTCATGGTTTGTTTATTTGGTTAATTTTTACTTGCCTTCATAGCAGGCCAGTAACTAAATACTGAATGCATTTTATTGTAGCAGCAAATTACAATATGTCAAGGATAACACGATTTTTGTTTGTCCTTAACATTCATTCATTAATATTAACATATAATCTATGAATTAAATGTAATGTATGGATTTAATATTGCTCAGGTTGGTATTTTTCAACAAGACTTGCTGGAATTGATATTCAGTTGCTTCAAATCAAACTGATACTGAAAGTGAAGTTGCTGATCTGTTTAGATTGATGCTGTTTTCCAACTTTCTTTGAGCTTATTCTGTAGTGCTGTCCTTCTGTTTGAGAGAAAAGCAATGGTCAGATCAGTTAGCACTTTTGGGATAGCTCTGCATTTTGATTGATGCAGCTACTAATGCCAAGTGTTTTCTCCTCTAAGCAAGCTTATTCACTGTCATCCAGTCTTTATTTTCTTATAGAATATCTCATATAAAAACATCTCATTCCTACATAAATACTCTAGCTTCTGCACTCACTGATCTATTTACATTTTTTTTTAGCTTTTATATATTCTCATTGTCGTTGTTCCACCACTGAATCATGTTCACTCTCATCTCATCATCACACTCTGACAAAGCCTTGTACAGTACTCGACTCCTTGTTCAGCCTTTTTACTTCGTGTGTTTGGTGGTGTCAAGATAGCCTGAGGTCACAACTTTGATGCGAGCAGTCTCCAGGATGCCAAAAAAAAAAGAGGTGGAGTGCCATCAGAGTCAGCATTCCATTACAATGTGTTGAATGGCCAGATGTGATGTTTACTAATCATTCTTGGATTCCCTGCAGAAGAGTGCTTATTACCCTTGAGAGCCAGAGTTCTAAAGACCTTTTTCACTTAAAGTCAGAGATTATGCAAGTGTGCTAATGACATGATAAGTCTACAGGCAGTTGTGCAACAGGAACAAATTCAAGGCTCAGCATGGAAATGGGGAGGAGTGTGAATCAAACATGTGCAAAGAGGTGGGAGATTGAATGTCAATCCAGGACTGTGGTGGGGAACAAGTTCATTACATTCGGATAAATGTTACCATCCTGAAAACTTATTCTGGAATCATTTTACTAACATCTTGAATGTATGTTACTCTCCTTTCTAACTCCTCTTGTATTGCAGATCTCCAGCTGTTCTTTGGAATCAAAGTGGAAAAGTAGACTTGCTCAGCTTATAGATAGTGTAACAGATTTTTCTCTCATTTATATCTGTGTACATCTAGAGTAAATCAGTTGATTTTAATCAATTTGACAGATAAAATTAAGAGCAGAATTTGGTTTGTTGTATCTCTGTTTCAGTTAGATTTGACCTTTCTCTTCAGAGAATGATACACATTATATTTTCCCCATTAATATTATTTCTACCTCCAGGTGTCCGTCAGTCATCATATTTTATCAGTTGATGGAATTCATTCATTTTTCCTAACCAAAGGGGCTCATTGCCTAGCAATAGTGAACAAGTTAGGATTATAAAAGGATAAAGGACTTCTTCAATATGAGTAACCTGCTCTTTTTAAAACTATCCAATAGCCATCTGTAAGTTTAATCAGTAATGCTGGAACTACCAATATCTGTCAAACTCCTTTAGCACTTTTTACTGTGCTTTCTGCTTTTAATGTTTAAGCCATTTGCTTCAATATTCAAGTGGTAATATAGTTTCCAAAGCATTTAAGCCTTACAATTTTCTTTGGAGATTGAGTCTATTATTTGACAAAACCTTAGAATTACTGGGTACTTCTGATTTTTTACAAGATCCTACCTGTTTGTGTGTAATGGTTTGGGCTTGATCCTTTGATATGGTTGATCCTTGGTTTCTTTTGGGCATTTGAACAATTACAATAATATTCTTTTGCCAAACAGGCACTGAACAAAATCTTACACATTACCAGCAATGATTGATTACATTTAATTTTTAATAACATATGTAATCCTTCTCTCTTGCAAAAAATCAATCCAACTTAAAAAGTAACAAGTTTAAAAATATTAACGCCAGTTTTCTGCTTTTGATTGCTGTTTAATTTTTATGGCATATTGGGCTGGATCATAGGCCCTCTTGAGCACTTTGCATTGCTCCCATGGTTTAAATCATGCTTAAACTATCTTAACTGGATAGTGGTGGATTTCACCTTTGTAGTGGAAACCTCATGAGCATAAGGCTGGTTTGTACACAACTCTCTGCTGGCATTTAGCAAAGGGTGTGCATCTAAGAGTTGTGGTGATGATTATGGCATCTGTATACTCCAATAAGCCAAAGGTGTTGGAACATGTTTTTTAGTTGATAGGCTGTTCCATTTGGTGGAAAGATACTCCAGGTATCTCTCTGTATGAGAAAGTAGCTGAAAGCCACTTTAGAACCTCCCCTCCTGTGGAGAGTGCAACCTGGACTGGGCTGACATTGTGGGTGTCATCTCTCCCTTGGTTTCTGTGATTTTGTTCTCTGACTTATTTCTCTTTGCTTCCTGCTTTGCTTCTTTTTCTTACAGTATAAGGCCCAGATCATGACTTACACACCCACAAAGGAGAACAATGAATATCTTATACCCCTACCCCATGTAGTCAAATTCCAAAGGGGTAGCCGTGTTAGTCTATTGTAGAAAGACAACAGAGTCTTGTGGCACTTTTAAAGACTAACAGATTTATTAATCGCATGAGCTTTCATGGGAGAAAATCCCACTTCGTCAGACGCTTTGAAGATAGGAAAGTTACAGAGTGGGAGGAAATTAAATGCAGGGGAGTGTATGACATAGCTTGGGGATGGGTACACAGGAGTAAGCAGGTACCCAGTACCTGCTTGCTGTTTCCACAGAGCAGGTGGGTGTAGCAAGGACAAGACCTTGGCCCCATTGGCCAGTGCAGTTTAGCTGGAAGAGCTGGGGTAGTTGTAATTACTGTTGCTATAAGCCAGGATTTGTCCTCTCTCCCTTTGCCTGAGACAGGGGCAAGAAGAAAGGAAATTGTCATTGGCAAATTCGTTGCCATCAGTTCGATCTTCCCAATTTGATTGAGCAGTCAGTGAAGACCCGCTCAGTCAATCCAGAAGTCAACACTGTAAGTCCACCTTCTCAAGGAGCATCTGATGAAGTGGTATTTTCTCCCACGAAAGCTCATGTGATAAATAAATCTGTTAGTCTTTAAAAGTGCCACAGGTCTCTTGTTTTTCTGCAATAGACTAACATGGCTACACCTTTGGAACTTCTCAATAAGAGTAGCGCTGAGTCAAAGGGAGGGCATTTCCCTTCAACTCAGCACAGTGGAGACACCCAGGGTAAGTAGGGGTTAGAAAGTTTAAGGGGGATACTCAAGTTATTTTATGTAGCTTGCTTATCTCCCTTCTATTGCTGCTGAAAACCTCGGTCATGTAGACCAGGCCTTAGAGGTATAGCTCTGAGGTTCAGTGCCTTCCAGGGCTGCTTCATGGGTGGTGCTGCTTATATACCAGCCCTTGCTCTGGGCTGTACCTAAATCCTCAGTCTAGCAATAAAGCAATGAAAAAAATATAAAATAATATCATATGAGATGATGAATATAGCTTTATATTGTACTCACCTTTGTAGTGTCTTTCCTTATTTTGCTATAAATGTTATAGGTTTTGTTTGTTTTCCTTTTTTTCTTCCCACAATAAAATGTTTAACCCAAAATAATAAATTCTGAACTGTTAATGAAGAGGTCTATCCAAACCAATCAACCTGCATATTATGAGGCAAAAACCAGCACAAGAAGATGAAAGCATTTGCATCTCTTTTGCAATCTTTATGCATATAAATTTAAAGTAAAATGTAATGTCTGGTTGTAGATTGGTAAACAAGATTATTTGGCTCTGTCAAGTAAATTCTGAAACTGTTTCACTGCCTTATTTTATTACATATGAACCCTGTAAACAAAAAACAGAGGAATTCATGCATACTGTATTCTCCAGCACCACTTAAAAATATGCATGCATACTTGTTATTTATTTATCTACTCCTATTTTTTGTATACCAGTTTTGGTCTTTTAATTTACAATGCAACCTGTTTTAGCTGTGGATGCTATTGCATCTTTAACTGTCTCAGAAGACTCTGTATTTTTAGACAAGGTAGGAACACATTATATTGGTGGAGCCTATCTAACTTTGTCTTTTTCCAACAGTTATTTTCATGACATTGTTAATACTAGGCACTGCAGTTAACTGAGTCAGTGTTCTCATTTAGCCTTTCTAGCCTGTGATTAAATGGGAGTTGCTGCTTGTTGTAATATGAGTTGGCTGACAAAAGCTAAATCTGTCACAGGTGCTACAATTTGTACATCAGGAAATTTGCTTTCCAAACACTAATTATTCCCAAAGTATCCTACTTCACACAAAGCACAGATAACACAGTCAGCAAAATTTCCCCAGTTTTATCTTTGTGCTGTAAATTAGGGTTTGTCTCTGACCATTGTAAAGTCTAGATGATAGAAATTCTAATACAGCGAACTCTTTTGATTTTATAAGGTTTTTTTTCTTGCTTTATTCTCTTAATCCAAATGCAGAAAACTTCTGTTGTTCCAGTAATCATTGCTGAATTTCAAATCTATGATTGTCTATATGTTCTATGGGGAAATAGTGAGGCATGAATCTGATAGGATAATCTGGAGGTTTAACAGATTAAAAAAATGGAAACCTTTTGTGCCTGGAAGGTCCAGGCCTAACACAGAGATATATTTAAAAAATAATGGGGGAAATTACCTTTATTTGGTGGTAGCTTGTAGGGTATATGTCTGAACTCAGGTACAGATCATTTTTATATTAAGCAGCCTCTCCTTTTCAGGGGTTGGGACTAAAAACTTGTGGGATAGTCCTTCCTTTGGGAGGGTGACCCTTCCAGCTCTTTGGTGTTTTTGTTGCTGAAGGGGAAGTCTGAATAATTAGTCACTGCAACTTTGCTTGAATTCTGAAAACCCCTGGAAAACTTCAGTTTACAGCATTATCAGGTATTCTCATAACATATACTCAAAAATACACATACGCATTCTCTTTCATTATAGGCACGCCTTTTACTTGATATGCACATTTTCTGTTGCATCCCATGGTGGAAAAACTTTTTAGTATAGCATGCTAAAACCTGAGTTGACAATATTATCTATTTCTACATTTAATCATAAGGGAAAACACCTCTCTAAAAGACCCCACTAGATATGAAGAAATAGCTCTGATGGGCTAGTTCTTGGTATTAAACATTTTATAACAGCTATAGCTGTCATCAGAGAATGCAAGTCCTTGATGTTAGCCACAGAATGGCCTGCTAAAATAAAGAGTAGAGCTTTGTTTTGAAAATTTTCCTCTTTCACTGCCATGAATTGTGTGGAAACAGATACCGAGACTGTATGAATATTTAAAGAATAGATAGGAAAGACTAATATTGATGAATTAATTAGAAAAGGTAAAACCCTGAATGCTATATTTGTCTTTACTAGAGAATATGGTTGTTGGTTTGTTTTTCCATTGGGATTTATTTAATCTTCTATTTTTAATATATTATAAACTGTCTCAAGAAAATATTTATTAACTTCCTGAGGATGAACATATTGTATCTTCCTAGATTTCCAACAAATGAAAACATTTATATAATTTAATTTATATTAGCAGGGAAACAAAGCTGTAATTATTCCGCCTGTGTTCAGTAACTTCTAATTTGTATTTTTGTTTTATTTTTGTAGGACTATTTAACAATTCACAAGTATGGCAATGCAGCCAGAAATGATCTCTGGAATACACTGTCAGAGGTAAAGCACTCTCCCCTAATGCACTGAGAGAAAAGCATAATAATACCATAGTATTATTTTTATGACGATCTAGGAGAGAGTAGCACATATCGAAATGTCTAAGCTCAAGAGCTCATTTAAAAATTAATGGTAAAAAATAATATTTGAATTCGCAGAAAGTGACAGCATAAAAACATGTTTTCAATTGTTTGGGTTATATCACTGACACCCAGTAAAGGGAGGACAAGCTCCTATTGACTTCTCAGGGAGCAGGATAAGGTCTATAAGCAAGAAGGAGCAGGAACATGATGTGCTGTGGCATTTATATTGAATAGGCTTTCATGTGCAAATAGTCGTGATTTGTCTGAAGGACAGGCCTTGTAAAGGCTTAAAACTAGGCATTGTATTTTCTGCTGTAAACCTCTATTATTTGATGTCCTTAGCCTGGTTTCAGGTGGTTACAATGATACTGAAAGTTACTCTTACTTCTTCTGTACAGTTTCTTGCTTTTTCCTTTCTCTTTCATTATGTTAAAACCTTTGGGGCAAGTTCTCAGTGATTGTCACTCAAAAGTGAACACTAGTCAAAGACCAGCAGAACTCACAGCAAATGTACAGGTACAAGATTGTGAGTGCATTTTGGGCCATGAACAACTGCGACACATTTTATGTGTCAAACCTGTTGATGTGGTATCTTAAAATTCCATATTCCCCTACATATCAACATGTTTCTTGTGAGCTTATACATTCTCAAGTGTCTCATGGTCCAAGGGGTTCTTCCTGCGGTTTGCTTGGATTCACTCAGTCCCCATTCCACAATTGGCAGGAAGTTTGAGGCATTCCTTGGTTGAAGAGGAAGCCAACTCTGTCCATCCCATCTCTCTCCCCATAAGGCACCAGTATCCCATTTCTGTCAGTTTATTCCAGCTGAAATTCCACCTGATTTAATTCCACCTGTTTTAAAAAGTATTTTTTTTCTAGAGTTTCTGTATTAAACCACATTAAGGTGTTCCAAGGATTTGGCAACTTTTGCCAACCCTCACGCCGGCCCCTTCTCTCTGATTCTCCTCAGCTGGTGCCGACGGCCCCCTCCACTGAAAAAAAGAGTGGCCACCACCTGCGAATTCAGTGGCAGTCACGGCTGGAGTGCCTCCTGCCACTGAAAGCTGCTGTGGGCAGCATCTTTCAGCAGTGGGGCGGGGGGAGGGGAGAGAGAGAGGCAGGCATGCTGGCAGAAGCTGCCCAGCTGCCCACAGTAGTTTCTTTTGGTGATGGCTGTCAGTAAGTCTCCAGGCACACCACTGAAATCTGCTCCAGGCAGCTTTTTTCGGTGGCTGAGGTGGGGCACACCCAGGCATGCTGTCAGAAGCCACTCAGAGCGGCTTCTTTCAGTGGTGTGCCTGGAGACACTCCCCAGCTGCCACCGAAAGAAGCCACCCCAGGCAGCATGTCTGGGAACTTCCCCCTCCCCCCAGTTGTTGCCAAAAAAAGCCACTCTGGGTGGCTTTCAGTGTCAGGAGCAGCAATTGCGAAGGCGCTGCAGAGGGCATCGCATGCTGCTCTGAACAGGCTCGCTTGTCACTCATAGCATGCATGCAGGGGGTTGCTGACCCCTGTGCTACAAGATTGTTTATAGTTGGCAGGTTTGGGGAAGGTCTGCATGTGTGCAGCTTAACTTTGGACAGAAAAATCAAGATTTTCCAGTTAGTTCTGATTTTGGATGCCTCGTGTGAAATACCTTAAAGGGGCCTGATTTTCAGAGGGCAGGTGCTCAGCACTTTCTGAAGTCAGGCCCTTTTAATGTATCTCTAAGATGGACACCCAAAAGCAATAATCCCAACTGAAGAGCTTCATATGTGTATGAAGGCTCCTTGATTGATTTTTTAAAAAATGTTTATATCACGTATTTATGTCTGGATATGAGCCTGTGCATATACCCGCTTAATTGCTATTTAAACAGCTAGACAAATTAATGGTCCTCTGGTTTAAAAAGTAATTGGTGCTATGCGTTAGGTACTAGTATTGCTTCAATATATTAAACTAAAAAAATTTTTTTTTGAAGGCTCTAAAAAAGGTTGGAAAATTTGTGAATATCCAAGAGGTGATGGATCAATGGACACTACAGATGGGTTATCCTGTTATTACCATCATGGGAAATGAAACTGCAGACAATATTGTAGTAATCTCCCAAGAGCACTTTATTTATGACATTGATGCTAAAACCAAGAATCCTGACCTTGGAAACAACAGGTACATATATTTCGCAGTAAATATTCATCCTAAAAGCTGTAGTTGTTTAGTTGCTTCATGCCAATATTTTAAAGCAAAAGTCCCTGCAGAGATCATTTAGCTTTTCCTCGGATCAATGACGTATGTTCCTAATATTTCAATTTTATTAAAGATTATTCTTGTAAAAAGGATTAGAATTATATTAGAATAATAAGCAACAAACGAAAGCTTTTTATGTGCATATTTGGATCTTCAGAACTCGTTGGTTGTTATTCAGTCTATGATACACATCTATTCTCCGTCGTCTTCTTTTGGTTTTGTGGCACTCGGCGAAATGTACCAGCATGTGGTTAGATGTTTCTGATGCTGCATGCTTGGGAATGGTTTTCAAATATCTACAGGAGTATTCTCTTACTTTGACGCTCTCAACTAGATAAGAGGAAGGCATATAAGTAAGCACTTGTGTAGATGAACAGTTAGTGCACAGCAAGCTGGGGAGTAAATCTATAACACGCTAACTTGCTGCGCACTAATTATCCACGTGGCCCCTGCTGCTATTTACTAAAAGTTCCCTAATGTGCTTTAATATACTCGATTAAATGGGACTAGGAAACTTTTACTGTTCAGTGGCATGGTCCACGTAGACAGTGCACGACAGGCGCACTAATGTACTACAGATCTACACCCCAGCTTGCCATGTACTAGCAGTTTGCCTAGACCAATGTTTCTCAATGACCGATCCATGAAGTTTTCCTGACGTGGTTAGGAAGGCAGCACCCAGTCCTTGGTATCAAAAAGGTTGAGAAACACTGGCCTAGACAAGTCCAGAGTAACTTTCCTGCCTCTCCTGATTTTGGATGCAGTCAGGAGTTGAACTGGACCTCTGTGTGGATTAAGGGGTGAGAGTTGTGCTCCTGTGGTGCAGGGGGTGAATGAGTGCCAGTACATCTCTCTGCTGGAACCATTCCTAAGTACTTCTCCAGGCTCCAGGAGCAGCTGCTGCTCTTCCTACTTTCTATGGCAGAGGGTGGTTACTGCAGGTAACTAGACTTTGGGTGCATCTACACTTACAAATTAAGTTGATTTAAGATTGCTTAAATCAATTTAATTTAATCTGCGTCTACACTACAATATCCTTAAGTTGATTTAAGCTGCTGCTTAAGTCGACCTAAGGAAATTTAAAGACGACTTTATAAAATCTAGTATAAAGTCAACTTTACTGGCTAAGTCGACTTTATAAAGTCGACTTAGCCAGTGTGGATGCAGATTAGCCCTAAATCAACTTAAAGTCGACTTAAAGGGCTCCAGGGCTCCCCCCACTGCCCTCCCTGTGAGGGTGGCTTGCACAGCCAGAGCCTGGTGTGCCCCCCACAGGGCAGGACACAGCCCTACCCACCCCGCTCCTATGCCCTGCCAGTGTCCCTGTCCTGCTCAGCCCCCATTGTACCCAGGTACAATGGGGCAAATGCTGAGCCCCCTGGCACTTGGCAAGGGGTGCCCCCCCCCCACTGTGGACCAGTCCCAGGTCCACCTAACCCCTAGAAGTCGACTTAGGCGTCCAGTGTGGACGCTCAAAGTTGATTTGCCAAGGTCCCCTTTAAGTCGATTTAATTTTTGAATGTGGACATGCTAAGTTGACTTAGCAATGTCGACTTATTTTGACAAGTGTAGACATAGCCTCAGTGTCTAGTCAGTACTGCTGATCTGATGCTGCCATATTCCCTTTTTCATCAGACTTTTTGACAACCATAGCTATGGCAGGCTCAAATTTGTGAGCATTGAGAGCCAACAGGCCAGAGCAGGGAATCAGACCCACCCACATGGAATAGGACACTCTGCTGTAAAATGAATCCAGCAGGGGCTCAGCACAATTGCATTCCCCATAGTATTTTCAACAGCTGATTATGAAGATAAAGATTAGCTGCACCTCTTCAAACCTCTGCAAGGGTAAGATCTGTGGTTGGAGACCAGCTCTAGGTCCATTAGATATCCTTTGCTTTAAACAGACTCATTTCAGAATAGGTTTGGAGATATGTTTTGAGAAATTAAAGAGAGAGCTGAAATATTTAAGAACCTTAATTTTGTAAAAATGTCTCCACACCAAAGCATTTGTGTCATAATTAAGTATTTAAGATGCAGTTTAAGGCACCACACTTGATTTTTTTCCTCTAAAAACATACGAAGGACAATACAAAACAACAAGCGGTGTTTCCAAGGGACTAAATGCCAGAGTGAATATTCTTAATACTTTTGGAAGTGGTTTACTCTGAGTGCATCCTAATCCAATTCTATGGACATTTTTTTATTTTTCTGGTGTAGATAAGAACTAGGGGGTCTATATATTTGTTTTTCCTAACCTAACACTAGACTCCATGTATATACTATGATTAAAAGGAGGGAAAGCTGTGTTTTAAGGGCCAGATATTCAACATGTGACTTCTTTGTGAATGGCCAATTGATTTATGCCATTTTAAGCACTACCACTTTGTTTAAATACTATAGAATTCACATAATCCTGTTTCCACGCACAGATGAACATTGATTTTATTGGGTACGTAGGCCCAAAAGATATTTTTTTTGTGGGAAATATTGAGAGAAAATAAGAAATTACAGACTCCTCTTTCCAGGGATACTATAGTATTCAGGGCTGTTGAAGTCAATAAGAGTCTATCCATAGATTTCAATGGGGTTTGGGTCAGACCCATGATGATGCATATGATTATGATAATGTTCTAATTTGAAGCTATTCAAGGAAAAGTCCACAGCTCCTACTTTCCGATGCACACAACAAATTATGCTCTTGATTAAGTGCACAAAACTTTCTTTGACTTGAACTGGAGTCACATCTGCATGTCTGAGAACAGAATGTAGCCTGGCATTACAGGAGTGCACAAAATGAGGAGATAGTCCATATGACAGGGTTTAGTGGGTTTCCCTCATGACAGAGAGAACCACAATTTTAAGGCACTTTAAAGACATCTAAATTTGTCCATCAGTACAGGAATGATTCACAGGTTTGACCAAAAATATGAAAAATAATCTGCTGTCTAGAATATGAGCTAACCAGTCCTTGTGGAATCTATAAAACATTTCTGTTCTGTATTGAAGGGGGAGCACAAACATGAAGCTCCTAGATATGGAGAAGCTTTTTTCTTTTGAAAATACACAGCATTCTTCTCTTTAAAAATAGAGAGATACATTTCTTTTACATTTAAAATAAATTACTATTTTCTGACTGAGATGGAGGAACGGGAATGGGCACCATGGCCTGTATGTGGCTATTCAGCTATGGTTCATAACCCACGGGGCGTTCCTGGTATCATTGTGCAAATATACAGTGTTTTCTGCAGCATGGGCACAATTTTTATAGTTGATATTTACTGCTTCATAACATATTATGGAAAGGGGAAGTGCTGCTAGCCTTCTTAGAAGAACATGGAATGCCCTAAACATAATAAAACCACCATGGTTCCACTGACTGTGGGGAGGGGTCAGGGGAAAAGGATGCAAGTCACACATAGGACTCTACACCTCACATATGCTAAAGTTTTGCACCATGGTGCCTTTTTTGGGGGGGATGCTGGAGGAAGGTTAGTGGCATGGCAGGCAGAGGTTAAAGAGGGAATCAACAGACCCCAAACTGTGCAGATTCACACCTCTAACACCACATAGAGCCTAGCAGCTAATACTATCCAGGGTCTATAGAATGGCTCACTAGCCACTGCACTTCAAGCTGTATGGTTTATTGGAGGATTTATTTCCCATTGAACCTCCTTTGAACTCCCAGCACAAAGCTCATTGATTCAAGCCTTGCAAGAAGGTGGCAGCAGTTTCCCCTTTAATAAGAAAAGTGCAAACATTGGGTTCAGTTACGTTCAACAGACATTTCTGTTCCCCCTTCCTGCTACTAATAGAGCTGGTCACAGGGCTAATATGCCCCTTCATAGGCATTGGGTCATGGACACTGAGAAGGCAGGGACAAGCTGCATAGCCACCAATTAAGTCCCCCATTAGTGACCCTGACTATCAAATGTGGTAATATAGCCCAATGACCAGAGTCAATAAAGCAGCCATTTCAGTCAGGATAGCATGGCCTAGTAGCCGGAGTGAAGGAAATGGTCTTCTCAATCAGGGCAGCTAGTAGCTGAAATCAATAAAGCTGCCCACCTCGGTGGGATAAAGTGGCCTATTAGCACATTGGGGTAGTGAGGCACTCTCTAGGGATGTGTGGCACCTCGAGTATTCCTACTTGTTATTTCTATGGCACTTAGGGTGACCACCCAGGAAGTATGAAAAACCACTACACAGGGTTGTTGGGGAGGTATACTTGTTTATATAAAACAAAGCATTTAATGGTGGGATGTCTGGTCACCCTAATAGCACTAGCTCCCAGAGGCCCAAATTAGTCACTGGGATCCCATTGTGTTTGACAGTCTCCAGGCCAGGTACACTGGTAGGGGAGGAGGAGTTGTGCACAAATCAAAGTGCTTACAGCTCTGTAAGAAGTGATGATCAATATCTCAGTGTGATGCTCTAGCTGAGATGCTAAAATGTGCAGAGAGCCCCTTCCTGCTACTTACACATTTGGTTTCAGTAGAGGACAACCATAAAGCTGGTGGTTGTGCTCTTCCTGAGCATGCAGGGAACCTGCATCCCAGCTGCTTGTCAGGAGCAAGCACTGGGTGAGTGCATACTATATGCCTAGTTGATAGAGCTTCTGGTCATTGTGTTCACAGACAGCCTCTCTGGAGGCATTCTGACTTCCTCAGGCCCATTCAGGCGGAATGCCTTGGCCACAGTCACTAATTTACCCAGTGCACACTCCACCCAATATATTGCTTTCCCTGTAAAGGCACAGAAGTCTCCTCACATTTTGTGTCACTTTTATCTGTAGAAGTGCTTTTTAAATATTATATTATGGAATCAGAATATAAAATGCCCTTACAAAGTGTTAATGTGTGCTCTTGCAGTGATGTCACTCTTCGATATGATTGCGGCAGTGAGCAATGATGTAAAAAATGCCTGTTTTAATTTAACCCATTATTTCCAAATTCATTTCACAGTTTATACTTGATTTGCTTGTGTAGAAACTTTCAGCTTACTCTGATAGGCAATGTGGCTGCAACTGTTAATGCTGTAGTGTGGAGAATACTAAAGAGGATAAAATTGACATATTGTGTTATGGCTTTCTACACAATGGCAGTAGTCCCCAATGCTTATAGAAGTTGGGCTGACAGTGTAAAGCTACAGTGTAAAGGGTACTGCTGCTCCCTGTTAACTCTCCAGACTGGGTTGTCTTCCACACAACTTACTAGTAACAAGCAGCAAATCCCTCTAGGTGCTGTGATCACTCTGCCCAAGAGTAGGTCGAGCCCTGTGCCCAGCTAGGTTGTATGAATGCTCTCAAAGCCATTTATGAATCTCACAGAGAAAGACCCCAGCCAGCCTGCCCCACTTCCCTGCCCTACATCCTGAAATAATTGTCCAGCCCTGGTCTGAGGTCTGACTAGTAAGTTTATCACCTGGTTGGCCCCTCCCTTAGTGTGAAGAAGACACACACTCGCTTTTGTTAAGTGAGTAGGATTTTTTCAAACACTTCACAGAAACACACTGCTTTAGATAAGAATATAAAACATAGTGGGAATACCTGTGATCTGAGCATTGACAGCTGATCAACGATATCATTGTCTGTGATCATGATCATGACAAAGCTTATATCACCAAAGTGATGAGCGGTGCTGACGATTATTGAACAGACCATTGCCTTATCTGTTCCATCATTCCATCACTCACTTGCACCAAACCAACAAATGCAAGAGTGCAATGGAAGAAATCTGCTAGATGGAAGATCAACTTTGAGAGTCTCAGGGACCAACCAAAGCTGACCTTATGCAACAGTATCTCACTGAGAAGCTGATGAATATCAAAACCGAGATGGAGAACCCTGAAGATCACTGGAAAGCGCTCTAATCAGACACCTGGGCTGTGTGTGAAGGAACTGGGAAATACTAAGAGAAAAATGGGTCAGGAAATCCAAGACCTGACTGACTGTTGTGTGGAGAGGGATGGTTTCCGGGCACAGCATTTTGTCTGTTATCACTGATATTGTGGCAGTGCCCAGATGTGCTTTTCTGAAGGGAGCCCACTAAGTCCGTGCCTATCCATTCATGGGTACTTCCACCACTGGGAGAGGAAACTGCCAGCCTTCTGTTTCCTTTTGGGCCCTGCCAACTGGCATTTGGGGCACGAGGCACAAAAATTATGCACCTCCTTCTGTATTCCTGGCCAGAAGAACCTGAAGGCCACTCTCTCCAGCCTCTTCTCCCTCCCCAGCTGCTCTGCACATGGCAACGTGTGTGTTAGGTGGAGAATCCTCCAGTGGAATCTGAAGCTGTTTCCATACCTCTTGAGTTTGGGGATCTCATGCTGCCCTGTAAAGCCATTTATTCCAGAGCTCAAAGTGGGACAACTGGTTTTGTTGTTGAGATTCACTCCTCCCAATCAGAGACAGCTTGCTCCTGTGCCTTACTCAATGACTAGTCCTCCCATTGTTCCCATACAAAATCCTCATTTCCTGGTAACCACTTGAGACTTCCACCTCTGTGAACCTCTGAGCTAGCAGGCTATGAAGCTGATGATCCTGTCTGGCAAGAGGGAGCTTCAGCAGGGTCTTCTGGCCAATGAGTCTCCTCGTTTTCAGGACCAGTCTGGTTTCCACTGGGGTGGTCTCTGCTCCACCATTTAAGGACTGCCCCAAAATATTTCCAGTCTCACCCTAATATCACAAGGTAGGCCAGGGTGGCTGATAGACTTACCCAGCAAGTATTGGTGTGGTCCCCTCCTATCAGCTGCACTTCCGCCATGGGGTAAATCTGAACATCCCCATGTATTTCTGATTTTGGAAATTTTTCTTACATTTATTGGTATGATCGTTTGGCTTCGCCTGAAGTCTACCCAGCCTGTGACTCTGATTCACTGACTCACATAGGTATTAGCATCTTGGACGAGCTATATCTGCAGTCCTGAAGCAGGCTGTCCATGCCTGTCCATAGCTCCAGTCCATAGAATGTTCTTTCTGTCCACACTCAAAACAGTTCCCCTTCAGGATTGTGGTTGGCTATCCCTCCTCTGCTGCTCTGAGTGTTCCTGGTGGGGCATACCCGTCCTTCTTGGGGACCTCAGCCCTCTCTCAGCTCCACCTCGGGCAGGGGTGACTTGAAGAGGAGCAGCTGGTTTAGAAACCCTTGGCCTCTCTTTAGCCTAGTCTCTGTTAGGGGTTGCTGTCCAGAGTCTGGATGCCCCAGTCCTAGGTCTCAGAGAGGCTTGGCCATAATTCTCCATCAGGGTTATGGTTTCCCCAGTGGTTAAAGTATAATTTGACGGGCCCCGGAACCCTCCTAATCTCCGGGCCCCCTTCCCGTATTGTCCGGGCCCCCTTCATGCATATGCGGGCCCCAGCCCAGGTAGGCATTTGCAACCACTTCTCAGTACCACATGCATCGGTTATCGCTCCATAAAAATATTTATAATTTTATATGGCATTTATGTCTATAGCAATTATTGTCACAAACTAGCAAACACTGCATAACACAAGACCATCAGATCACCCCCCTCTCCTGCCTCATTAACTCAAGTACGATGATGAAAGCTCATGCGATAAATAAATTGGTTAGTCTTTAAAAGTGCCACAGGACTCCTTGTTTGTTTTGCTGAACTAGACTAACACGGCTACCCCTTTGGAACTTATCTACCATATGGTTTCCACTGTTCTTATCCCTGGTGGGAACTTTCCTAAAAAATGCTAACATACACAAGGCTATAATGAAGACTTCAAGAGTATATGACTTCGGTAGCATTGCCAATAGCTTGGGTGCTGGTTCAAGTACTTGGAAATATGTTACTTAAACATAGATAGAAAAGGGAAGATGGCATTAAAATCACCACGACTTGTGATTGATAAAATCAGGCCTCACTTTTTCATAGCACCTTCTATCTGAAAAGCTGAAATCACTTTGCAAGGGATAATTAACGAAGCTTTGTACCACCTCCTAAAGCAGTGGTTCTCAAACTTTTCACATTGGTGATCCCTTTCACACAGCCAGCCTCCAAGTGTGGTCCCCTGCCAAATTAAAAATACATTTTTTCTAGGCAACACTATTTTAAATGCTAAATTTATAACCAAACCTTCTGCCTAAAATGAATTTATCTTTTCTCACCACTTTGAACTTAAGACTAAACTACATTTTTATGGAATTATTGTTAGACTCAGAGAAGTTATTTTTAAAATTGTTATTGTTTAATACTGGTGGGTGCAAAGAATTTGTATCAATACAGCTTTTCAGAGCAAACTTAGCGCCCCCTTGCCTCCCTTGCTTCTGCACAGCTATTGGCAGCTCTGGGTGGCTCACAACCCCCACATAATAACCTTGTGACCCCCTAAGGGGTTGCGACTCCCATTTGAGAGCCCTTTTCTTAAAGGGATAGACTAACCTCATTTTACAGATTGGGAAACTGAGGCACAGAGTTGTGAAGTGACTTTGCCCAAAGTCCCACAAAAGTTTCATGGCAGAGCAAGGACTAAGACCCAGAACTCAAGACTCTCATGCTTTAACCACTGAACAATACTAGCCCCTAATATAACCCCACACCCCACAAACCTTTGCACAGAGATGAATACATTTTTCATTAGGCTCTTAAGGAGTACTAAACCATTCACTAGTAAAGACTATTTAGACCTTAACCCTGTAGACAATTTCCCTTTGACCACTGTAACACCACATGTGCAGCATGTCAGAATGTTTTCAGCAAGGATCACATTTGCATGATGATTTACAGTCTTTGAATTTGTCCATAGAGGGATCTGAGTAGTTATTTCGTGTAAGTTAAGGTATAAGCAAGTACTCATCACAAATATGATCTTTTTCTGAGTGAGATGGAGTACACAAATTCAGAATATGTAATTATAGTGTGAGCTTAAGACAAATATATATAATCCAAGCATGGCATAATTAGCTAGCTTCTGGTATTGTTTGCACCTCAGCAGTTACTAAATTGTATTACTATAGAAAACAAGTCTCTATGAATTATTCTGAATCTTTTCAGTGGAATTAGTAACTGAGAGCCAGCCAGAGTAGTATTCCTGAGAGGAATTCCCAGAGGGGAAACATAGAAGGCATAATGAATATTATGGCACTTTTCCAATCACAACAAAATCTTGGTGGGCACTTTCTCATCCAAACAAATGAGGAAAATAAGAGAGATGTTTCCATCTTCTCCAACCCACTCAGCCCTCAAAAAATGAGATAAAAGAGAAGAAGAGAGGAATTCATGAGGGCCCCACAGCTAACTGTACAGGTGGAGGCAAAGGGCTAGAAGACTGTGTGTGTCTTTTAGAGAAGCTGTTGATGAGAAACCATGGGAGACGGAACCACTTATGTCTGCTGGGGGCATAATGGAAGAACTGGCCCAGGCTTTATAGCACAATAAAAAGGAAAAGAGCGGGAATGACAAAGTAGCCAAGCATGTAGGTCAGTAAAGAGTAATAGTATCTATAGAATGGCACAGACTGGAGATGGGAGAGGTTACTTTACTGGACTTTTATTCATTAATGTCCACACTGTGCAGATCCCATGGAGAAAGCTGTCATCTACATGGGAAACGGATTCTCAAAGAGGTGATTTGGAGAGCCTGTGAAGTAGGCGGATGCAAGAAGTCTAGCTCCCCTCCCCCGAGCATCTGTACAAAAGAGAGCCTACCCAACTAGATCTACAGATACAAGATTCATACTGCAAAGATTGCTGTGTCAGCGTGTCACTCTTCTGGCCCACATCCTTACAGCCTGGATCTCCTTTCAAGAACGTTGTGGCTTTTCCTTTTGCCTCAGTAGAAGCTACAAAGCACACACCTCCTCAGGCATCAACCTGGCTACATATGGGATGATGAGAGAAGAGGCAGGGAGCCCAATAGCATCCCTGCTTTTTATCTCCTTCCTGCCCTCAAACTTTGTGCAGTCCCAGCAAGAGTGTCAGTCATGACAAGTAAAAGAGAGAATTTGTGCTGTACAGGAGGAATGACCCTTTTTTTCCCAAAGGCTTTTCTCTAGAGCTTGCTTGCTTGCCCAACACATTTGAATTGTACTCATTCATTGTAAGAGTTATAACAGAACTGGGATATAAGACTATCTGGTGTGTGACCTCATCAACACGAAAATTCTTTTTGACATATTAAAACAAACCTCTAAAATAGCCACATTATTAAATATTTTTGCTGAGATTTTTATACTTTGCTGTTACTCAAATCTTTCAGTAGAAGCATAATATTTCTTTGAATAAAATTATATAGACTATTAAGTCTATTTTATACAAAAACTATAATCAGTTTAAAATCTGTTACATAAAACTTCCTTTCAAAATATTGAGAATAATTTTTTTAAAAAGCCAGCCAAATTAGTGTGTGACAGTCTTTTTCTTCTGCTGTTTTACATTTATTATTGGCACAGGGCCTTGACACTGGGAGAGTTATTACAAGAGCAGTATTTATGTAGTATACTTAATCTTTTCTCATATATCAGTGGATCTGGCCTCTCAGATAGCTTCATTCCTTTTCTCTGAATTTTCTCCAGGTTTTCAATGTCTTTCTTACACTGTGGTATCCAGATCTGAGCCTATTTTTAAAGGTCTGGTATTTCCCAGAGTCACTTAAGGCCAGATTCTCATATCCTTACTCATACTGAGTAGCAGCTTATTCCATGGAGCGATCTCGTTCATTTCAATGGGAACACTCATAGAGTAGGTTTGTATTCAAAATGAGTAAGAATATCAGAATCTGGCTGCTAGACAGGGACTGCGATTTCCCTGTTATGTGGCAAGGTGACATTACTTGCACAGCCCAAAATCATGTTTAGTTGGTTTTGGATCTTTTGTTTTTGTTTTCTTCTGCTGTCACAATAAATTGTGTTCATATCTAGTTCGTCTTGCAGTGTCACTCACAACACTTTCTAAGTGTCTTCTTCCCATTGAATAGCTATGTTTTGCAGTATTATTCTCCCAGGTATACTGCCCAATTTGGGTTTGGGTAATTTGGATGCTGCAAACACTTACATATGTGAGAAATCAGGTGTGTAAAACTACTCATGTGCATTAATATTTTCTGAATCAGGCCTCTAGATGATAGAAAGCAAAGGAATCAAGTAATCCATAATTGATGCAGTCTGAAGATAGTGGAGGAACAGAAATAACTTAGGATTTGGCTACACAGTGGGGTATTGCATTCTTGGAGATGTAATTTTTACAAAGCACTAACATATTGTGCATTAATTGGTATGTGTACACCCTGTAGCTCCGTATTATGGCTCCCTAGTAAACTTTAACATAGTACTGTTTCAAACAGCAATATATTAAAGCACACCAGCAAGATCTACACAGACCAATTAACGCACGGAACATTAGTGCGTTTTCGAAATCAACCCCCCTCATAGCACATTATCTCACAGTGGCTGCATCTACACTGGTAAATTAATTTACCCTGCGTCTACACTACAGTTTCCTTAAGTCGACTTAAGCAGCTTGCTTAAGTCGATTTAAGGAAAATAAAGTTGACAATGAAAATTAAGTCGACTTTATTAAACCACCTTTCTACTCGACCTAAGGCTTAATTTGACTTTTTAAAGTCGAATTAAGCCAGTGTAGACGTGGGGTAGCCCTAAGTAGACTTAGGGCTACCCCAGGACTACACCAATGCCCCCCTGCTGGGGGGGGCACTGGGGGAGCCTGGCGTGCCCCCCAAGGGGCAGGGCAGAGCCCTGTGTGACGCTGTCTGGATTTAGGGAAGCATTTATGATATTATTTTCTATCCATATATCCTAAATGCTGTAATCCATAGGAGCTATGTCATGTTTGGTATCAATAGAAAGGTAGTAATTTGCTGGGAATGATTATATAGTTTATGTCTAGGAATTATATTTGGATTAGAAGTTAGTTTAGTTAGGAATTTGGTGTTATATCTGTACTTTAACTTGTGTGATTTTATGGAAATGTCTGAGAGAGGCGTCTGTGTAAAACCATTGTGTCCTTAATGTTAAGGAATGTGCCAGCTACAATGGGCCCAGGGAGCATCCTGATGAGCCATTAAGGACATAAGGAATACAACCATTGTGTCCAAACCAAATCTGAATGGTTATTTGCCCAGGTGTAAATGACAACACAAGGGACAATTCAGTAGGGGAATAGGAGTTTAGGACCATTAATTTTACAGTCATAATCTACTAGTAATGAAAGCTTACTGCAACATGTTAAGAAGTTACATTAAATGAGTGATACTGCTTTTAGGTTGTTTTTAAACAGAACATCTATGCCAAAGCACGTTTTCCCCTGGGTTTTCTCATTTCAAGAATGAATGACTGTATGGTGGTCTTCCTTTTATGGGGATGTCATTCTTTCCTCTTTTAGAAAAAACTTGTATTGGAAACCTTGTGGGAAAAAAATCTTTTATGTTGCAGCTTGTGGAAAACCTAATTAAGTATTCTTTTTAAGAGGAATGACTTTTTCATTGGTTTGTTATCCCTATCATATTCATCTTAAAATCAAAGTAACTTGTTAGAATTAAAATCTTTACACTGCTACTGAAATTATGTTGTGACATTTTGATGTGATTCCTGATTACTGTAAGTGAGAAGACTCAGTTCAGTATTTTTGTTCTTAGATCCCCCTCCTTTGTCTTGCAGCTACTTGTGGCAGATTCCATTAACAATTGCAGTAGGAAATACGAGCCACATCTCATCAGAGACAATTATATGGGTGTCTAACAAATCAGGTAAAAATAAACTTTCTTCACAGTGGAATCTCTTAAAGCATAATTTGTTTTCAGAATTGTTTCTCAGACTTAATCTTAGGTAATTGTTTAGTTGTTCTGTGCCTAATTTCAGCCTCTTGAAAATGAACTGCTAAAAAGATAATATTTTTTGGCGGGGGGAGAGTGGGGAGTAGAGGAGAGGAAAGAGCCGGGTAATTTTCACAAAGTTAGATGGTGCAAAGAAAAGCTTTTAAAAAGAAAGATGTTCCAAATACACTATATTATATCTGAGATCACATACTAAATTATTGTATGAATACCATTCCTTACATGGAAGATGAAAGCTAAGTAAAATATATTTGTAGTAAAATATCTGCGAAATGTAAAATCTGTAAGCTAATTAATGCAAAATATGCAGTAATTTTAGATTAAGAATTTGATCTATTGTCCACAGGCAGTGGTAAGAAACATTTAGTGTCCCCCAAATCTTTTTTTGATTTGTCAAATTGTTTCTAGCCCTGGTAGATTGCTAGATATCGGTGTGTTATTCTGCTTGCCATCTTGCTTTTTCCTCTAAGCTTCAATTCTGACGTGATCGTAGCACCCATGATCTTGAGAGCAACTAGTGCTAGAAGCCAATGACTTTCATCATTTGAAATCAGATAGGAATACCATCTTAGAAATGTTAGAAAACATTCCTCTCTTTCCCTGACAGATCATACTATATCTACTACTTAATTTATGTCAGAATTGAAGTGGATGAAGAAAAGGTTGGGGAGTTGAATGACAAGATTAGAAGTGGAAGAGAAGAAGCCACACATCACTCCTCATGTGTGGGCAATAGAGGAAGAATTGACTCAGTTCACAATACAGAAAAGATTTGGCCTACGGGTTTTCTTCCAGAGTAAATAGAATTGGAAGGAGGAAATAGCCAAGCCTGTGTGTGCCTCTCTTTTCCTTTTTGTTCTTGTACGGTTCAGTAAGGGGCAATAGTACCTTAGGGTGCATCTACACTTGAAAATTAAGTCGACTTAAGCTTGCTTAAGTCGACTTAACTTACCCCACGTCTACACTACAGTTTCCTTAAGTCGACTTAAGGACATTCAAAGTCGACTTTATAACACCTTGTATAAAGTCGACTTAAGCCAGTGTAGACGTGGGGTAGCCCTAAGGTAGCCCACTCAGGTCCCAGCAAGAAGGGACCACAGGGGCTCGCTTCCTTCTCCCCAGGATCCACGCTCCAGCTGCTCAGCAGCTGGAGCGCGGACCATGGGGAGAAGGAAGCCCCACATTCCCACGCTCCCTCCTAGCCGGGACCTTGTGCTCCCGACCAGGAGGAAGAGCCGGAGACCCGCGCTCCAGCTCCAGTTGGCAGCTGGAGTGCAGGTCCCGGGGAGAAGGGAGCCCTGCGGTCCCGGTGAGAAGGGAGCACCACGCTCCCGGCGAGAAGGAAGCCCAGCGGTCCCTTCTTGCCGGGACCTGAGTGGTCTCAGCGAGAAGGGAGCCCCACGGTCCCTTCTTGCCGGGATCCCCACTACAGCTGCCAGCTGCTCAGGGAGCCGAGTGGTCCTCACTCCCTTCTCCCCCGGACCGCTCAGGGGCTTGCTACCCCAGGGAGAGCCAGCCCCGTGTGGGGCTGGCTCTCCCTGGACCGA